>VXAA01002385.1:349509-394918 GCA_013399115.1 Anseranas semipalmata
CCCCCCCCCCCCGAAACCTCCTGTTCCCCCTTTTCACATTCTTTCTGATATCAAAGCCCATCATGATATGGAAACAACAACACTGAAATTGCCATTGTTGTTTGAATTGTTGTTTGAATCAAGCAAAATCACAGTCAAAAGATACCAAGATTGCTACTATA
Organism: Anseranas semipalmata; assembly: GCA_013399115.1. Taxonomy (NCBI): domain Eukaryota; kingdom Metazoa; phylum Chordata; class Aves; order Anseriformes; family Anseranatidae; genus Anseranas; species Anseranas semipalmata. The sequence goes on from VXAA01002385.1 coordinate 349,671, forward strand.
TCAGAATTATAAGATGCTGCTTGACCGCATGCTGGGCTGTTAAGCAGTCTTTTTAATAAAACTTGCTTCTCAGAGAAGGAAAAAGAAACCACAAACCAGCAAGCCCAATTCAGGTGACAAACTGTAGTAATATGAACAAACATAACTAAACTTATTTTCAGAATTGATCACAAGAATGCATTTGAAAGGGTTACTTATTTGTGCATCTTCTAGGACTTAAACTTTCAAACATAAATATACATTTCTTTCTGTCCATAAGGGGTCTCATTGATTCCACCCATTTTACCTATTTTTATGGGATTATATATTATATATTATTTGAACCAACAATGTCCTCATCTCTGTGCCTTCTATAGCAGCACATTAATCAGAATGTAGTTGAGAGGCGAGGCATTAAGTTATACTGGCCATTTATGCCACTGAAGTACTGCATCTATCACATCTATCTATGGTTCACAAAATAAAAATAAAATAAAATAAAACACCAGAAAACCTGACTGAACGCAGATACAGTCTTTGTCTTGTTCCTCAGAGGCACGTTTGTACACACTATACATTGACACATTGTCCGAGTTACCAGAAGCCACCTTTCTATATTGTGCTTATATACTGCTTCTTTCTCCTCCATCCAATTCATTCAATTACAAATATCAACACAAAATGCTATTTTATTTTATTTTTTTTAACCAAAATATACGGTCTTCCTAGCAAACCAGGAGCTCAGTGTGACCTAATTAGAAGGACTGTAGGCTGCAGGAGGTCTCAACCTGGAAGTGTGCTAGCAGTTTCTACTCTACTTTCCTGACAGCATCAATCAGATAATACATTACCAAGGTAAATCCAATTCAAAAAAGTATTAGTTCAGGCAAGTCACCTTTCACGTCTCAATGATGACTCCCGAGGAAATCATTATTTTAGGTGTAAGACTAATGGATTAAACCCTGGAAGGCCAAAGGTTGTGGAGTTAGATTCTGTGCATAAGGAGAGAACCCCCAATTTTAAATTTATGGTACTCTTGAAAATGCTTGTACTACTTTCATCATTTACCTCTATCTTTCACCTTGCAATCTCCCCATCAGTTTCTAGCAATGAGTCATTTAAAAATATGTAATTATTTTTATTCTCTGTGGTCCCTTCTCCTTCAGTTCATCTTTTGCTTTTTACCATCTGCTTTTTCTCCTCACTCACTTAGACACATTACTCTGGACATCCTGGGAGACATCCTTATGAAATTTTTCAAGAAATAGCAAGGATTCCATTTTCTTAGTCTCTTCTATTAATGCTTTTCAATTTGTACATTAAGTAAAAATTAATTAGGCTACAGAACGATTGACTGTATGTCCAGCGATTATGCGATCGGATATCACAAAAATGGTTAAGGCAGCAAGGTTATTGTTTATATAGGTGTCATATGCAGTATTCTTTATCAAATTTCAGTGATAAAACATGTGAGTAAATTCATCTACAGGCTTAATATAAAATGACTGCATTCATAAAATAATGGGATAAATCCATGGTAATTTCAAAATTATACCCAATATTACATAAGCTGTATAAAATGTCACATACAATTATTGCTGGAAAGACAAACCAGAGGAGTAATTAAGACGGTTGAGAGTTCATATCTCTAGAAGTATGAAAACAGAATGTGAAATTCATTATTTTCATCTCTCCCATATGTTTACGTATCAAATCAGGCCTCGTGGGGACACATGATGTATTTAAATTAGACAATAAAAATCAGCACATAATTATGCAAGTCTTTGAAGTAACTGGCTTGTATCCTTGAAAATTCTCCAGAAAGTGTTCTAAAAGTGTGAATCACCTCAACTATTACATCGTTGTCAGTTCAGACAAATGATGCATACAAATGCATGCTTATATAAACAAGCGGTGTATTTATAGTGCAACCATTTAATATAATTACATCATTAGGTAATTAGAATGTGCAGTTATGTAAGTCTCACCTTCTCCCTCTGCTAATGAAGGAACTGCTAACTACCAGGGGAAGACTAATCTTTATTAGCGACATTTGATCCGATTGTTTCTGAACATGCAAATCAAAAGAAACACCTAAAAATGTGAGATTTTCCCAGACAAATGATTCCTGCTATCTAAAACGCTAACTGCACAGCAAAACATTATTTTCATAGTTGTTTACCGAAAAAAAAAAAAAAAAAGAAAAAAGAAAGAAAGAAAAAAAGGTTTGAGAATGTAAAGCAGAAAGCTGCTGGATCACTAAGGGTAAGACAAACCTTTTTAGTGACAAGGACATAAAGCTACTACTGAACTCAGAAATTTAGGTTTTTCATTATTTGTAGACAGAATCAAAACACTGCTTTATACCTATTGCCTAAAAATAGCAGGTTAAAACAGAATCGTAACATTTCAGCACTCATATTGGCTATTTTCACATTATATGAATCCATGCAACTTCATAAAGAACGAGATAGAGACTGCAGATCTAACTCCATATATCATATTTAACCATAACTTCTGTGAACTCCATAAACCTAAGTAGTGAAACTACTACCTGATAAAGTAAAAAAAAAAAAAAAAAAAAAGTCTGATTTCATGTGGAAAACAAAATGTCAATCAGAAAAATGTAATTGTAACTGAAAGCAGTTAAAGTGTTTCCTATGCTGGGGCAGGGCTCCAGGAGGACAGCTGGGAAACGGCAGTTTCCTATGCTGGGAAGCTCTCTGGGCTTGTTTAGATGCAGATATAGATATATCTTTACAGACATACCTCCGATGGCATAGCCATTAGTTAGGATGCAAAAAATTCTTCCTTACAGAATCCTTCTGCAATGATCATCATACTATTATCTCTGCTTTTTCCAGCCAAGTTTTTTTTTTTTCTAATTACTTAATTCTCCTGTAATATAAAAGATGTTTCAGGTTTTCTGGTTCTCCTTTTGATTCAGTGCATTACCTGAACACAAAAATAAAAATTCCCACTCTTAACATCCCCTCCTGGCCTACTCTGGCTCCATATTACTTGTGTTTGCCTATGTGGCCTCTGTATTATTAATACAAATATGCGGTTGCCATTTATTCCCTTTTTACTCCACCCATTAATTCTGTGTGTTATCTTCTGAATAAAAAATATAAGAGACCCTTACCCAAAAGTCTGTTAGTGCCTGGCCCTTTCTTCCCATCTTCTCATGCGCACCTGCTTTTGAGTTGGTTGCCTTTCCGAAAGATCTGTTGGCAACTGAAATATTTGCTGCTCAAAGCTGTCTATGAATTAGTCTGGAGGTGCAAGTTTTTGGCACACTTGTGTGCATGTGATAACTCCATTAAGAAAGATGTCTAAGAAAACTGAGTGTATATTGATCTATTATTGGTTATTCTCATCTCCTTCTGTTTGTAGTGAACTACCTCTTTATCTATGGCAGGAGATTTATGGCATGAAATTTCTAACTGATAAATTCGTGGGTTTTGTGTAGCTTACTGAATTTGGTAGTAAATTTTCTGAGTTTTTTTCTCCTGCATATGGACACCATTTTTTAAAATTAAAATGCTTAAGTGCTTTTTAGTGGGAAGGTCTAATAAAAAGCTGTGCATTTGTTTCTGAAATCTGGCTTGTCGGTGTGCTTATCTTAGTCCTTAATACTTACTAAGGAGTTGGACTGTATGTGACTAAAAAGCCCTCCCAGGAATTTTGGCCTAAGACATGTGGTTATTCTACACATCACGGATGCCAAAACATATATTAAGGATATAGATTGTATTTGTATGTGCATATTTCTCATACATGTAGAATTTATATATCAAGTTTATTGGGATACAAGTTATTGCCTCATGCGTTTTGTAGGGTTAAGCACATTTCTGGTCCACAGAACGGTGTGTAAATAGTTTATCACTATTTTTGGTTTGTGGGGGTGATGACACAGATTACTGAGCAATAACCCCTTTCCACAAAGCACATAAATGCATATTCCTGAGGTTTCGGTGACTTCTTGAAGCTCTTTTTATGATTGAGTCTCTTTTACACATATAAGCTGTGCACTAATGGCCACAGTTTTGTCACTTTCTTACTTTTTGTCCTTCTTCATGCATCAAAGTGAATTGTGAGAGAGAACTCTCACAAGCAGGGTATGAGGACTGGGAGAATCAATGCAGCAGTAACCGAGGAATAGATGGAAAATCACACTTTCTTTTCTGACCATTCAGCTGACATCAATAAAATTGTCCTATTGAAACAATTTTGCTTTAAAAGAAGTTCTTAATATTTGCTGCATTGGCCAGTTTTGTAGCAACATAGATGGGCAATATTTGCACCACTATATAGAAACTGTATCTCTTTGAACAGAAAGCTTTTCCAATGCAGACTAATGATATGGACCACTGTGTTATGATTATTGCAAGTATTGTCCATCCTAACGAATCAAATTAATTTTACTCATTTACACAGCTGAGCACTCAAACTATTGCATACATTTACTTTTTTTTTAATGTCATTCAAAAAAAAATATTTTTCATTTTTTAATAAAAAGTTTTACATGACAAGCATAGTATAGTCAACTTTGCTAACTGTAAAATAGTTCACGAACATGGATTTGGCTTTTTAGTGCCAGAGACAGACCAGGGACACATTTAACTTGCTAGTATATTTGTAGCCATAGTATCCACTAATTTATTCTCCCATACTTTGTTTCCAACTTTTACTGGTATTGTCCATTCACTTTGTACAAAACTCACTTATCATCAGAAAAAAATATCAGGTACTAGTAAAGAAACAGAAGTTTACGGAAGTTTGTGTTTTCTTCTGTATGTATGTCTCTCCAGTAATGGTGAATTACTATGAAAGCATCATTTATCACTTAAGAACAATGCCAAGTCTCCAGAAAGAGCTGCAGTCACTACACCACGTTAACACATCATATTACTGAGTAAACAAACATACCACACAGTTCCAATCATTTACAGTTAACTGTCCTGCACTTAAAGCATTTGCTGTTACTGAAGTCCCTACTCTAACAAAAGAACTGATGAAATACGATGCTCTGATTACTAAGAACACACACTAGTGAAAAGATGCATCCTTTTAAATTAATTGTAGTTAATTACTGTGTTTCAAATAAGCGATAATTTAATGAAATGGAAGAAGATGCAAATCTTGAAAGGCCACTTTACTGTAGTTCTTGAAAAATCAAGGGAAAAAAAAGGTCTTTCCCAATTATGATTCCTAAACAAAGCAGTATTCTGTTTACTTAAACAGAACTCTCCTTATTCCAGTAGAAAAAAAGGAACTTTCCTGCTACTTGAGGAAGAAAGAAAAAAAAAAATGAAAAAGGAAGGCAATTCTACCAGCTTTTAGAAAGATAGCAATCAGACTCCATTCAGGAGAAGGGCATTTCAAAATCTACTTCTGCTTATGAATTATGAGATTTCTTCTGGAGGCTTAAAAATGGCATAAAGAGGCTGACACAAACAGTGATAGGCAGATAGCCCAGGAAGAAAACCAACTCTATTTACACAGAGGCAGATCAGCATGCAGATGCAACTAGGGGAAAAAAACACTATCAAAATAATATTTGCTCCTTTAATCACCATCTCTAACCAAAAGTCCAAAATTTTTGTGCTACTGCTGGACAGGTATGTGCGAATCTTTCAGCAGCAAAAGACAACAGAACTGCTGCTTTTTTTTGCCTCAGCATACCAATGTTTCCTTTAAGATATAGAAATCATTTTTCTTGTACAGCCAAGATTAGTGAACAGAATGTTTGCTCTTTGGAAATGAAATTGCAAGTACAGGTAGTTTTTACCCTTCCTACCTAAATTGATATTTATGTACCAAAAACCTGGAAAGAAGAATTTAAAATTTAATCTTACATCTCAATTTAAGTGCATAAGAAAATCTTTAGAAGAAAGTTTACAGTTCAAAGCAATTGTTTACATGGTGGATTTTTAAGTACTTTGTTATTTATTTATGGGGGAAAGGACTTGTACACATTTATTTTTCCATTTGTCTATGGCTGTGAAAGGTTCTTATGTGGAAATTAAAACAAAACAAAACAAACAAAAAAAGATACTAGTTGGAAAGACAAGCAAGTCTACAAAGCTGCATTACATCTAACAAAGATGCTTTTGACCGTAATTTTTAAGAATCTCCATTTTGACAAATAACCAATTTTTCAATGATCACATCAAAAATAACTTCTGCAAATACCTGATAATTCAACTGTTTTAATGCCACTACTACCAAACAACCTAATCTACAGAAAAATGGCCTGTATTGAAGATTAGCTGCTCAGCAGAGAACTATCTTCCACACAAATCTGTTCTCCAGATTCATGACAACTGAAGTCAGAAACACACGAAGACTTAAGGTGTATTAGTGTAAAATGCAATTAGTATAAAGAAATCTCACTATTTAAAATGTGGTTCAGACTTTGCTTCTATACAATGCCACAACTATAGATTTGAGGCTCTAGAATAATGGAATTTAGCAGCAGTTCAGTCATATAGTTAAAACCATGGATTAATACAGTAGTGCCAAAAGAAGTAATATTTCCATCCAATGTACACACACTCAACATAATCACTTATAAGTATGATTTTCCACATTATGCTTTTCATAAATAAAGAATAGAGCCTTCAGTGACAGGCATTTCCAGTTTGGAATTCACTGCCAGCATGAAAATCATTTGCTGTCAAGGAATTATGTATGAAAGGGTCCTGCCTTCCAAACAACCAGCCAACCTCATATTTAAGACATCTAAGAACTCATGCAGACATACACATATTCCTCTCAATAATAACGAAGATGGCACGAAAAAAGTATAACAACGTATGTTAACAGCACCAGCTCAACTGGTTATTCCTCTGTCTCCTCCAGATTCTCCAGAACTCATATACAAACAACTCTCCTCTCTCTCTCTCTCTCACACACACACACACACACAAACATTTCTGGTTTTCAGAGGAAACACTGTCTGAAAACTGTCCAGCCATTCACTATGAAAATTTTAATCATTATCTCTTTTTATTATCGCAACAGAGCTTGTTGACAATAATCAGCCAAATACCAGATTAACATTTTTCACATATTTGAAAGCAATGGAGGAAAACTAATTCAGTTAAGCTACAGAGAATAAACTTGACACAATTTATATAACCTCTCTAATTATCAGAACTGCTTAATAAACTCTCGTCTCTGTCAAGTGCTCAATTCAAGACTGTAACTTGGCAGAGTAATTCATTTTTATGTGATTAAAAAAAAAGAAAAAGAAAAAAAAAAAAAAACTAAAAGCCCGTTTCAGCAAAGTTTCCTTTCTGTTCATTTTTAAAGCAAGACATGGTTTCAAACGCAATATATGCTGAAAAACATCAGGCAGAATCACAGTGTAACTCACCTTAGATCTCTGCAACAATTGCCACAATAACACTTAAGGGTTAGTAGCAGAAACAGTTATTTTCCAAAACAATTTCAGTTTTGTTGAGTAGCTACACACTGGGGGAAAAAAAATACCACTCTGGATAACTGACATGCCTCTGAACTGAAGCACTTGACTCACCTGCCACTGTTTCATGAGCTCCCGAACCATTTTGGCATCATCTAGTATCTTTTCTTTGTGTGTAGCATCCTGCAGGACATTAGCAGTTGTTTCAGCTTCTGTAAGCCAAGCAAGGAACTTTTCGAGATCCAGGTAGAATTGCTGCAACATCAGTAGGGCTGATTCCAACGCAGCTTCACGCTCACTAACCCTGTGCAAATACAAAGAGTCAAATGCAGCACTCACAGGAAGAAAACAAATCTCAGTCATTACATCAAAATATAACAAAGACACACCATGTAGTTTTCACGTACCAATCAAGGTAAAGTTTGCAGATACATTAGCTACAATGATACAACTTGCATTGTATGTTTGGCAGGTAGGGTTCTTTTCTAGGTAGGTCTACATAGGTCTTTCCTCCAGAGAAGAAATAACTAAAAATCAAGGAAATAGCTACTTCACTGTTTGAAAGAACTATACCTGAAAAATACACACACAGTATATATAAAGTAATTCCCTACTGTTTTAATCAAAGATTGTTTTCTTATTTGTTATTAAGGGTACAGTGGGAAAACCTGTTTATTTTTAGAAAGCACAAATAGTTCCTGACCCTTGAACAGTGTGATAAATTTAATTGTTACTTTTTATGACTCAAAGCCGTTGGAAATTGCATTCAACACCTCATTCCCTAATAACACCAAAGATGTGCTACTGTTTTTTTTTCCTCTCTCTTTTTTTTTTTTTAATATGAATGAGATATAAATTACAAGATCTTTATCAGTTATGTGATAAAAGACAGATTTTAAAATACAAAGACTATATGATCCTTCGGGAACATCTAAATCATAAATTGGGAAAGAACCCTAAAGGCCCTGGCAATTTTGGTGCTGAAAAATCTTAAAGTATGTGTTGTACCAGCATTCACATGCAGTGTAGGTGTCCTACATGTACTCACCAAGTTTTTACATTAAATTTGAGCTAAATATAGATTTAGTGAACAGGTAAGTATGACATCCTGTTCATTACCATGAGTTTGTCAAGGCTAGTTAGCTATTGTATTGCATGCATATTTGTTCAGTACGATGACTGAGTAATTTTTGAAGCTCAGAAAATACCTAGTAAAATTATCTAATAATTTACATTACTTCAAGTGGAATGAATGCAATTTGATACACACCAATATTTAATCTACAAACATATGGTGATCTGGGTATTTCTAGATAGATTTACTGTGTAGTTTTATAGTTATTTAGACAGAGACTAAGATACTGGAGTTTATTGGATATAAAATTTCTGATTTACCATAATAAATTAATTAATGGTAATTTATCATAATTTTATCAGATGAGGCCAAGAAATTTCTAATTGCTAATCTCTATTTCAAATCCTGTTTGCTGTCCTAAGAGGTTGTACTCCCCAAGAAGTAATGATATCATCCTAAAGCCTAGTGTATTTGCTGATGAAAGAAAATAAACAAAAAAATGACACAAGATTTTCCACATGTCACTAAGAGCATGTTTTTCTGACAAGCATATACGTAAGTTGCAAAAGAAAATGGTAAGAACAGAAAGATTCAGTCAGATTACAGGTGAGGACAACCACTTCATCTCATTAAAACAAACAAACCTCCCTAAGAGTCACATCTCATAATAGCTACCATATTTCTTGTCATATTTCTCATCCTTCATCTCACTTTTCCCAAACATCTTATGAGAAAAGCAAATTATTCTTGGCTCTTTTTTTTTTTTTTTCTTTTTTAGGATACAAAACCTGAGAAAGCTACTGACTGTCTCACTTCAAGCTACAAAGTCATCCACTGATTCTTTAAAACTTAAAACATGGATTGGACTTTGATCTCAGATTCACCTGTCACCATCTACAAGAATTGTCTACATAAGAAGTGTCTTCCAGCACAGCACAGAGTGCTGTATTAGAATGTGTCCCCAGGGGCTGAATGAGAAACACTCAGCTTTAGAATAGTGAAATGGATCTCTTTCACAACTTCTTCTCCATGGACATAGAGCAGGCTTGTGGTCAGGCCACTATTCACATTTAAAACAACTGCAATAAAAAAGTCTAAGTTCTTTTATTAAACTAAAAAATAATTTCATAGATATCACAGCTATCTATACTAACAACATACACTAAATCAGCATAAACATAGAAAAAACAGTAAGAAATAGAAAATCTTTTACCCGGAAAATGCTGTATTGACCTATCTATTTATCATATTTACTTCAAAAATATCATCCCATTTATTTGCTAGAACTTGGAAATGGAGTAAACATATATAAACCAAAAATATTTTATCCAGTTCTTCAGAGTACAGTTCTATTCTAAGATATGCTTTATAGTGTTATTCTAATTCAATTTGCAGTATGCAACATAATCGGTAACATCAGTGCCCAAAAGCCTTTGCAGAATCAGGCAAAACATTCTTAACATTCAGTTCTTCAAAATACTAAAGGCACATTTTCAACTACCATCCACCTGAATTCCTGTAAATACACAGCAATTACACAGTGACAGTTTAAAAAAAAATAATAATAAGTTTGTGTATGTTGTTACTTTTTTTTTTTAGAAGTATCCTGAGAAGTAGGACCCAAAGCTACATTGATCATTGATCCACTTGTATATAGAAGCAAGAACACAAGTGAAGAACACAGATACAAAATATATATTAAAAGGGAAAGCTATTAGAGTATTACTCAAAATCAGAATTTATCTTTTATAGAAAATTCCAGACTACATGAAAAAATACAGTATTTTATTGATATGGGTAAAGAGGTTTTCATTATGAAGAATTAAATGGCACTTCTATGATGCACTGAAATCTTACAGCACATTATTCTTTCAGCCTACAAAAATTTGTTGCTTATCTATAAACGTACTAATACACCTACCAGAAAATATTTAGTACTTTGCATTTTAAATTTTGCTACATCTAACATGCAATAAACATTCAGCTACACTGACAACTCTATAGCGTACCAATAAGCTTCACTCTACTTGGCTTTCTAGTTACCTCAAAATTATGAGGTTAGAATACAAAAAAGGTCTAAAAATGAGGGGTAAAGCTGAGCATCAAATCCAGCATTTCATCACTCACACAAAATTATAGTGGAGACAAAAATATATATGTTGAACAAGAAATTATTGCACAAAAACAAAATAAAGTGTTTTCTTTTTAGTCTGTATCGTCAAAGCATGATTAATTTCATAGTGAGTGCAAGCTGTAAGAAAAGAACACGAAGTAAGCAGAAACATTTTCTCACTGCAAATGAAACCCAGTATGAACACTACAAAATACTGCTGAAATACTGTAAAATAATCATAATAATAATGCTTTTTAACCAAATAATCCTTCATTTCTCTGTTCTACTATGATGTAAAAATATCATATTCCTGGGAGAAATACTGAAGGTGGGATTCATTTTATTTTCATCTAGACACTCAAAAGATAGGCAACTACACTCCCTCTGCAAAACAACGAGGCAAGCATTTCTGGAATTTAATTTCTCCTCCTCCCCGTCTGTCTGTAGATCTGTCGAACTAGATTCAAGGTCAGTTTTTTTTCTCTTGACTACAGTTATAGGTTACAAGACTAACTTACTTAAGAAGTCCAAATTTTACACAATTAAAGGTAGGTAAGATGATCCCCAGTCTAGTCTGGGGATGGATTTTTAGGAATTAGTGACATCGGTGACAGAGGACTGAACAACTCTCATTGCCATACGAGTTTTGTTACAGGATAGAAATCATGGTGCTCTTGTAAGAATGTATTAGCTGAAGGCTTCACGTTGAGGGAAAGATGAAGGCATGTCAGAGGAAGTGAGTCACAAAAAGTGGGTAACCGTGAACATTTATATTCACAGGAAGAGGTTAACAAGGGTTTAGAAAAAAATACCAGCCTCTACTGCAAGAAACTGCTATGATTGAGAACTTGTAGAGCTCATACTTTGAAACATAGCTGTTTACAAATGTCTGGGAAGATAAACAGGTAAAAATGAAGTTATCTTAAGTCTGTGTGATCTTTAAGTTTGTAAGGAAGCTATTGTACTTTCAACTAAAGTCAGCACCTGCACTGTGATATACATACAAAAGAAATATATACAACAAAATAAAAAATAAAAACTGAACATCTTGTTATGGAATCTAAAAAGAGGAGAAAGCGCTGAGGTATAGGAATGATGGTGTCATTTAAATATACCGTAAGAGTTCTTCATTCAACAATCTTAAATGCCATATAACACAGGGAATACAGTGTTTAGAAGAAGCTCCATGGCTGGATAACGAAGATTTTTCTTCAGCTGTAGTATTTGCTACATAAATTGGAATGTATCATTCACACTTCTGGAATATCTGTTTGTCTATTTGAAGTTGTAATGCTTATTCACATTACAAGATAAGTTGCAAGGGTCAGTGCTTAACATTTTGCTCAGATGAAAGGAAGCATAGTAAGTGCAGTGCATTATGGCAATGTACACTCAACTATGCACTAACACAGAATACATACGGAACTATCCTGAAGAAGACTGAGCACAGGAAGTATTTATAATGGACTAACAGAAATGTATGTTCCACAGGTGTTTCTTTAAGGGTGATACAGTGGAGAAATACAGCATCATTCAACTTTCAATAGATTGCTAAATCACACTTCCATCTTCAGGCTGTGGTGATCTACTTGTCACATGGAGCTGTAAAATAAAATAACCTGGACTACTGGCTGGCAAAGCATCAGTAAAAGGTTTACTCCTACACTTTATGTGCCTCTCTGTAGAACTGTATTTTCTCCTTTTTGACATTACTATTCTACACAATTAAAGAAAAAAATGTGTTACCTGAATATTCTTTTTCTGGGGCCAACTATCACAAGACAATTTGAAATACATGCATCTTCCTACTAATGCTGGAAGCAGTTTACATTTTTTCCGTGAGGATTATATCACTTCTGCTGGTGTGACAAAGGAACAATTGCAAAGCTTTAGTAATAAAAATTAAATGTTCCCATAAATAGATTTAAGCTCGTACTGGTAACTCTTCTTTAACTGCCTTAATTTGGACTGATAAAGAAGCTATCATAAAGAGGCAGGATAATTTAATCTCTGGTAGAGTGGAAACAGGAGGAGGTGTCACATATGAAGAGAACATGACTACCAATTTTCCATTCATAAATTTAACATGAAATTCTAAAAATAACTCCTATTGATAAAATTTTGAAATGAAAATTCAAAACAAACCACACTAATTTATTTTAGGATTGCTGCTTAGAGGAATTTTCTTCCAGAATCTAGGGATTTATATTCTATAGTGCCAGATAAAGCTATTACATGTTAATAGGTGATTAATTTGCAAATTAACTCTGGAATGGCTGATACCCATCAAGCGTGGAAAGCAATGCTGAGACAGCATTCTAAGTACTGCTTTAATGCTGTTTTCTGGATCTCAACCAGCTTGCCACCTCATTCAGGGACAGAGAGCATTTTTCTAATAATGCTTTTGCTTAAATGTTCCTTTTAGTTCAACCATCCTGACAGAAGTTACCATTTTTTCTTTCCTATAGAGCATTTTCCTATAGAACATGCCCGTGGATCTGATAAACTCCCAGCCAACCCCGAACTTGTGTGGGATTTGCTGCTCCAGCTGGATGAATGCAAGTCCATGGGGCCTGATGGGATTCATCCCAGGGTACTCAGAAATCTGGCTGACATCATTGCGAGACCTCTCTCAATTATTTTTCAGCAGCCTTGGGAATCTGGAGAGGTCCCAGTCAAGTGGAAGCTGGATGGCAAACTTTGCTCCAATTTTCAAGAAGGGCAGGAAAGAAGACCCTGGTAATTACAGACCTGTCAGTCTCACTTCAGTGTGCTGCAGAAGTGAACTTTGTACTTGAAAGATGGGCTCTCGTTTTTTTTCTATCATTTTGTGCTTTGGTCCATTTGTGTAAGGACTAAGGAACAAGCTTGATGAAAAAGCTACCTCTAGAAAGATATAAGTAGCTTTCTAGAATTCTTTGCCTGATATTTATCACTGCCAATACCTCCCTGAAGACAGATGAGGTGGAGAACGGAAGAGGAGGAAAGATTTTGTTTAATTGGTGGGAAGATCTTTGAATAAACAATAAAAAAATGCCTTTGTTGGGGCCCGAGGAGGAAGCTCAAGCACTGTTCTGCTGATTCAGCCATATGAAAAGGATTCCCACCAATGACAGGGTACTCTTTCTATGTGCACGTATTCTCTCCTACCTTTTTTTTTTTTTTTTTTTTTTTTTTTTTGACAATGGGATCTACTGGCTGAATGCTGACTCACAGAGTCTTTAGGTAAGTCAAAGGGCACCTGTGCCACAGCTCCACTACCCATATGGATTAGGTAATAATAACCAGTGAAGTTATTTAAAATTCCAGGTGTAATTGTGCATACAGAGATATTAATGGCAACTGCTGCTGCAAAATAAACTAACACAGACAGGTCTCTGTTGATTCTCTTTATTTCTAGAGGTTATAAAAAAAAAAAAAAAAAAGAACAAAACCCCTCAGCTGTTCCCCCACCTCCCCACCTCCAATTTCGGCTCAGACTATCTGTCTTGAAATGGACACAATGCTGTTCTTCGCATGACAATCACACAAGATTCCCTAGATGAAAACAATCTTTTAAGATATTAAGACCAGAACAGCCTAAAGTGTCTCCTGATGGTAGTAATAAGCCCATATAATTTGTCCTCTCTAAAAATGCTGTTGACAGAAAGTGGGGTGGGAAAGGAAGCTTGAAATAGACGTTATTTGTACTACTAAGCAAGATGCAATTGTTTTTTTCCTGGCAAGTTTTTCCTATTACAAAATTGTAAAACTTAAAGATACACTGTATTAAAATGTTTCTGGTGTTTATGTACTTAGGAAAATGAATGTAGAAAGAGACAAACTATTTAAGCAAAAGAGATGAACTACTTCTGTTAATATTGTTTGTTGGCTGGCTTGTTTCTATTATACTTATCATAGCCTTTTTCAAAATAGCCGGGCCTCCTGTGAAAATAACAAAAATCATTTAAAAAACAGCATTTTTCTTTGAAATACTCTCTTTGTTACTCAAGACACCAAAGCAATTGAAAAACATTTTTTAATTTAGACCGTTGGTTCTTTACTTTTCTTTATCAAAGTACCATTGATATTTAATGAGAAAGAGGGGGAAAAAAAGGTTGTGTGATGATCCTTGGATATTAATCCACCATCTCTTCTGCATCATTATTTATCAGACTGAGAAGGACTGCAAAAAGCAAAGGAAACTTCACACTCTGGAGCACAATATCACATACACAGATTTCTGTACAGGACCTTTAAATAACCTCTTTTCAAATAAGCATCTGCCAATATCAACATAGAGGATCTATATTAACACAGAGGAAAACTCCTCGTCGACCTTTTAAAAAAAATCATTTCTGTTCCTCCTCATACTCCGTTCACTCATGAGATCCCAGACTCCCAAAATGCCTCTTAATGGGATAGCAAGCCTAGAGGGCGTTAAAGGGAATTTTTTTCTGACAGGCTTTTCTTGCCCTGATTGCTTTTGTCTTTCTTCCCCTTGATGCCTTGGCATAGTTCTACAACTAATTATATATTTTTAATATAAAAACATAATATTACTGTACATTTTTCCTATGTTCATCATAACCATAGATTATCACACTTACAATGTGAACTACAGAAAAATCATTAATGAAACTAAGTGGACCATTTGAATTCCTTTAAAAAAATCATTAAAGTTATATTTTATCTTATTGAAAATATGTTTATTTGGGATTTCTTACCCATTAATAAATTTAAATAAAACTAACCATTTTCCAGAGAGAAAAAGTTAAGAATCGCTAGGTTAAAGAAAAGGGAATATAAACACCACACAACAATCACAGTTGACATACAAATCGTTAAAGATGACTTGTAGATACAGAATAAGGTTCAAGATGCTTCTTAAATAGTCCTTAGTCTAAACTTACTTTTTTTTTCTTCTCCAAAACAAAATTCTCTGGACTCACAGAACAGATTCCAGTTTAGCTTTCTGTATCATTTGAGTAATGCTCCAACAAAACATGAAAAGATAGGATTTAATAATTCTGGTATTCCCATTAAAGGGATAAGTCAGAGAAGGAAAAATTCCTAAAACCCAAACCAGACAGACAAAACTGGTCTCTTATTCTACCAAAAGAAGCAAAAAGATTGTTCTAAGTCCTCTTCACACTTCACAGTCTATAATACTCAGAATTAAGTTTTTCCTTGGATTCCAAACACATATCATTCTTTTGAGATTCCAAGGCAGTCAACATTGCCTCTCATAAAAAGCATATTAATTACTCAGATACAATTTATTAAGATAAAATCTTGGCTTTCTAAGACAGTGAAGTGCAATTAAAACTGATTACAAAAATAATTATGTTCTAAAGGCACTTGTTTTCTTACTCTTAATTACTGTAGAAACAACTCAATTTAATAAGATTGTAAAATGCACTGACGACATTACATGAAATCAATTAGGATTCACAAAGGATACTATTAAACTGTTAGTGCAGTTTTCATTTAAAGCTGCAGTCTCTGAGGGCTTGTGCTCCCATGGCCCAGCAGAACAGCTATTTGCTACCGTTCAAGAGAAACAAGCCTCAGTTTCCAGACTGGAAAACTTCCCTGGCAGCACTTACAGTGCTAATTGTACCATGCATCATCTAAAGTAAAATGTCAGTAACACTAAACAAACACCCAGATAACACATAACTTCTCCTCCTCTAAAACATGGACTTGAAATAGTACTTGCTTTACATAAAGATGTTGATGATGAGGCAGATTCCAAATATTTTAAAACAACTATTCCTATATGTCAATATATTTTAAGACACACCCAATTGAAAGGCGAAAGAGAAGAAAAAAGATGACAGCCATGGTTGAGCTCATTAACATTCAGGTCAGAAGCAACTGGTAACCTAATCTGGTTAGCATCCATATAAGATCAAGAGAGGGCAGAGTGCCTACTGTTTTTTATATTGATTATCTAATATTAGCTGTAAAGAACTGCTCTGTATCTCACATAAGTAGTTATTTTTTTATTATTCAGGAAGTTGCAGACTCCTACAGAAAACTGACATATAGAATATATAATGACAATGAAATAGTGTGATTAAAGTAGTCCTATTGCAGAAAGATTGTTAGACAACAGGAGCTATAACCAGAGATAATCTGAGACTACAGAGTAATACTTAAGAAATAATCATCATGGAGTTTCTACAAAACTGGGAAGAAACTGGAAATCTAGTTTCTAGTTCTAGCTTCTGTTCCTTGGGATCATCTAAATAAGATTAAATAAAAAAATAGAAATTATGAAATTCTAGTGTCAAATTCAGCAAATTCAGGAAATGTTCAACTCTCAGTTCAACAGAACTCAATATATGCTTGATATAAAAACCTTCCAGAGAAAATCCTAACTCCACTAACGTGGCTTCAAACTGAACAACACATTCTGTGATAGTTCTACCAGTACTACTTTAACTCTTTTGGACAAATTTCAAAGGTAAAATTTCTTAGCAGACAAACCCATCAAAGAACAATGCTGGACATTTTGAGTAGAGACAGGCATAAATGTACCAGAATACGAAGTCTGGGAGTGAGGAGGTCTGACTATTCTGGTATGAAAAGCCACGACAAAAGTGGATATATGTGAAATTTTGTGTGCTCCCATGCAATTCTGGCCAACTTTTCCAAACATAACTCTTAAATAGCACACAGTTTGTGAAGTTTTCTTCCATTTCAATAAGCTTTGATAAATTATCAGGTGTTTATACTAATGCTTGATTTGGCTTATGATTTATCTTTTCGGATTCACTCTCATATAAGTAACCTCTATATATTGCAGATAATTTATCCAAGGTTTGGGGAGATGCATTTTATTTCCTTAATATAGGTATACCTGTTCTCAAATTACTTTGGAAATTTTATTCATGGAAATGGCTGCATAATTTGAACTTCAGCTTACAGAAAGAAACCCATAAAGTACTCCATAAGTTCTTTTAAGGAAGCATAATACCTTTACATTTTCTGTTGTTTAAGCAAAAGACATGTTTAAAACAGCCTTGTATAAAACATGCATTAGCAAACACTGAATTGGCTTGTATGTGAGACGAGATTTCAAAATGAGATTTCAAAATATCAAGATTCCTCAAACCAGTTCTCTTTGTCGAAGGAACTTAGCTCACCTTTTAAAATCATTCCTTTCCACCTAGCTGCTGTTATTTCTAAACAGAAAGGCCAACTCTATGAACAAAAACATGATTAAAAACTACTTGAACTCTTGTCAGCTCAAGGCCCACATTCATGATTGTATTTGACACAATCATCATCATATCTTAAGACCAAAATCTGGCTGGCAGTCGTTGACTCAGTTCTGCTTTTCCAATTAGCTGAAAAATTGCAGCACAGATCATCTTCCAGAGAATACGTTCACATTTACAGTTTTTCACAGGTGAAACAGCAAGGCAATACATTCTAAAATACTAACTTGATAACCATTTTATTTTTAATGTATCCATCTCTGGTAAATGTCATTTAAGAAAAAGAAAGTAACATACATCCATACAATCTTGCAAAAAAAAAAAAATAATTCTCATCCATTACATGGATAGAAAAATCCTCAAGAAATGTGAAGACATAACTGTGGATATTTTCAGAAGTATTCATCTGGAAAAAGAAAAGTTCAAAAGAATTCCAGCCTCTACTTATACTATCTATTCATTAGCAAGAAAAGAATGTAGCTTTTAACTGTGGTATGGTGAAAAATAAATAAATAGATAACTTTTGATCCTGAGGGAAATCAGTAGAAACCATGAAAAGAAGTCAATAGAGAAACAGTCACGTATTTCTATACATTCAGTCACAGAATCACAGAATGGTTGATGTTGGACAGGACCTTTGGAGATCATCTTGTCCAACCCCCTGCTCAAGCAGGGCCACTTAAGAGCAGTGTGCCAGCCAGGACCACGTCCAGGCAGCTTTTGAGCATCTCCAAGGACAGAGAATGCACAACCTCTCTGAGCAACCTGTGCCAGTGCTCAGTCACTTTCACAGTAAAAAGTGTTTCTTGATGTTCAGATAGAACTTCCTGTGTTCCCAGTTTGCCTCTTGTCCTGTTGCTGGGCACCACTTAAAAAAGCCTGGCTCCATCTTCTTTATACCCTACAGTCAGATATTTATATACATTCACGAGATCCCCTGAGCCTTTCTGCTTGAGGCTAAATGGTTACAGCTCTCTCAGACTTATCTTGGACAAAAGATGCTCTGGTCCCTTAATTGTCTTATCGGCCCTCCACTGGATTCCTTCCAGTATGTCCACATCTCTCCTGTACTGAGGAGCCCAGACATGGACACTGCACAACAGGTGTGGCCTCTAATGCTGAGCAGAGGGGAAGGACCACCTCCCTCCACCTACTGGAAACATGCCTCCTAATGCAGCCCAGATAACACTAGCCTTCTTTGTTGCAAGGGTACATTGCCCGCTCACGATCAGTCTAGGTAGACAATATCCATCACTCTCTTCCCCATCTACCAAGTTGGTCATTTCACTGTAGAAGTTGATCAGGTTGGTGAAAGCTAAGTTCCCCTTGGTGAATCCATGCTGACTACTCCTGATGATTTTCTTGCCTTTCAAGTGCCTGGAAATAGCTCCCAGGATTAGTTGCTCTATTACCTTCCCAGGGACTGAGGTGAGGCTGACCAGCCTGTACTTCCCTGGGTCTTCCTTCCTTCTCTTCTTGAAAATAGGGGGTGACATTTGCTGTCCTCCAGTCCTTCAGCACCTCTGCCAATCACCATGATTGTTCAAAGATTATTGAGAGTGGCCTCTTAAGGACATCTGCTAGCTCCCTCAGCACTCACTGGTACTTCCTATTAGGGCCCAAGGACTTATATATGCTCAGTTTACTCCAGCCCTTAATTTCAAGAAGGCAAAAGCCAACAAAGAAAATGTGTCACATTTCACAGTGAGTTATGCACCATTTACCAAGGTTCACAAAAGACATATCTCGAAGCCAGCACACTATTTACCACATGAGAAGAACCCAGGGGATGTGATGACAAATTAGCTGATGTCCCCTGCGCTCTGTGTTATCCTAAGGAATTCCTCTGGATGAACCACTTAGATACAAATATCTTGGTGCCTAAATGCTGGATCGACAATTGGGACAAACACCTATAAGAGTACACAGGTATGTGAAACCGGTTTTGCTATAAAAAAAAAAAAAATCACCTTCCCATCCCATAAGGTCTGGTATTGAGTTCTGTTACACCGTCACTATAGCATTGCATCATAATCTCCTACAAGGATATCTGATTCACTCAGTTATTTCCTATTTCATGTTTTGCACCTTGTTCAGAAAAGCCATGGCTCAGGTTTTCTAACAAGGTATGTAAGAACAGTGCGCAAAGCTTGAGAGGGAAACGTTTCTGTTTTATGAGAGTCCTGTATACAGAAAGTTGACTATAGATGTGAAACCCAATTGGTATCCACAACAAAAATCACAAGCAAACAATCAAGTAGCAAGGAGTGGTACTGAGGCCTTAATCATGCAGACCATGTCCCATTATTTGGCTTGGATATTACTTTTTTTTTCCAAATGGTAGCCATCTTAATTTTTTCAAACTATATTCTACTATTACAAAGGATTCCTAGAAATCAGATTAGAAGAGGTATGTTAAGAGTTCATGGGAAGAAAATTATTGTAAGACATTAGAAGCCAGAAACAGGTTCTCTCAAAAGAATCATAAGAGAGGAAACTAGAAAAAAAATTATCATGCTTAACCTGAAGTATAGGGCTGCCTTCTGTTGCTATTAACAAAAATGAAGTTCAACTGATATTCAAACACATTTATTAGTTAT
Organism: Anseranas semipalmata; assembly: GCA_013399115.1. Lineage (NCBI taxonomy): Eukaryota > Metazoa > Chordata > Aves > Anseriformes > Anseranatidae > Anseranas > Anseranas semipalmata. The sequence goes on from VXAA01002385.1 coordinate 370,078, forward strand.
GCACAGGTGGACTACAGACAACTTGCTAACCTTCCTATTCAAAATGCAAACAAGTAAATTTATAAGTTCATTAGTGATAAAAAACTTGTAGCATTACTTAATCCACTTCATTCTGCCTTTGCAGTGAAGTACACGTGGAAGACAGCCATAAGTGTCATGAAGTATTAGAAAAGATTCTCTCAAGTTCCTTTTTTTGCAATAGCCATGGATCTCTAAATTTTTGTATTTTACTGAGTTATGTATATTATATATATACACACACACATACACTGTACAATCTTACTTTAGCTAAAGGATAAAATACTAGGCTTTTAAGGAAATACATATTTTTAAAGACACATGGCATTACCATGACATTTTTTTTATTGATCTTCAATATATTTACATGTTATTTTGATTTTTTGGATTAACTTCTTTCTTGATTATTATACCTTTGATCTAAAATAAGATCCTGTCACCCAATGCCTGCAATATAGTTTGTCTCAATTACCAGAAATTGTTAAATATTTTCAATGACAACTGTATGTTCAAATATGATCTCTGTATGGTTGTCTAATGTGGCACAGCTTATTCAGAACAACCTGAACAAGAGCAGCTTATCTTACTAATTTTAGTAGCCCCAAATATCAAGTAGTGACATTATTCTAGCAAATTTAATATGACTAGTTCACTTGACCCAATCCAAGCTAGCCATGTCATACACTTAGTAAACTGCTGCTGACACCCCACAAACATGTAATTATATTCAGTGATCTTTAATATTTATGTCTAGCTAAATGTTGCCCCTCCATAATCAGATGGTACACAAACAAATACATATATTTAGAAGGAGAAGCCATGTATAAATACACAAACACTGAGTTGTTGAGTTTCAATCATTCTAGGACAGAAACAAAGCCCTCTATTTGGAATGGGTACTTGGGAAGATTTCTGCTTTCATGTGCAAATATAATTCTACATTTCTTCAATAAGTGTATTATGGACCAATAAAAAGCTGTCTTTGGGAAAAACATATTTGCCATTTTTTTATTAGAATCAAAACAAAAAATGAAAATGACAAAGCAATATTTTGTTTTACTATATTTTTTACAGGATAAGCTCCTACAGAATAGCTGCTATACAAGGAGCTATTTAGGAGCCACGGCAGGGATGCAAAGTTTTGTTACAGAAACCTCTTGAATGAAACAATACTGAGATTAAGAAAATAAATATAGTCAACGCAAATAGTGTTCAGTCTTGAGCATTAGGAGCCTGTTCCAGGGAGACACGGTAGGTGTTCTTCAGTGCATTAATTAGCCATTTGGAAAAGTGTGTGAACAGCAAGGTGGCAAGTTTATTTAGGTTTGGCGAACCCATGAAGAACTGAATAATTTCAGATGGAATGAATCATCAGGAATGTGATAGCAGAAATGTTCAATATAGATGTGTCCAAAATACCAGCTCCTACAAGGAAGTTTTTAAGTCATATGTACCACTAGATTCTGAACTAGCTGTAGCCTTGAAGAAATTAAGTATTTAAAATCAATACCAACAGCTTAATGAAGATGTCAATACATACTAGCACCTGAAAGATTAGCAGAACCAAAAATAGGAATAAATATTATGTCCACCTTTAACTCAGTACTAAATACTCTTCACTGTCCTTATTCTGGCTTGGGTATATCATCCCAACCCCAGCCAAAAGAGGAATTTCAGATATAAAATGACTAAAGTAGTGACATGATGTGAAAAACAAGCTAGCAAAAGCAAAATTTAATAAAAATGTTCCAGGTTTCTACTGTCATTTTCACCAGCATGAAAAGAAGTAATGCTGACAAGTGTCCATGGCTGCAAGGGGTCAGCACAGAATAAAAAGCAGGGGTGTCACCAAAGGCAGATCTGAAGACAGTTTCTTAGTGCCATCTTGTTAAGTCTGTTTGGATGGTGTTCCCCATCAGAACAAAGAGAAAGGACAGCTCTGGTGGAATTGTTTTCCATCCCTTGGAGTAAATCCACACTGCAAGACTTACAGGTCAACAACCACAAAAATAAATCTACCCTCTCAGAATCAGTAAAGGTATATAGTTCTTAATAGAGCAATAGGCATTATTAGTAATTAACTAACATAGCTGAAGTATCAATCTCAGCCATGTTCTAAGAACTCAAGGAAATTCCTGAAGCATGTATAAATTGTGTTGCGGAGTACAGAAAATGCATCCAACTTAGATTTAAAAAGAAAAAACACTGAATTAGACTAAGGTCTAATTTTACTTGAAATGAAAAATAATAAAGGATATAAATAATATGAAAGAACAACAAAAAGAAAATAAGAAAAAAACATAAGATACTAATAAGATAAAATACAGAAAGTGGGAAATGGGTGTTGCAAGCATGGCATTTGGAGTAATTCCAAGGAATTTGTTTTTACCATACATTATGTCAAGTGAACAAATGAAGTCTCAAATATACAGAGCACATTTTAAACAGATAAAAATACTTTTTTTTAAAAGCAAAAAAAAGTGGACCTGAATAATTCATTGCCACAAGGCACTGTTGTTCTTAAGCTGATACGCATCAGATACATAACTGATTATGTTTCTTGTAAAAAGGAAGAATGTGCAGATATGCCAGCTAAAATGATAATTCCAAGAGCTATTATTTCTTATCGTTTGCAGGAGCTATTATTTCTTATAGTTTGCAGGACATGCAACATTTAGTGGCAGGGACAGAGCTCTACATTTTTTAAATTTGTCAGGGAATATAGCATAGCACAATTAAATTTGGGGTATTGGTGAAGATGCAATTCATACGGTATGCTAAACAAAATGAACACACTGAGCATTTCCTTTTCACAAGTTCCTTGCTTCCTTACTGTTTTATCTCCTATGTACCTGTAGCGGGGATGTCTTAAAAAGTTTTATACTTAGATCTACCAGCTTAATCTCAGTTTTCCTCAGTGATTTCTCACCACCTGTATTTTAGAAAATGTAAAAAAGTACACTTCTAACTCTGCTGTTTTCCAGTCTAGTCTTCATCTCGCCACTTCCCTCTGCCTTGGCCAGGAAGAGTCACCATTCACCTCTCGCGCCACTGATCCTCATCCAGAAAAAAAAAAAACACAACTCATTGTCAGTTGATAATTTCTTAGACAGTTTATACAACACAACATGTGGTCTAAGTTCTGTTCATAGCTGAAATACAGCTGCACAGAAAAGGCAAAAAACACTGTTGTCAAATTGGCACATTTGGTGGCCATTTCCAAAGAGACCAAAGATTTACCAGGCAGACTGAATGGTCCTCTCAGTTTCTAGTGTGACTGACAAGCCAGCAAGGGGAAAGCTTACACTGCCTGTACAGGAGCTGATCAGAAGCTAAACAAGAACAAAGCAACAATGCTTGCAATAGCACGAACAGTCTAAAAAAAAAAAAAAATCCATAGAGAACACCAGGGGAAAACAAAACAAAGCTATCATGAGAATAATAATGCAAACAAAAAATGACAACTAAGGTCAAATTCCTTTGTGCTGGCACTCTGCTAGCCCATCAGCTTTATTAATTTCTGTTGTTTGTTTTAAAGGACATGAAGACTGATAAGAAGTCTATTGAGGGGAAAGGAAAGACATTCATTTGTTGCAATAGGCTCTGGATGAGAACAATAATCAGTTTGCTGGAGTTTGTTAATTTATCTGCAGACTAATAGGAAATAGATTTAAGGTTGGACTTTCAGGGCACAAAGCATTAGCTTCTCTTATTGTTGAAATGGAGACTAAAACTCCCTAATTACTTCTGAAATCTCACCTTAAGAAAAAGAACAACACATTCGTCTTAATCTTCAAATGGAGTAAGCACAAAAATTGACATTTTTGTTTTGTCTCGCAAAATCAGGCTTACTCATAACTCCCTTAGTACCTGGCTCCTCCTGCCCCTCCTACGGATGCAAAAGAGTAAGACTTCTCAAGAGTGTTTCTTTGAAATGTCCGTATTAAGCTCCAATTATGATTCATGTTAGTGCATGAAATTGCTCTCCTTTTAGAATGCTGTGCTGTAAACTCTTTAATGATTTTTTCCCATTGGGTTACACTATAGCATGAGAACTGTTCTCATTTGCATCACAAAGGAATACAGAGTTTAACAGAGTAAATACAGCAAAAAAAAAAAAAAAAGCAGCAAAATTTTATTTCATTCAAGACCAAAATATAAACCAAGAACGAGAAAAACAAATAAGAATGGAAAAAGCAACTGTCTGAGCAGTTAGAAATGGCCTTTTAGATGTTCTGTTTTCACTTTTCCTGCTTAAATAATTACCTTGCTCTCAGTATTTGAGGCTGAAGGCCTCTGAGAAATGCCAGTGCTGTCATCTTCTCTAGTTGTCTACAGTGAAATCATTAACATTAGATTACAGCTAACAACCAAAGCCACTAAACTGTAAGTCAACTGAATTCATAAGTCTAAGAAACCTCAGCAAACCACTTGTGGGACAGACGACTTCAAAAAAGTTAATTTAAAAAACAATGCCACTTTTCTCTTACAGGCTATTTCTGTTTGTCTGTGTGGACACAGCAGACCTCCAGATCATCTCCTAATTTTCTGGGAGTAATAAAGGTTCTAGCCTACAGATGAATCTACTCAAGTGGCAGGAACACTGAGTTTATTCACACCAGTAGGAAGAGTTTTAAGAAACGTGTCCATGAAGTCACAAGGCCCCATAGATCCTTTTAGTAAAGGACTGATGCTACCCTTTCCAGAAATAAGAACACTTTCATTTTTTCTTAATCCTAAAGAGTTTCTCAAAAAAATCATAAGAATATGATCATAAAGGTAGAAATGATCAATCATACCACATTCTGGGTACCACTGCTTTTTCAGCTCATCCTACCAGCCTTTTGAAAGCATTGCATATCCAAGACCACTCTGTCATAAACTAAGCTGAAAACACTCAGTGCCCTCAGTTGAATTCTCATCTTGGATCCACATACTGGTGTCAGTACTGTACAAAAAGTGCAGTCAGCTGAGTGGAGAACAAAGCAAGGTGAAAACTAGAATGTAACCAGAATAGATGACTTTCAAGATCTCCTATTTATAGGAGCTTCAGATGGCATTTATGTCTTTTTATATTTTTTTCCAATATGCAGCTGAAACATCATCATTTTTAGGGGCATTACGAAGAAAAAAAGTAATAGAACAATGTTAAGTGATGTCATTGCTGATAAACTTGACATCTTATTTTGTACATTGTTATTTGTATCAGAGTGTAGGCAGTTAGTAGACTGTCCTTCATGTAGGTAACCTATCTTTTATCTATCACAAAGCAATCCTTCTCCCCCAAATCTTTTTTAGGTTTACTGTTTAATATAGAAATGCTATAGGGTGATATTTGAAATAAAACATGAAACAACAAATATCTCAAATTAAACTCAGAGCATTTAAACCTTCCCAAAGTAGCGTGCACATCCTCTTTATAGTCCTTTTTTAATGGTGCATTATTTTGTTTAAAATAATAGTAACAGAATGGAACAAAAAAAAAAAAGCAAAAAAAATACTTTAATCCTTTATCTAAAAACAGCTCCTAGGAAACTTAAAAGATACCCATATTTTAAAAACAAAAGTCTTAACATTTTTGCACCACAAGAAGCTAATAGTGTCTTTAGAATTCGCCAACATTACTGACTCTGCTGGAGAGCAGCTTTGGAGAAGCACAGAGTGCTATACTGAGGAAGTGAGGCAAATTAGTTTCATGAAAATGAATGGGTTTTTTTGTACCCTTTTGTCTAATGAGAAAGATATTAGAATCCCAGAACAAATTCTGACTTTTCAGAAGACTTCTGGACTAAATGCTTTTAAAAACTGTTTCTCCTCCTATTCAATAGTCACCGGGGCTACATTAGTTCTTCAAACATGCTGACATAAAATTGTTTACTCCTTAACACAATCTTGGATGTGTTATCTAAGACCGCAAAGACTCACTTTCATTCAACATGAATAGTTCTACTGACTGAATAAAAGAACTTATGCCGTCATAGAATCATAAACAAGCAAAGATCTCAAAGACAGCATGTCACAAACACCTAAACTGAAATTTACTTTTTAAAATTATAAGCAGTATCAATATAAACATGTACTATCAACATCTCTCACAAAACAAAACAAATTGCCCTACAATTGCAATGCTTTCCAGCAGACTTTGCATTTTTAATTTAGTATATATAGTTAAGCTGCTGTAAATAAGCTTTAGCATGACATTGGTTGTAAAAAGCAGTTGCTCCAACATCTACTTTCTTGAGAAGAAGGGTATGTTAGTTCTTCAAAGTAAAATGTATTGTGAATTCATTCCTTCTCAAGTTCAGCAATCCAAGCCTAAATGAACAAATGATAAGCTCTCTCTCTTCAGAGACGGCTCCCCAAAAGCTCTAGCTACTGAAATCAACTATGAGCCTTCCATATAATTTAACACACGTCAGACTGGCGGCTGCTGCTGCCTAAAAGCACCTTGTTCTCACCCAGAATGCAATTCAACTGTAACAGAAGTGTGATTTCTTCCACAAGTGGCATAAAGCAGAGCAATATTAGGGCAGGTACAGTATACAGCTCTCTGGTGGAATGGTCAATCTCTTTCTGTGCATGCAATAAAATTATGCTTACAAACGTTATGTACAGATAAAGTTTACATTCTAGCAATTGTATTTTTTTAAGCAAGCTACCACTGATAAGGAAAGCTTTGGTGCTCAAAGATGAAAAAAACTAAGTTATGAGCTTTTTTCACACTTATAATTACCATTATATTATACCTTATTATACAGGAAACAGATATGCATCCCACTTTTGTGGTGTTTATGTCTTTCACTCATTTAGCCATTTGCATTCCATATTGTCCAGCTGGCATACAAAATCAAGGTGTTTGTACAACTGGGATATACATATGGGAGTTGGTATCTCAGACCTTTCAAACAGATCGTCTAGAAACTCAGTTCTTGTCACTCCTCTCTAATATTCTACAACTTGAACTAATAATAGTAACAGAAATGTAATTTTATATATAAATAAAAAATATTGATTATTCACTGCCCATGCCCCATAGTGGGGAAAAAAAAGTTAGTTTTTGCATTTTGACTGACACGTGCATCCTGTCTCATGTCAGGAGCCAAAAAGAGCACCTTGAGCAGTAAAAGCTGGTAACACTTGGCATGCAGCCTGAGTTCCATTGACCTTGAGCATGGGAACTGGTGGGAGATGCAAATATTTGAAGGTGCCCATTACACAGTGCTAGGCTGGAGACCTAAACAATTCTCAGAGTATGTATGCAATTACCATCATAATATATGCTCCATTTAAGAAAGATCTAAACCCCTTTTTAGATTAACGTTAAAGTTAGTGAAATTTAAACATATTTGGTAGATTCCCAAGAAAGGAACAATTTTAAGCAAGTTTTTGTATTTTATATGATCATTCACATAATATACGAGTGCTCACAAAAGGAGGAACATAATAGTACCATAACACACGTTTTTATATATAGTAAATTTATAATCGTTGCTTCCTTCATTGTATCTTTTTCTCTTGAGAACATTTTAGTTCAACTGTTAGATCTATTTTTGTTAATACAAACAATACAGATTGCTTTCTCCTTAATTGCCTCTACTTTAAAAATATAGTTATTTCTTGGACAGTTAACACTTCTAAAGAGAGGAGATCCATTTACAAGTCATTCTGGCTTTTGCCCAGCTGATCAGTTCATGTGCCTTTAGTGTGCCTTTGCAGTATCACCAACAAAAATAATAATAATAAAAAAAAAAGAGTGGTGAGTGAAAAGTGAAGTGGCCGTCAAACACTCATGAACTTGGCTGTTAAAGGAGTTAGAACACTACTTGTTATAGTTCAATGTTATAAAACAGAACAGTAAGGCAAAGGGTAAATACACAGCAATCAGTTGCAAATCTATTTAAGCAAAACAAAACACAAGCTGGCAGATGTTGCCTTAATGACTAAAGTACTTGCTTTGGCTGAACTATTGCCAACAGGCAAAGTGCAATATTACTGCTGCTTGCCTGCCTGTTGTTTTACTAATCTGTTTCATGGGAAGGAGGATTCACATTTTTTACATGGACACACATTTTTGATATTAATGGCTGGTTAGAGGAAAACCAGAACAAACCAATGTGAGCCACTCTTGTTTTTTTTCTTTTTAAAGAAAATAGGCACAAAAATAATTAGACCATTTGAATTAAGGATATAGGGAGATAAAACTCTCTAGGAGTATATTGTCTCTTGGCACTCAAGACATGTATAAGCAGTGATAAAACTGTTTCCAAAAATACTGGAGAAATGGCCAAAACCATTTTGGAATTTATTTCTACATCACTACCAAGTCACTGAATCACCAGATCATTACTTGCTTATGGTCTAGATGAAAGTAACACTCATGGATACATCTGAAATCACTGCACACCCAGCTCAGTGAAGAACTAGCTTTTCTTGCAGCCTGTGATAAACAGTTCACACCTCTCCTTTCTACTCAGAGTAAATACAGTTCAAAAACAAAAAACCCCAAAACATCAAGGCACAATTTGTTATTTGAGAGCTGCAGTGTAAAGGGAGTAGAAAAAGCAAACAAAAAAAACACAAAAACAAACAAACAAACAAAAAAAAACCAGGACAACAGAACAACATAATCTTTAAATTAGCATTTAAGTCATCCAAAGGCCCACAGACTCCACCTTCTCTTGTCACAGAGCTGCTTAACAAAAGAAATCTCTAGGATGTTCTTTCAAGACCTCGCTCAGGATCTTCTCCATGAGCAAAAGGCTTGGCTACTGCTTGGAACAAATCCCCCCCAAAAACCTACAGGTGCGGAAGATCTTGCAAGTTCAGGCTTTTTGCTAACCTCAGTTAAGTACATATTTATCAGCTTTTCACAAGAGACAGATAGAAACATCATACAACCCTCAGAGAAGCTTATCAACTACTGTTTGCGACATACTTATTTTCCAAGTTCCCAAATCATAGGACGTCTTGCAAAAATTATACACAAAATATTGAATTAAAGTATTAGAAAGGTAGAAAAGTCATGCAGGCAAATACTATGAAAATGTAGTTTTACAGTTACCTGTACAAGCTTAATCCTATCCTCTTGTCGTTCTCAACAGGAAATATCAACTCAGTCACCTAAGCAGCTCTTTTTTAAGACACAAAACTTTTACTACAGTAAATCATCCAACTGTGAACAATTCTGTGGGTTTTGTAGAAACTTGCAAGGCCTCTCTTGAAGAATTTGTGATCTCTGTTAGCCTAGTACTCGACTGATCACATGCAACAATGGCAGTTAGCACATTTAGGCAGTATTAGACACACCTGCACCTCTGCTTGAACCATTTACAGACTTAAAGATGCACTCTTAGGTATAATTGCTACCTGAGCACATCCACAGCAGCCACAGATAGAGCTGGACTTGAGGACCACAAAGCTGTCTCACCAAATGGTGGTTGTAGTTTTACATATAGACAAAAGCAAGTTCTTTCAGTTCTCCTATCTAACCATTCTGACCTACTTACTTTACCTACTCATGGAGAATAGTTTTGAGCATTAGACAGCCAGCACTTCTTATCCAGGAAGGGTGAGAAACCTTCCAGACAGTTTCTCAGATTACAGATAGTAAAACTACTACCAATAAGGCTAAATTGGCTACTGCTACGTAATTGTAGAAAGGCAAGCAGCTATTCGTTGAATGTTTACACTAATTTCCCGTATTTCCCATTTTAGTTATTGTTCTTTATTAAAAAACAAACAAACAAACAAAAAAACTTCCAAATTTTGTCTGGCTTTCTTTTAGTGGACATCAGTAGCATCTCTTTCTTATTTAAACAGGATCTTAAGTCAGTGACAAGTCTGATTCAGAAAAAAATGCTGTTAGAGTGACTCATTCACATGAATATTGACTTCATAAAAATTAAAGAGTGGGAATAAATTTTTGTAGTCATCAGTGGTTTAAGTAACTTCCATTATGCAAGATCTTCTAAATTTATTTTATATTTAACTAAACAAATTTTTCTGACCTTGATCATAGACTTTAATTAAAAACATGTTAAAAAGTAAATCAGTTCTAGTTTCAGTTATAGGTTATAAAACTTAATCCAAGATACTAAGCTGATTAAAATAACTTTGATTTAATTTTTATGTATCTCATCTAGTGTACAATGATACAAAACCCTTTTACTATTACAAAGAAAGTCATTTTTATTCTGCAAAGTGTTCTGATTTTATGGATTGCATATTGGATGATTCACAATTTGGTGACAAGCTGCAAAAATTGCTTTTAGTAAGGAACTGGTATCTAAACCAAACACTGCAAGACTGTGAAATGTAATAAAGAATGTGATCAAGGATCTAATAAAAACTTTCTTGACTACAGATTTGCTTCAAAGCTACAGGATAACACTTCTACCTTGAGCCTGCTTCAACAGGATATGTCTGTCATTTTCAGATTCAGTTTATGACACCAGCAAAATCACTATAGTGATTGTGATGAGAAGATAGTACATCAAAATACAATGCACTTCATTTTAAATAGTTAAAATATATAAACTATCAACTGAAGTTAGCTGGTAACTGCTTACAGCAGAGGAAAATTGGCAGGAGGCAAAATTTTATGTGAGAGAATTAAATAGCATTCCAAAGACACAGGTCCACAAAATATGAGAGAAGAGTCGTCATCTTCCTTTACCTTTCTCATCATAATCATGTCATTTTCAAAACTTTTATCTTCTATGATCTCCAACCAAAGCTGGACAATGAATGTTAATGAAGCTTAACAACAAACCTAATAGCAGAATTTATGTCCTACCTCTTATTAATGGTAGCCCATGTCGTATTAATGTTATCTGTCATCAGTTCTACTTTTCTGGTGTCATCTGCTGAATAATCACGGAGCAGCTTCAGTGCCATGTCATTTGCCACATCTACATTTATTTGCCATTGTCGTATTTCTTTTGAAAATTGCTGAAGTGAAAAGAAAAAAAAAGAATAAATCTCAGATCATCATAAAATGATTATACACATACTATGATTATTAGAAAAGGAGATGGACAAGTTATACCATCAATATGAAAAAAAAAGGAGGAAGGACTTCCTCAGATTTACTGGTAACTAAGGTCAGAGTCTTTCTAAACGTTTGACACTTTTTTTTAGGTATAAGACTGTAGGACTACTGCTAATCTCTGAGGGGACTAAGCATCAGAATCCTAAATGCCAAATAACATGGCATCTCAAATTGATAAACAGTATTAGAATGTTGATTGTTTTCTGGGACATAAATAGATGGGTGCATTATTATATCTTCTATTTTTGATGTCGAGTTATACCAAGATGAACATACAGTGAAATAATATGTTCTATCTAGTTTTCTTTTTTATAATGTAAAATAATACCGAGGTTTGGATGAATAAGGCTTGTGCTTTCACTTTTTTTTTTTTCTTTTTTTTTAAATTGTCTTAGCAAATTGTTTATGTAATTAGTGCCACCTACTGGAATAGCACTAAATCTGCAGTACAGAAAAAATCTGGTAAACCTATCAATATCTTTATAATGCTAATTTATGATCTTTACTAGTAAGAAAGCTTTTCATATCTTGAGCATTCCTTCCTTTCCTTCTCTCTTCCCTCTGCACTCCTCTTTTTCTTCTCTTCTCAGCTCCTCTGCCCTGGCCCCTCCACCTGGGCCAGCTGCCTCACTACAGCAGCAAGCCAGGAAATCTGGAACACTCATTCGGCCAGCAATCAGATCCCATGCATCTTTCCTGATAGTCTTTTTCCTCAGAGAAAATTTCCATATAAATGCCCTAAAGCTGCGTATTCAATCCATAATGTGTAACAACAAAATGAAAGAGCAAAGATAATCGATGGTCAACTTGTACTTTTGTACTAGGCAAAGACTACAACTAGGCAATCAATGGGACAATGCAAATGAAAAAAAAAAAAAAGGTTGTTTGCCAATAGAAACACTAAGTTGCATGTAAACATTAGAAGCTATCTACAACAACAACAACAACAACAACAACAACAACAACAAAACTTGACTTTTAAGGCTTGACTTTCTTTATTGGTGTGCTTTAATATTTAAAATTTGGAAATCTCTACGAAGAAAAAAATTGCTTTTCCCTCTCATTCTCCCAAAGTGGTATTCCTCTTGAAATCCTGTTTTTATTCAGACAACGAATTCTCCACACAAAGCTGAACTTAAACATGCAATCCCTGATTAAACATAAAAATGAGTACATTTGGAATGTTTTGTGTGCTTATGTTTTCATCTCAGCAAGTCTTAAGTTGATTTTGGTTAAGATTAGGACTGAAACTTACTTGACCTTTGAAAAGAGTGCAGCTGGAGGTTTTTTTTTTTAATTATTGTAATCCCCCCTCCTCCTCCAACCCTTGTTTGTTAAAAAGCTGGTTCAACATCTCTAGGTCCTCTCCATAGTTTTGTGTGCTTATGTTTTCATCTCAGCAAGTCTTAAGTTGATTTTGGTTAAGATTAGGGCTGAAACTTACTTGACCTTTGAAAAGAGTGCAGCTGGAGGTTTTTTTTTTTAATTATTGTAATCCCCCCTCCTCCTCCAACCCTTGTTTGTTAAAAAGATGGTTCAACATCTCTAGGATCTCTCCATAATTTCAAACTGTAAACAAGTATTTCCTCTCTTTCCTGTGTTATTCCTTCATGATAGAGCAGAACACGCCCCCAGCTACTGTGCACCAGATAACCTCAGACACTAAGACAGCAAACCAACTATACGTTTTGGGCAATGGATCCTATTTTTACCAATCCAAAATTAGGAGGAGCCTACTAACTCCCTGAGAACCATCTGAATATGTTATGGTTATGTGCAGTTAAGCTGAAGCTGCCTAAACAATTTTTGTAAGTTATTCCTTCATGTTAAGTATGGAGGTGTAGTCAGGAGAGCTGATAATTGCACAGAAAACCACTTGTGTTCCTTTGAAGAAGATAAAGGCAGGTGGTTGCTTCGGATATAGTTTTCTAATTGAGCCCCTTCCCTGGCAGAATTATATATACTAAATACATAATTGTTAATATTTACACACACATAATAAAATCTATAACAACAAAAATAAATAAAACCTACAGAAATTATCATTTCAGATTTGTAGATCTTTTATAGCAAGTATCCATGCTACAGTTAGGTCTATCCATCTTTATTATACAATACCTTTCTCTCCATTTCACATTATGTATGCATACAGCTATTTTTTTCTAGACAAAGTATTTAATCAGACTGACTGTTAGCTGTGTTACATACAAAAGTTACCACAACATTTTGTCTGTATTGTAAACTAATGGCCTGTAAACTTTACGGTGAAAATAAGTTCTTTTTGCCCAGTTCCATGTCATGTTAATGACCTTATAAAACCTTCCAAAGCCAGTTTTATAACAAAAATACAGAAAGATCCATTACAAGGCTATTTCCAAAAGTGTTGATTCTCACCATTAACTTCAACATTAATCCATTAACTTCCTGACATTACAACACTACATCATCAATCATGAAAGAAATGATGAATATAGAGAGTTTTGTCAACGGAAACAATTTCTATTTTCTACTTTACTGGAAATTGGTATGTAATTTTTCACCAACTTTGAAGAGTGCATGCCTTGCTTCAACTCTGCTCTTTGCACAGACACTGAGAACAAAGCGCTGTGGTAAATGTTTTAAATTCACGGCTTTTTTTTTTCTTTCTGTCTTTTCTTTATTATATTTTTAGCTCTCATTACTTTTTAGCTACTTGGGAACGTTTGTTTTCTCTTTTTTGGGGGGTGGGTGGGAGGTGGGAGAATGCTTCATTACCTTAATTTCATTTTGACATTTTTAAAAGCACTCTCTGTTTTGTCTGTGTCATCACTGGAATTTGCTGAGTTTGTTAAAAGGCTTAAAGAATTAGGGCTGTGCCTTTATCATGTTATTTAAGTAAGTATACATTTATTTTTAATTTTTAATTAGAAGGCACTAGTTGATGTTATTAGGAAGAAAGTCTGTGTAATTAAGGATCCTTGATTAGAAACAAAGAAGGAAATTAGAGATGGGCTTTCTTCTAACCCAGGATTGCCCAGTGGAACAAAATAAACTATGCACAGAAGTTCAAATATTACAATATGTATGTACAGCATTGTCCAATTTTGAGCATGTGAATTCCCACACTTAGCAGGTATATATCACAAATATGGAAAATCGGGTTGTTTTCCCGTCCTTTTACAGTATATCTATAGCACGTTTTATTTATACACTTAATTTTTTTTTCATTAAGGACTTCTATTTCAGTATCTGCATCATACAGATAACAACTTTGTTGTTAATAGTTTTACTGAAATTAAAGCAGTATGCTGTCAGCCCTGGAATAACAAAAATCCACAGAATGCTGAGACTGTACTTCATCCTATACCGGTACACAGGGAGTGGCAAAAGAGTTACCAGTAACATTTCAAGGAAAGGTTAAATTAGAGTTAACCTTCAACCCCACCCTCCAAAACAGAAGAAGATGGGGGCAACCCAGGGCATCAAGGTCACCCCCGGGCTATGCCAGTGGAAGCCTGATTGGTGTCTGAGTCCCAACAGAGCAGGGGATGTCACCAGGCTGCTCTTCAGTTTCACATTTAGGTGACCAGGAAGAAGGTGGTCAGTGAAGGAAAGAAAGGAAACCTCATCTCCATCCTTCTTCTGCTTCACCTTGGCCATCCCAGCTAAAATGATTCACAGAGAAAAAATGATTCACAGAGAAAAGATGTCATATAGCTCTTCCCAAAACAAGGCGCCAAGGAGAGAACTGGCAATCCTAGCAGATTTATTGTTTTAACTTAAGCTCAATATCATATTAAGAGGAAACTAGTTTTATATTAGCTTATGTTCAGGTGACTTGGGGACTGAAGAGCTGAAGTGTACCATGTGTACTATTTGTACCCATATAACCTTCAGCCTGCTGAGTTAACCATCTGCAGTCATCACTGAATAAACAATAATAAACAGGATTTTAATGGGTAAAGACTCTCACTGGTCAGAATGGCATATTCTGATTCTCCATACCTAAGCCCACTCCTTATTCAGTTCTTCAATATCAAATTAAAAAAGAAAATGAAAAAAAATGCATTAATCCTCAGCAAATTAGCTCTGAATTAACTCCTGCCTCAAACAAATAATATTTTTAATTAGCAACTACACTGTACTCAGTTACTTTTAAATGTCAGTAATGAGTGTGTCAAATTCTATTAAAAATATCCCTGAGCAAATACAAGCCAGTTACAGACTTTTGTTTTATGCTGGAATTGTAATAAATATAAATAATCAAAAGATAAGTATTGCTGAGTGCCTGCCCATTTACTCATGTATAAGGATGCACTAACAGAAAAGCATTAACACTAGCACTGACTCAAAGTTCTCAGAGCAGAGGGGAACTTTCGCATTGGCTCAGCTGTCTTTAGGCAGACCTATAATGTATAACAAAAATCAGAAGAAGTGACTACTTCCTCACACCAAACTACGCAGAGACACAAAGCTGACAAAATGAATATGCCTGAAGAATTTATTTAAGACTCACACTGACCTCTCTGTTTCTCTCAACACAAATGAATAGAAACGACAGCTTTGTTTTCATCAGTGTAACAGCAAGCCAAAAGACAGTATACTTACTCTAGTTATTCAGGGGACAACATCAAAATATATGTGTTTGGCACAGAAGCCGGGAAAACATTTATTTTGAGGACTTGATATATATCTGGGTCCTTCAGTTTCGATACTAGTAGACAGAAGAAATATAAAGCTGCTAAACTCAAATAAGATTTCAGTTTTGCTTAGAATTCATGACCCCTTATTTCAAGCATGAACACAACAGCTGATGCTGTCACATTTGAGAAGCTTTCATGATGGATTTGACACAATAGGTATTACTGGCAGACAAAGATAATTGCTCTATGAAGGCTTGTGAAATAAAAAAGAAGAAAAAAAGAAAAAGAAGATTCTCTAAGACAGAAGTGAATATTTTTCAGACTTGTGGGAGAAAGAATAGGCAAAATCAAACAAATGAACGTAAACAACCCTGGAACAGTAGAGACTGTGGATGTTCCTATCATCATGAGGGCAGGACAAATTAAGTTGAAGACTAGCTGTAAGCTTGACCAGCTTTAACAGTTCAATTATAATTATAGTCTAATATCTGTAACTGGACACAGCACGTAATATTAAATTCAGACTGGGATGGGAATGGCATAAGGTACTGATACCCCAACTACTGCTTCTCTCTTACAGAAAAATGAAAAGAATTTTCAAAAACTCTGTTTATGCATAGGAATACATTCTATGAATGAGTATACTTTCTCTGTAATTTGGGGGATGGAGGAGAAAAAGAGCATACTCTTCTTTCTCTCTTTGGAGTATGTTGATCAAACAAAACCATAATTTTTCATAAAGCATACACTTCTGGAGACCTCATCTAAACCTCACTTATGCTTGTAAAAAAATGCACATAAAAATAATTTCTAAAAATCATTTCTAAAACAACATTTTCAATTATTTTCTTAGTTATGTAATTTGTCTTTGAGACATAAGACACTCCAACACAGTGACACAAGACTGTACAAAACTGCTTTTTTAATAATTGAGTCTATCCAGAGCTGGGACACTGACTTTGTTGAAGCTTTTTTTTTTTTTTTCCTTAAACAAAACACTGGGCAGAAGCCAGAACTCCATCTCTGCAGAAAGACAGTGACAAATGGGAGTCCTCTATGCTGAATGACAGTAGTATACATAATCTCTAACTCTTTCCAATACATTAGTGAGTGATTGCCCTTGTTTACCCCAATCCACCCTTCCCAAGCAATGACCCTTATGATATAATCTTAAATAAGAAAACTTAACCACTTCCCATCCCTAAAGCAAGAAGATGATGAAAGATTTTATTCTTCCTACAGGCAAACAGACAAGCAAAAATAGCAGATTTTGTATCTACTTCTAAACATCAGAAAGGCAATGACAAACTGATGATTGAGATAGCTGAAGACCACTCATGCAGTTACACACATACTCTCTCTGGCAGCAAAACTAGTTGATGAGGACCTCTCCTCACTGTTCTTCACAGTGGTTTATCACCATTCAGCTGGGCAAAAAAAAGACTGATCAAGTCCACAAACTTTAACCAAATAACTGAGTGCTAGGAGTTAAAAAAATAACAATAATAATCTGGGGGGCAGGAGACAAGAACATAGCAGAAAATATTTGTGTAACTATTCTCCCAAATAACTAAAATGTAACGTTCCATTAATATGGAGGCAGGACCCATGTTAAGAGGCTGATCAACTGTTTGGTTTCAATCTTGTTTTTCCCCAACCAGAAAATGAGATATGATTAATCTGAAACAGCTGTTCTCAAAATTTATTCATGAGGAATTTCACCAAAGTATGACTATTTTCTCAATAAGAACCTTAAAAGCTGATGCAAGTTAGGATATGTCTGTATTGCTACTTGACGTATAGCTCAGCTAGTTAAGTTAACTGAGGAGCATATTTTAGCACTCAAAAGTTGACAATATATGTTCTAAATACACAAAACCAGCTATTTCAGAGTTTTTTGCAATTAAAAACCCTACTAAGGTTGAACCCAGTGTGATCATCTTGTTACAAATCTAAAATGCTTGATTTTCAAAGTATCTCCACATAGCTTGGTACATTTTTTCCTTTTCTTTACTTTTTTTAACTACCTCCTGGCAACCTGTACAGCTTTGTTTTCAATGCAGACAGAAGTACCAATGCTACAGGGTTTCCCAGTCTGCAGTGCCAGTGCCTCAGCTAAGGCTGGTATACAGAAGAGATGAGAAATACTTGTGCTGAAGAGGTAGTGTTTTTTTCTGCAAGATCAGCCAGCTATTTCCTATGACTGATGACCAAATTCATTGAAGAATCATGTGATACACATTTTAGACTTATTAAGTTAATTTCTTACTAACTTTTTGTTGGAAATGGGAAGGGATAAAGAACTTGTCTTCAATGTGCACTGTTTAATACTTAGAGGACATTTTCTTTAGCAATCTAGTTAAACAGAAATATTTCCAATAATTTATCAACATTTTGATTATTTATCTTAAAGTTAAATTCTTAGTTCTTAGTAGTGACCTTAAGCTCAGTGTTCTGCTTTTTCAGAGCTTCCACGGTGTAGGAAATTTCTTTCCACGACTCAAGCTTAGTTTTCGCTTGTTCAAGAACCTGCTCAGCTTCTTGTTTAGCTTCTAGCCACTGTGTTGAATCCTTTAACATCTCATGAAGCTGCTGTCTCCGGCTTTGGAGGTGTCCATGCACTTCATCCCACTGGCTCTGTATCTTTTCAACTGGTGAAACACAAAGGGAAAACAAAAGCTGAGTCACTTAAAAGACTTTTTTTTTTTTAGGGAGTAAATATTTCTAGAACTGGCCATATTGGAGAGCTCTTGTACTTTTCAGCTGTAATTGCAACTAAGTTCAGTTTAATAAAGAACAGATAAACTGTTCTGGGCCACACAATATGATACTATTGTACACATCGTGTGTTTTGATGCATATGCAGACAGAAATGCCAAGTTCATGACTCAAAAAGCATTAAGAAACAGGATCACATTTGAGAAATAGGAGCAGCAATCATCTTTCATTCTTACCAAACCAATTCAAAGTTTAATAATTTTGAAGAACAAGTCCTTTAGGGACTTCAGTAATTTTGTTTTAAGATTTATTGCAAGATATAATTCATGGTTATACTTTCATAATTTATTAAAGCAAATGTTAGCAGACTGCACAGGGTGTCTAAAAAACTTTCTCATGTGTTCATGTTAATTATAAAATAAGGACAAGGTTTGCCACTATTTGAAAGGAATGTGATTGTGGGGAACCCAATAATCAGTACAATCACTAATAGTGTTGGCTAACATCTAGCATCAGACTAGTCCATAGTAGTATAGTGAATCTGTTAGGTAAAGCATCAGGGGACCTACTCTTCCAATCAGTCAAAGTTTGGCTAAAAAAAAAGCAAAAATGCACAAACAATAAAAATTTTGCTCTACATGAAGGAATAGGTGCTTTTTTTTTTTTTAATTTTCTGAGTTTAGTCAGCACTAACTACATTCTCAAACTATTTTTCTCAAAGACTGCCTCACTACGCTAAAAATTCACAAGCCTTCCAGGGAGGGGAAACAGAGATTCCTGGTGTACTTGAAAGCAAATGAAATTATCACTGAACCGTAGATCCAACACTGCATCTCTCACTGCACAGTTGATTCCAGAGTGGTGGAGGCTAAAAACTAAAGGGATGAGAAAAGCTTCATCAGGGAAAGGAGACCTCCACCTAAAAGTGCTCTTTCTTCTTCTGGAAGAATGGATAAAGACCTTTGCATGCACTCAGCTGATGTTTAGAGAAAGAGAAGGAAAACTTTCAGCATCCCCTGCTAAAGCCTAGGGAAAAAAAAACTGAATAAGCACATGTGGCAGCATGTTCAAGTCAAAGGAAATGCAACAGGAACTGAAGAAACAGAATGGGAAAACATGGAGCACAACCAGAGCAAACCAAGAATAGCCTAAGGCCCAAATACATAAATTTAATCTGAAGCAAATCTAACCCTCATTTTAGAAAGCTGTATATGAAGGTCACAAAACAACAACTCATTTCTATGCCATATCTGAATGGTGGATTTCTGCTTTTGGGTATGCCTGAAACAACAAAGAGATTGTGGTCTACTGGAAGGGTGAATAACACAAGTGTTCTTGAACTGCTCAAGTAAAATCTTGGTGCCATGGCTAAAGCATGTGGCCCAAGGGTTGTGCTGAAGGTCTAAGGGGCAAAGAATGCCCAAACACCTTCCACAGTTTCGCTGGCATATGGGCAGTAACAACCACCTATTTCTTGCAGATAACTACTCAAGCTCCTCTCCCCTTAGACTCCGAGATATGCAGTATGTTATCTTGTGATTCCTGACAGCCTGGAGAGTTTGGTCAACAGAGCTCACAGAAGTATAATAGCTTGTTTATGTCAGCTGTCCATAAAGGAACTACAAAAATCCCACCTATTTTTGCTTTATTATAAGTTTTGTGGTTTTGTTTGTTTGTTTTTGGTGTGTGTGTGTGTGTTTTTTTTTTTTTAAGAGTTGCTTGAAAACTCTGTTGCAAAACTCACTTAAAAGAAAACTGGGTCTACAACAATATTAATTCACTACAACAGCTGCTCTAAGTAAGAAATGCTGATATTTCTTATCAACACAAAATCAAAATACTTCTAGATGGATCTGATGTCTCTTGAGATTTGTATCTAGGTAAGACATATTAGCAGTCCTTCCCTAGGGACTGTACTTTTCTCAGCAAGATTGAGGTTTTCATCATGTACCATGGTCCTAAGATTCCATGATGACCAATTCTCCCACCCAAGAGGGGAATCAGGCTGCGGTATGGAAGCTATATTCAGGCATCTCAGGAGCCTGTTTACACAAGTGACTGAATATACAGGCTCTAAATCTATGAAACACATTTCCTTGTGAAATACTTAGGTTATCTCCCTCAAAAAGGGAAAAGAAAAGCATCTGATATGGAAACTTAAAAAATAACATACTTAGTAGTTTTGCTTTATTAGAGATTTAAAGTAAAAAGTTCAGGAAGTTACTAGGTAATCTGAACAAAATACAGTTAACAACTTCGTTTTCTTGAACCAGTGAGTGACCAAACCTATTTAACAAAGTAGTGCAGTTGGGGATAAACACACCATAAACACACAGAACTAACTTGGTCTTTCTGAGCTAGATTATACCAAACAGTGAAGTACTATATAAGACAAAATATGCTGAGATAATTTATTAGCGAGAGAGACCTTTATAACTATGACAACGTTTTTTAATTTAAGGTAACATAAAAATCACTTCATTATTGTAATGTTACATCTTCTAAATGATGCTCTCATTTGAATGCAGACTCTCGATTGGTTTTTGAGTAACAAAAAAAACTCTAAAGTTGAAAATATGAGCATTCACTTCCAAAATGTAGTGAAAAACAATAAATCACTGTCCCTTCAGGATATATTTTGCTCCTGTGCATACTCTCTAGTGGGCTGTTTCACAGAGAAGGAAATACCACTTACAGATTTATGCCAAATGAAAAAGTTCAGAAAATCCAATCTGAGTATATATTGTGTTAGAACCAATCCCAGCAACCTGCAAACCACTCACCTGCAGCCAATGAGTTACTGACTGCAGATGAGAAGGATCAGAGAAATGCTATTAAAAATGTTGTTGGACAGTAGAAGACAATTTATAAAGAATTCTGGATGCCATGTGTTTTTGTGCAAGGGCACTGGAACATATAAAAGTCTTTCTCTGACTGGATGCTGACAGCAATAAGTTGATGAAAAAGTAAATATTTAAGAGTGTTTTACATGATAGCAATGAAGAACCTCAGTACTGAGTTCTGCCGGCCTACAGCCGTGGAAAGGTTATTTCTGCTGTCAGGATCTTACAAAACACTGAGGATTCCAATGGACCCATGGGATTCAGCAAAAGGAAAAACAAATTTCTTCAAGAGTTCAATCACCCTTATCTAGAACCACAGAAACAATTCCAGAAATAAGAAACAGAGTTCCAAAACCAGAAACATAAAAGAATCAATGGCATGCAAAGCAGTTGTTCCAGAAAAGGATTTGCCCACGTCTTGGAGAAATAAAGAAAAAAAAATTGATCACTACTTCCTGCCCTGAATTTAAGGCCTTCAATAAGTAATATTCAATAAATGAAGAAAAATTACATAAAGCAAAAACATGCCCACATACAAAACACTATTGCAAAGACTACAAAATATTCTGAAACCTAAATAAGATCATTCAATATGGCTAAAAAAGTAAGCTTTGGTCTGACAAAGTAATGTAATTGTCCTTACTGTACTCTAGATCATAACAGCGTATTACCGAGCTCAAACTCTGATGTTTATCTTTGTACCTACTTACTGAGATGACTACACATTGAAAACATCTAGATAGACAGAACGAATGTTGCTCCATGTGCACTATTAAAATCACTGAAGTAAAGGGATTTTAAATAATTAGTAACAATGACAAAAGCCTTTTTTTTCCTACAGTTCAGTAGTTTCTGAAGCACCTCAGTTTATGTTGTTCATTATGCTTAAGTCCTGTGCCTTCAACATTTCAAAACCTAATCTCTTCTATAGTTTGGTACTCTTTTGTATCCAATTTTCTTCCCTTTTTTTTTTTTTTTAATTTAACTTTGGCAATAGCACAATATCTTTATTGTAAGAATCAGTATTTGGAACTATCTCAAGAGGGTTCTTAATGATTCAGTATAGCATTTATTTACCGACCAATCTGCAAAGTGGGAATCTGAAAAAAAAGACAGCATTTTCTTTACAGACTTAAGGAAAAGAGATAATTTAAAGTTGTTTTATCAGTCAATGTAACCATTATTTATAAACACATACATATAACCAATATATGTAACCAATGTAACCAATATATAAATACAAGAATATTTGACAATTAACAAATCAAAAATGAGTATCAGAAGGACAAAATACATACAAAAAGCAGAAACATATGCCATTGTTTAAAATCACTACAAAGTTCAAAACTACCATTAGTCTCTTACAGTTATAAATGAATTTTATAGCTATTCGTATAGCCACCACCAATGGTAAACTCAACAGAACACATAGAAGTAGTCACAGTATGCTTAGTTATACAAGTCAGAAAAACAATTTGCTAGTAAACTGTCCAAGATATATGTTCTATAAATTAAATCTGGTGGGACCTTTTCCACTTCAGGTTATACTTTTCCTAATCACAGTGTTCCAGCTGAAGTCCTCATTTTACCCCACTTCCACAAGTTTTGCACTTGCTTACAGCAAAGTATCCCAGCATGGCTCCAGCTGCTCCCAGTCCAACACTGAAGCCCCTCAAATGAATCATTTAGGGACACGGCGAGATTCTACCAGTATGTAATTTCAAGGTTGCTATTCAATTTTTTTTTCATCACTACTGTTCAGTAGCTGTTCAATAGTGATTATATCACTAAGATGGACAAAAGAAATTCTGCTCAACTGTCCACAGGTTTTGTAAGTTATTAGAAGTAAGAACAAAGCAAAAAAAACCCGCATTTAAAGCAATCAAACACAAGATAACTATTTTACAATCTGTTTATCATTGATTTAGTACGTTGAGGAAAGAACAATCTCGGTGAAGGAGACTGCTGACTTAAGATTGTTTTGTTTATTTACACAAAATTTTGTTATATTTTTTTTAGTACACTAGGTATAGCAGAGAAACAAAAAACAAAGATAAATCTTGTAATCTTTCTTAAGAGTTCCTATTACTGATAAGACAAATATAACTCTCTTCCCTGAGAGAGTTTACTCTCTGCTGTTTTGAATACAACAGCAGTAGAAACGAGAGAAAAGGAGTCTGAGAAGAAGCTGTCAGTCACAGGAGAAATAACATTCGTGTTACTGTAGGTTATATTTAGCCTATGCAAAGATGAAAAAAAGCAATCATTCCACACCAGTTAGATAAGTATATTAAATCCAGTATATGCTCCAAAAAAAGGGAACAATTAAATGAATAGCAACAGAATCTGCCAAGTAGAAAACTTCTGTTTTCCTTGTGCAACAAATGATCCTAAACTGCACTCATTTTGCTCTGTAGGATAGTGCTTTTCAAAAGCATTGTTGTCAATATATTGACATTTTCCTATAAAAGTAGTATTTTCACTATAGGTTCACATACTTGAAGACTAGAGGGACTAATACCGTTATGCAATCTAACCTCCTGTAGAATATAACCATATAACAGTAGAATTATGGACAGTAATAATTCATGTTACCAAAAGAAGCTACCGATGCACTGATATTTCTTAGCTGAAAAATGAAAATAGTTTCACATGCACCTATGAGTGTTTCAATTTACTTATACCTTGCAACAATGATAATGATGAAAAGACACAGCTTGAAATCTAGCCAATTCTGGAAAATGATTTATGAATAGTTTCATATTTTTGTCATAATCTCCTGAATTTAAATTTTTCCCCCTCTCCTTTGTAGCAATATGAAATACCCCATGCACTGAAAGAAAAATGAGTATCTGAGATCTTCATTCTTAGGGGACTGAGTAGCCTTTAGACATGACAGCCTTACAGAATGGGCTGTCACTGCTCATCAGGATGAAAACACGAGGAAGAAAAAAGTTTACGTTCTTTGTCAACTGTAAGAACTTCAGTTGTCAGTGTAAGTATAGCAGGTTAAAAAATTGGTGCATGAAGTCGTTGTACTGCATTGACAAAATGTTGCTACAGAACTGGACACAGCCCTGATCTAAATGCGGCTGGATGGTTGTATGACTGCAAGCATAACACATCACATGACACTGCACGAACCACACAGCACTACACTTAGAAGACAGCAAGACATGGTATGACGAGCTAAACTGAGTACCTTGAGACTGTAAAAGGTGTTTGAGGGGTCAGGCTAAAAACAGCCCAAGGCGAACAGTGATACATGTTGCCCAGGAAGTATACTACCTCAGCTTCAAAGTTGTCAGTACAAGTAATTTTTAAATCATATGCTATCCCAAAACTTACTCCTATGTCTCCCTGTAGTTTAAGTCCTTTCCAAATTTGCTTTCAAAGACAAGTATACATTTTAAGCTTCCTCTTTGTATGTAGACTAGTCCATCAGGTTGGATGGACTATTTCTGTATGAGTTGCAGCTCCATAATACACTTTCCTTTGAATGTTCCAGATAGTGAATTTTGTATTTCATCTTCACATGCTTTGAACTAATCTATACTTTTTTTTTTTTTTTTTTTTAAAATTTAGTCTAG
>VXAA01002385.1:401283-446668 GCA_013399115.1 Anseranas semipalmata
GGTTGGAACCAGATGATCCTTGAGGTCCCTTCCAACCCAGGCCATTCTATGATTCTATGATAACCACAGCCTGACACTGCCAGGAAAAATTTCCATGGCATTGGTGTTTCCTCTACTGTACACAGGTTCCCATTTAATTAAAATATAATGAAACCTTTTCTAAATACTATTTCAGTTTCTAAGTTCTACCATGCCCACTCAGATGCCACAGCTTCCTCATCATACACCAGACTGGTCAATGTCTATTCCCCTTTTCCATTACACAGTGAGGGATTCTTAAGATGTCTCTCTGACCGTTCTTTGTCTCACCTAGCATTCAATAGGCCTGCTGACAAGAAAGATGAAACATAAGCAGCTAGTCTCCAGAATTTTTATGCTCAATTTCTCCTTCCCTCCCTTTTTGGCAGGATAAAGGCTGACACAACCCTGTAAGGATTGCTATCCACTAAACACAGATTTAAAAGCCTCCAAGCCACCATTTTTAGCATGCCTATGGTCCTGAGGATAGTAATAACAGGAATAGAAAATCCTTTGAATTATCTACAGTGTTTCATTGTGAGTCACCATAATGACGATTTGGTATACGACATAACAAAATGAAACCACTAGTTGGTGCAACCACCCACCAAAGTCCTAGAATCTCTCTCACATAGGCTAAGCAGTATTTACTCAGGTTGGACTTGCAAAGGAGCTTTGGGGCTGTGCAAAACACTCTTTTTGTTATTGTTTTATTCCCAATTCAAGCAAAACTAAATCATGATAAATTTATATTGAGGACAGCCAAAGTAAAATCTGTAGGCCAAATGTGTTCCAGTGTGTTTAACTAGACTGTCTGAAAACAAACACGGGTTCCAATATACATTCTGTGTGTATTGCATCCCATTTAGAAAAAGAGATGGGACACAATGTCCATCAAAATCTGCATTTGCCTGATATCACAGATTATGTGGCATCTAAATTTAGTTTATAATCTCTGCAGAGGAGGACCTTTGTTTCCTATTTGCTCTGTAATTACTACAGAAAATTATGGTCTGGCATAATTTCATATATACTGTTCTGACACAGTTTTTAAAATAACTTTGGACATTGAGTGTTCATCAAACTCTGGATGAAATGTCAGTGGTGGAATAATTTGATCACATCATGAATACTCTTTTTCTGAACAATTCCTTTTTTTGTTATTTATTTCCATTTATTTACATTTTGACTAATTTGTTTCAACACAGCTAGCATAGCTCTTCTATTTGTATCATCATGGCTAAAAATAAAACAAAATGAATATGCATACTGTTTACTTGTTTGCTTCTAGTCAAATTTACAATGCTCTAGGTAAGCTACTATTCCTATCACAGTACTACCTTGAAACATTGTCCAAAATAGCAAAGACTTAGGTTTACCTTATTCAAACAAAACAGGTCAGAAAAGCTGGTCATACAAACACATATGACAGACAAAGGCTAGCAGATAAAAAATATCATCCCACCTCTTCTATGTAAAGAATTCATCATGAAATTAAGAGACTTTTCTGGAGTTACTGTCAGTTGCTGACATCTATGCTGACAGAAGATATTGTCAAATATGTGATATTATCAAGTAAAGTACTCCAGCATTGCAATGTCAACATTCCAGAAGAAAACTCCTGCAAAAAGTAAACTTAAATAAGGAATCCCAGTCAGCAATAAAAAGAAAAAAAGACCACTAAAATCCAGGCAATTCAATATTAAAAAAAGACATTTTTTTATGATCGTATAAATTGATTGATTTAAAAGTTCAATAAAAACAAAATATTAAAACCTTATTTGCTTAACTCTATTATTTGCTCAAAGAGAGCAAAAAGAAGGAAGATAATGAAGATTTTCCGGTAAATGTGATGCTTTTGTTAAAAATGGAGCTTTCTAGCTCCCTTAAAGAAAAAAAGGGATCCAAACCATATGGTGCAATACTTTTGAGACTTTTGGACTTCAAACATTGGAAATAGTCCTAGAATTTAGTAAGGGATAGAAATTCCATGTCTAAAAAGAAAAAGAAAGTAATTTTGCATTATCCTGAGCAATCAAACACTCACAGATTTTAAGGTTAGACAGTAACTTTATTGATTGCTCAAGTGGACCTTGTATAAACACAGATACAGAATTTCATCAATAGGTAGGGAATTTAAATTGCTTTAAAAAAAATCTCTAAAATGTAGAATGCTAATACAGTTATAAATGGTAGACAGTTGTTTCCCCCTCTTCCTTTTTCACCTTTGGAGCTTGATCATTTCAGATATTTACTTGTAATGGAGATGACCACAAGTGTGGTACAAGGGGTATAAATGTTATTTTTAATGGCAAATTATTAACACTATTTCTTTTAACACAGAAAATTGACTAAGTCTTTCCAATATCATTCAAAGAGGAAAACATTCCTTTCTGATGATCTGGCCACTACATGAGTCATTGGAACATTCTTCTACTACATCAGGATGATTAATAAAGTTTGCATCTTTACGACATAGGAAAACTATTACCCAGGTTCTTGAGAAGTTCTTGAAATACTTAGAATCCAGCAAATACAAGGGTTCATTCAATAATTTAGTTCAAAAAATCAACAAGATAACTGGGCAAACAAACTGTATATAAATACAGTTTTCTTTTACAATCTTGGTAACTGGAAGTTTTACTACTGTGTGATAAATTCCGGATTGTATGAATTTGGTTTTTCAAGTGGTAAACTATTTGTATTCAATAGCTCTGAGTGAAAACTACATGGATGGCAGTACAACAGAGACAGCTATTTTAAGATGTCAAGAACAACGGTACAGCTGTAATTCACTGTGGAGTTTCCATACATTCTGTTGTGAAAGTGATGATGCGTTGATGATGTTGCCATAAAGCTGTCATATACAGCAAACTATTCAATAAAGGTACTTTTATGGAGTTGCACAGAGGCAGTCTCAGACTCTTTTCAGATTACTTCAAGCACAGCTCTCCTAACAATCAATTATAAAATATAGCTTTTCTTTGTTCAAAAACAAACAAGCAAGCAAGCAAGCAAGCAAACAAACAAACAAAAAAAAAAAACACAAAAAAAAACCTCTTCTGGAAGACATCATCTATAAACTATCCATACATCTGTTGTTTTGGTTTAAAAAACTGTCAAAACAAACTTCAAAAGGAATCATTTAGGCCCCAACAGTGTAATTCTTCATCAAAATAGTCTTCATTGAAATGTTTGTATTTAATGCTACCATTTATGTATTTTATGTAATTTAGGTAATTTTATTAACCTCTCTGATATCTCGAGAGTTCACTACATTTTACACAATTGCTGAAGAAAGATGTGTGTTACTTTGGCTTATAATCTTGAAAGGAAGATTCTTTGGTCAGTAAGAGATTATTTCTTCATAGAGTTCTATAAATATTCATTTTCATACCTCCTCTCTATCACTTACACAGCCAGAAACCACAGCACGACATTGGGATGTAAATTACTAGCAAAGTAAAACCACAGAAAGGTTATTCACTGTTATCTTTGCATGTGTGTGAACACAGCAGTAGGAAGGCCAGCGATGTAAAATTTCTTACATTTCCAAGATCTAACAAGATCTAACATATCTTTTGTAATTACTTTCTTAATTCTAAGACTGTACTTATTTTTTTTTTTAAACTCTTGGTATAATTGTGTATTGACTCATTACTGGCTTTATGTGTTCTATACATAGGAACTGATGGAAAATAAAAAGAATTTTCAAATTTACTTACTTTACCATATTCAAAGATGCCTATAAACTCATTCACCTTAAGAAATGACATTTTCATCAGCAGTAAAACAGTGTTTTGGAGCCATGATGCATTATGTAGAGAAAAATGTTATTGTACAGCATATGGTTCTGTTAGAATAGAATAGCTTTATGGAGAATAGTAAAAGAGCAGAGATGTATCTTGCTTTTTCCCAGTACTTTTTCTCAAGACTAAATCAAATTATTGTTGCAAACTATGATTTACATAGAATAAACAAGGATTTTAATATAACATTATGTAAACATTACACAAGCTTTACATTATATAGCCAAGCTTCTTAAGTAGTATAGCTCCTGCAATTTCATACAGATAATGAAGTAAGGGTGGGGAAAAAAGCGAAAGAGGAAATCATTCAATTTTATGAGCTTCTCTTTAATTTCTGTTTTTATTTTCTAAAGAAAGACTAATGCTATGCAATATTATCACAGTTCTGTTTAAAAATAATCTCTCGATCCTTGACTTGTTTGCAATTCTCCATAGACATTCTCTAATAAACTTCTTTTGACTTGCTTGATTTTGTGTATAATGCGTACCTTTTTTCTTTTTATAAATACTTTTCAAAGGCAGTAATAGTTTCCAAATGCAATTCAAAGTTAAGACTTTACTGAGTATAATATACATATTTCTGCAAGCAGTGTGACTTAAGAGTTACCAGTGTAAGCACAGACGCCAGAATCTCCAGGGTTTTAATTTCTGTTGATGGTATTCTGACCCATCCTGTGACCAAGAGACCCATCCAGTATTTGTATCTGTTCAGTGATATTGGCCAGATGATTTTTTTCAATACCACCTTAACAGCAAAAGGCAATGAACAACATATTGATACGAATTAGCTGGTATTTTCAGTTTTTCACTTCTCAAAGTGTGAGATGCCCTGCTTTAGCCATGTGGGAGAGGCAGTCACTAGCTATAGCTGTCAGTCCGTCTGTGACACACCAGCACAGTGCAGCACCACGCTCCCCTTTCTTCCTGATGCGATCCAATGCATTTGCCACCCTGATTTGTGACATTACCGAAGGCTGCGTGTGTGAGTGATACACAGCTGCAGTGGAGTATGAATGATACAGTGCTGATGCACAGGTCATGAAACTGGATAAATTTGAATAGCGCTAATAACTGCTAGGACATAACCATGGTAACCCATGCGCATTCATGAAGAGAGAGAAAAAAACACAGGAAATGGGGAACGGTCTGTGAGCGAGATGGGCAGGGAGGGAGGACTTGCACCAGGACTCTGGTGTGAAGTCCAAGTAAAATGGGAGGGATGCCCTCTGGGGCTGTGGGGAAGATGCAGGCCTTAGCAAGCGGAGCAGATTCTCCGGCCCAGGCTCAGCTCTGGCTGCAAGCAAGATTCCTAGGGAAGGACCGGGGGCACCATCCTGGCCTGCGCTCAGTGTGTGCTGGTCTGCGAGGCAAAGCAACTGCACTAGGCGGGAGCACTGCACGGCACAGCAGGCTTCAGGGAGCTGCGCTAGAGAGCACACAGCTCCTGTGCTGGGGATAAGGAGGGTCCTCCTATATTCAGGACAGCACAGCGCAGCACAGCACCGCACCGTCTAGGGGTGGGACAGGAGAACTAGCCCCGCAGTAGCTGCAGCAAAAGCAAGTGGATCTTGTCTATACAGATATTGTGCAGGCCTAACTCCAACCAAACCAAGTAGCCTCCTTCTTCTTCATACAACGTATAGGAAGAAAATCACGCAATTAAAAATATAAAAATTACTATAGTTCTTTACTTAAAGAAATACTTTGCATGACAGTAGTCCACATTTGGCTATGTTAGGAAAAAAAAACAAAAAACTTGTGTCATATTGCAAAGTCCTAACTTTTTTTTTTCCCCCAGAAATAGCAAGGTCTCTTTAAAATTCAGAAGTAATAAATACCTCTTGAATAGTGTTTAGTACCTACAATTATACAAATATAAACTAACTAAGCATGAAAAAGTTTTCATGAGTCTAGTTTGCCACCTCAGAAGACTGGATCAAAATTGTTCCTGATCAGAACTTCCTTCCATTGCAGAAACTCAGACCTATTTCTAACAGTAAAAAATTTGCTTACTTTTAAATTGTTTCATTAATGACAATGGGATAACATTAGAAGATGCTATACATGTATCTACTGTATCATATGACACAGATTTGCAGTAAAGGATATTGACAGTTTCAGCACAGAAAATTAACTGCTAAATCACAGCAAAAATTAATCTTGTATACTTTAAGTTCAAAGGCAACTAATCATTTTGGGAGTTTTTATAGACAAAATCTAATCATCGTATCATCAGAAATGATCATATAACATACATTCACCACACCACAAGCCACAAATGCAAGCTGTAATATAGTTTGGTTACCAAAAATTCTTTCATGATTCACAGTCTGATAGCTTGCTTTCCTTTTTTGCTATATGAGAAAGAAGCATTTAATCTATTTTAGAAGGCAATTTCACTTAAACTGAAGTGCAGTTTTCCAACAGAAGGAAATTTAGTCATGCATACAATTCTCATGAGGGCTTATAGGAATTATGCTTGCATTTCATGTAAAGTCTACAATTCTTATCTTCAGAAGACTTGCCTCAGAATTAAAAATGAAAACACACACTATAAAATACTGATGGGAGTACTACCTACATTGGCTTCGAATGAGAGCTGTAAAATTAAGGTGTATATACAAAGTCTGAACTCAACTGAGTATGTGATTCTAAAATTAATTTGCATGTCAAACAGGAACAGGTTCTTAAGTAACATACGAGCACTATCCATTTCTTCTCAAACTTCAAATGAAATGAATATAGCTTCTCGCTTTCTCAGTAGTATTAAGTTTAAAGGCCAGGAAGATAATAAGAATTAAGCAATATCATTATTTTATATAGTACTTAGTCTAAATAGTATCTGTACATGCTACTACCAACAAGGCAGTCCAAACATGTAATATGATTTTGAAATATTTTGGAAAGTATTAACCTGATGGTAAAAAAAAAAAAAAAAGAAAGAAAGAAAGAAAGAGGTCATGAATATTTTATTCAGAATTATGGGGATAGAGAAGCTTAGCCTATATCCACACGTTTGAAGTCACCAGTTTCAAGGAGCAATTCCCTGGTCTCCAGACCAAAATGTACAGAACAGTCTGCATCCACCTAAAGTGAACCGGCTGTGTCCACGTGCACAGCATTTGACCTGAGTCTCCTCTAGGCTCTACAGGGGACCTTTAGGACCAAAAGATATTGTTTGTTGTTGTATTTTAGTCCTAAGTAGCCAAAATAATAACCGAAGATATGTAACAGCCTGCCACAGAGGGCTGTTTTTACAGCATGATCTTGAGAGTGTTTCATCTTATGGTGAACAGCACAAAGACATGCAAGCATCTAAGGGTGACAACACTACTTCTCCTACAGACTCTTTCTGAAACTTCATCTATTAATTTTTCTACCTTAGACAGCTAGTTGGTTAATTCTGAAAAGGAAGACAGAACTGAAGAACTAACACAAACCCAGTGTGCATCATAAGGCTTGTGCCAACTGAAGGGAGATGAAAGAAGAGGCTGCGGCTGTGCTACAGGAGTGGAACTGAAGGCTTCTTACAAGCCCATGGCTATAAACTATGAATTCCTTTTTTTTTTTTTTGTCATCTTCTTTTAAGAATAAATGTATTTCATTACCCATAGTGATCACATTTCACATTTTCTGCAATATGTTTCAAAACAAAGACAAGTAATATGAAATTTAAGGTGAAAATTTTGAAATCTGTGATCACTGACTTTCACTTACATTTCCTTTATACGCAGTTTGGAAAATGTCTGGGAGAACCGTCTCCTGATGGAACTCTCCTTTTCATGGCAAATGTCTAAAAAATGCTATGCTTATCAAGTACTACACTATCTTTCATATTTCCTGAAACATCATATGATAGCAGAATCATCACTTACTGCGGTCAGTAATTATTGTTCTGGCCTCTTGATTGCTCGTCTTGTTTTTTAGATTTTGTGCTGCTGTTATTAGTTCATCCAGCTGGGGCCGTCTTTGCTCCAGATCCTGTAGTATTGCCTAGTTGCACAAAAACACAAAAATAAAACAAAGGAAAAAGCATGTAGAGCTGTTGAGAAGACCATGCGTAGGACTTCTTCTGTGCTACCTTGATCTAAACCAGAACAACCTTTTGCCATTTCAAATAAAAAAAAGAATTGGTCCAGACCTTCCAAATATTGTCATTATTCTTTACATATATATAAATATAGCATATATATACAATACAAATCAAGTCTATCTTGTAATAACCATTATAAATGAAACCTATAAAAATAAATTTAAAATGACAATCATTCTAACCTATAAAACTAAATATAAAATGACAATCATTCTACATTTTTAACCCATCAAATTATGCAACGGTAAGCATAAACCTATAAATCTATATAAACTTTTTTCTCTGCAAACCTATAGAAATGATACTATTCTCTTAGACATTACAATGTATTTTTCAAAAAGATATACGGTTTTACATTCTTACCAGATTAGGCAGGATTTTTCTAATAACTGATGAAGTCTAATTAATACTGTTTGTTTCTTAATATTTTAAGATTATTTAATCACTATCTGCTGGTTTAAAGCCAATGCATGACTGTTTATGTTGATTTTTCTGTCCTGACACCTTACCTAGCAGAAAAGTAATTACCAGTTACAGTAATTTATGTTGGTCAAGATGTTACATAAAGCCCAGGCAATCTGACTAGTAAATCAGAAGGGGATCTACAGCTACTCACAGGGAAAAAGATGGGCTTCAGAATAACGAACCGTGATCTTTAGGAGGTAATAAATACTGAAATACAACAGTTTTAGATACAATGAAAATGAGAATTCAAGAAAAGTAAGGCATATAAGATTTATGCATATATTAGTTTAACTTACACTGAAGGAGTAGGGAACAGCAAACAAGGAATCAGTTCAATAGTTTCC
Organism: Anseranas semipalmata; assembly: GCA_013399115.1. NCBI lineage: Eukaryota > Metazoa > Chordata > Aves > Anseriformes > Anseranatidae > Anseranas > Anseranas semipalmata. The sequence goes on from VXAA01002385.1 coordinate 410,013, forward strand.
CAGATAAGAATCATCCAAGCATGTATTTAAAAGACATTGACCAAATCTAGCAACTTCAAGTCCCTGTCATGCAGCTTCTAGAAAAGATGTTCATTAGCTTTCCCAGAATTAGGAGTTGGAAGTAGCAATATTTATTACCAAATTATGACAAAATGATGTTTTAGCCCACAATTTTGAGTCACCAGAACACAAGAGTATGTTGGCAGATAGCCAGTAGGTACAGTAGTATATCAACTATCAAGCTGACAACAAAGGTCAGTAGAGGATTTTTATTTTTCAGAGTCATGTGGATAGAGGTTAGATAATCTGGTAGTATACTCATCTGTTTACAGACATCTATTTGGACTATTTTATTGTCTTATAAGTCTTTTTTTCCCTTAAAATGCTTTTATTCTAAATAATCATACTTTATTTATGAAGCTGTAATTAACTGATGGCAGTGCATGAAAAAGACCTGCTGAGTCTGACCTTAAATTTGGTCTTCCAACCAAGATTAGAGTTACATAATTTCACCAAGATGAAGGTGACAGGTAAAGGACTAATATCATTTTCTGTTTGATTGGATTATCAAAAGAGCATGAGAATATCACTTCCAATAAGTACAGCATATATATTAAAAAAAGCAAGCTGCAAGCTACAGGCTTCACAGGATTTCATTTTTGTTCAGTTACAAACTCCTCCAAAAAAAAGGTAATTTTCAAGATACATGTCCAGCTATACCCTGTAAAATTCTTGCCTTTAACTTCTGTATCAGAATTTCCTTGAAAATCTATTATAACTAGCTTCCTAAACTCATACCCAAAAGTTTGGATGGTATTTTCACTTCTATACTGATTGGATTGCGTACAGAAACACTCAGTTAATGCAGCAGCTTGCGTAATTAAGGAAAGAACAAATTTCTCATTAGAAGTCACTCCTTAGTGAAAGCACTGAAGAAAAAGGAATAAAATCTACTGATGCAGTTACTATCTCTAGATATCTATGTGCCTTCAAAACTACATTTTCAAGGAAGACCAGTTAATGAGTGACATGAATTTTACAATAGAGAAAGCAGCCCCATTGCAGTCTAACAACATCTGCATTATACACATTACCAAAATGGACTGTGCAGAAGGAACATTAAAATAAGTACAACATGCTTAGATAATTGTGTGGCCTCCAAAGAAATATTTCCCTTTTCCTCTCCTTCCCCTATGTAAAACCTGTTCAGAAGAGGACAAGTAAATTAATTTATTCTAAGGTCTTACACCAACAGTGACTCCCAAACTGTTCCCTAAAGTTTCCTAAACATATTTCTCATATTACATACATTCAATATAATGATTTATCTGATCCAGCCTAAGTCTCCAAGCAGACATTAAATACTATATTTGCAGCAGAGAAGAAAACTACTACTGTATGAAATCTAGAAAGAAACAGAACAATAGGTAAGGATGGCTCAGTAAGGATTCTCTCAGTACAAAAATGAGCAACTGGAACTGATATATGCCTAAATGCTGAATGGAATGATTTACAAGACCCATCAGCCATTCTTGAAGTAGACACTCCAAAAAATAGCAACACTTTTTTAAAGTGTCTTTTGCTAACTCTGGTGTTTTCTTGGGGAGAAAACAGTCTTGTCTATATGGACTGTGCGGACATCCTTCCCTCTACCATTTCATAGGAATAAAATTACTTTCTCCAGATGCACTAATGTGTTTTTTTGAAAGGTCAGGATGGTCATCTTGAAACCTTTATACTACAAAAAGATCTGAAGATTCTTGGACCTGTCAGGAGACAATAATGTATAGTTACAGAGCAGATGCTTCTTCTCATGTCTTAGAAAGATCGCTCTGAATAGTGAAAAAGCAATGTTCCTCAAACTAATATATTCTTTCTTTGATTCAAAGTGTCTGCCCAGAACCTTACTCAAACAAGGTACAACTATTTTGTTGCTAAAAATGCATCAATTAAAATTGGAACAATATGAATTGGTACAATTTTACCAATTGGTACAATTTAAAAGATTTAGTAAATATACGTTCCACATGGAACCTAAGTTGCACATACATATACAAAACTTGATGGAAACCTGGATAGAAGTAGTTGGTAAAATACATCATTCCTGAGTCTTCCTGTGATCCTGTAGCATGAACGTAAAGTGACACTTGAGCTCTACTTATCTTTCTCAAAGTATTACCAAATTCAAAAAAAATCTTCTGTGACTGGATAAATTAATCATACAAATTGACTTTGCGGGTAACAAAAATACAAATAATTATTTTAAAAAGAGAAGTGCTTCGATGAGAACACAATAAAAGACCACTAAACATCATTTTGAGGGAAAAAAAAAAAAGTATTAGATTAAATACTCCAAAACAACAACAAAAATCAGAAGCAATGTATATATGGAGACACTCATAAAAGCTTTTACAAATTCAGCCGACTATTTAATTTTGTAAAACTGGATCCTCAACTGGAAACTAAGTGGAAACTAGTAAAAGATGTTGTTACAACAGCCATGGGAAGAAAAACTCCTCAATAGTGGCACCCTGGTGGAAGCAGAGCAGATGTAACAGACCATATGCCTCTGACTCGGAATGTCAGCACACTAAAACAAATCTTCTATGCTATTTAAAAATGGATAATACAAAAATAAAAGTTATTATGAAAGAATTTTCAAAACAAGTAAGCAAAAATCTGTCTAGTCTCTATCGGTGCTTTTGCACCAAAAGCACTGGTACAAACATTTAGGGAGTTATCAACATAAAAGGATATTTTTCTTTCATAAACACTTGTGTTCTTGTACATCTAATTTCCCTTTGCTCTTATTTACCCGATTTCTGTGGAAGTATAAGAATGTATACTGTGAAACATAAAAGACAATATTTTTATCGATACTTTTGTGTTAAATAAATGTAAATGTAGGCCAAAAGGAGTAGGTTAACAATGAACAAGGATCACTGACATCCATGGTTGTAGAAATACATCTTTAAACCCCTTACATAACTTTTCTTTTTCTTCCATATATCTATGAATGCCAACATAACAGTGCTTCGTGACAGCACAGTAATGGAAAGATGAGATACAGTCATCAAACCTGCCTACATTTTGCTAGAAAGTGATGCTATTCACTTTTAACAATCTTTCCACATTTGTGGACAGCAGCTGCTCGAAAGAAAAATCTAATTTTCAGGTTCCTAACTTTTATGATTCCTTTACACAAAATGGGGGTTGAGATATGGATCAAATTGTTTAAGTCAGCAATTGAAATAATTTGTATAAAAATTTCTAAAAATAAACTGAAAAACTGGAAGATGTGAACAGCGACAACTTACAGGTGGAACTGCAAGGTTGGAGATTGAGAATTAAAATATTCTGTACCTTTACAATGTATAGCATCCTGCACACTTGTCACTCCAGCCATGTGTTCTGTGGCTTATATAAAATAAAACATAGGATCTCAAAAATCTATCCACTCTTTTTTTTTTTTTTTTTTTTCTCACTTAAGAAAGCTAATAGTGAGTAAACCAAAAGACAATGTTTGGTCAAAAAGGAGATTTAGAGCAGACCTTCCCGATTAAGAGTAAAATGGAAGCACCATTTTGTCATAAAAAACACATGTTCAAAGACTAAAACTTCCCACCTGATTGGGATGGTTTGATTAGGACCACCACCCACTTTGTTTAATGAGATGAACCAATGGACGACAAAAGCAATTCCTGAGTTGAACAATTAACATGGGAACAGGAACAAGAAAAAAGATACATCTTTTCTTACGAACCTACCCATTCTTTCAAACTCATGATGCTATTCTTAGGAGAAGCATAATTCCAGTAAACAGTTGTTGAGGAAATGGTTTGCTCATCTTTTGAAAAATCTTAGAATCTAAACCTTAAGTTTAAACAAAAAGTGAATCAATTACCTTCCTAAGCAAAATGTATAGCCATGACAACTTTTACTTAAAACAACTGAATTTCTTAAAGCTGGTTGGTTCTCTAAAAATAAAGTGTTATATACACACCTAGAAAGAGAGGAAGCTTTAGAAAAAAGGCTTGCTAACAATTTCAAAAATGTAGATATGCTACACCTACAATTCATCTGCATAATAAAATTGGCTTTGTTAAGTTATTCCACCCAAGCACAATTTGAATTTGTTTTCTTGTTACTAAGCAGGAAGGGAATAGGAGAGAAAGTGATTGTTTACATACTCTCTTCATTTAAAAATAAAATTATGAAATAATTAAAGTACTTAAATGCAATGGAGTTCTCTTTTTAAGACAAAATTTGTTTTGGCTATTAGCTGTTTTGTGTTTTCCCTCCAAAGCACATATAATTTTAAGAAAACAAGAAGAGCTAGACTTACTATTCAGCAGCATTGCTAGCTGATTGGTACCTGTCAGTGAAACCAAAAACATTAACAGATGGGGCACTATGGCCTGAGTAATTTATGTAGCTTAAGTTTTCATAAGCACTTATTTTTATGCCCACTTAGGGCCCACTCAAGAACTGCCTATGCAGACCTCACCACTGGTTTAATGAATATATCAACACCATCAGTGATGCTGTGGGAAAGCCACAAGTGACAGCTTATCAGGTGTCTCACTAGAGGCACAAAAAGCATCATAGAACTTTTTGTATGCTTTTTGTGACAGTAAAATGAAAAATTTGGTGGCAGTCTGAGAAATGTTCTTGTAAAACTTAGGAATTCTGCTTCGTACCAGGAAGTTATGACAGCAAAAAGTGTAACATGCTTTTGACACACACTAACCAAGCCAAGCAGAATGGAGAGTAATTGATTTAAATCTCCATGCTTTGACCAACAATGTAAGGCGACGGTGATGGCAGCAGCTGGGAGAATTCTCACTCTCTCTCTTCCTCCCTTGTTCACCATCTATCTATAGAAAAGGACTTTGGGAGCAGGCATCACCCAGGAAAAAAAGAAGGAAAGATAGGACTTTGCCTGGATCTGTTCAGACTCTCCTGAACCACAGCAAAGTAAGATCTCTAAGGAAAGGTGACTGAACTGTGGAAGAGGAAAAAAGCTTAAAAATCTGAGTTCACAGGGATATCGGCTATACTGCTCCATAACTGCAGGAGACAGATACCCTTCTACTCATCCACAAATGATGATGATAGTCGCAAGGAAAAGAACATGCAGCATGGGTCAAGGTCACAAGTAGCTTTCAGACCATCAAACTGGGTATTAACACCAGGAAAAACGTGGCATACACATAGGTTGCAAGATAAAGGTAACAGGAGTCAAAGCAGGTCCAGCAAAGCAGGATGTGCCCTCACCTCAGAAATAAAAAGGTGGAAGCAAACAAAAGTTCAGCCTGCAGCTGAAAAGCTTTTCAGACTAGGAAAATAGGCTGCCAGAGACCTGAGGAAGCAATGCAGTAGATCAATTGTAGAGGGATCTCCAATTAATGCATGTTAAAGGCAACTACCCAGATATGAGGTTTAGTAAGACTAACCTTGGATAATTATATGAATTAATAATGCTGTAGACATTTCACACCCATTTAAAGCATTCATGCCATCCATTACTTGTTGTCAAAGGTAGAAAACAAAAGAGAAAAATCTGAGAGAAGGTCAGTTTATACTAATTCAAGATGAAGGAGGTGACCAAAGGAGCTCAATGAGACGAGCAAGTCTTACCTTCCTAAACTTGGACTTTCTGAACCCACTCCTCTTCAGGAGAAAAATAATATCTAGAGAGGAGCAAAGATATCTAAAGTATTTGCAAAGCTTGTCTGTGTGTTTCACGGCATTTAAAATGGCATGTTTTTGCTGAGCTCGCCTGTAACTCAGTACCTCCCCTTCATGCTGGTATCCCAGAAAGGATGAGTTTAAGCTACAGAAAAAATGCAAGATTTTCCACCTTGGTCAAAGGAACCTGCAATTTCACAAGAAGTTGCAAGAATTTGAGGCTAAAAACAAAAAAATAATTTGAATTATTCTTAAGAGCTACCATGGCACCTTACACTAAAGGGGTGAGGCAGGTCTGTAGCAGAAGTGGTCGAATTACCGAGTTTTTCTGGATAATTGGTAAATGAAGATTAATCCAGAATCCTCAGGAATGCTATGTAGCTTCAGAAGCTTAGCTACTATGTGCTAAATAAGATTCCCAGATAAGATATTTTTGGACAGACTGTGTCATTTATACAATAATGCATAGTAAAACATTCCAAATTGATGAACACCGACAACTATCTCAGACACTATCTACGGGAACACAAGCAGTGAACAGAGGGGCAGTACATAAGAAGCATGCTGTCTATGCTATTTTGTACGTAGTGGTGCATGTCCAGGAAGGGGGTCAAACCATCAGCAGCTTGCTCGTTCTAACTGAGATATCTTGATGGACTGCACTGGAGTCCATCCAGGGTGGAGGGAAGATCGAGAGGAGAATAAGAAAAATGACAGCTTAGCATGGTTTGTGAATGAATCACTCTCAGACAAAAGGATTTCACCCCATAACCATTACCAGGAAAAAAAAAAAAAAGGAAAAAGAAAGAAAAAAAATGAAAGAAAAAATGAAAAAAAAAAAAAGGAACAAAGCTAAAGATGGATCTGTAACAAGTGGGACAACATTTAAAGATTCAGATGCTTGGCTATAATGACATCCATTCAACTAAAAGAACATGGTGATAAATCATGTGTAAGAACTCAAGACTGAAACAGGATGACAGTTCTAGGCATAAATCTGGGTAGAAGTGAACTGTGTATGAAAATACAGCCTTTTGCCTCCATACAATGTGGCTGTTTGACACTACTTTTATTTGCAATTAAGTATGAGTGCTGTGTAAAAGAACATGAGTTTATCTGTTACTTGATTATCTAAAGAATCAGGCAAAACTATTCCAGGATATCTGATGTCCTTGCAGGCAATCACACTCAACAACGTTACTGATGGGACCCAGTATTAAGAGGTACAGAGCTTCCCCAGTTTCTATATTAGTCAGCAAACAGAAATCTCTGAGTACAGTTACCATTTTTGGAATGCTATTTACAAAATTTACTATTTTATTTCTCCTATATAACTAATGTTTTTCAGAGCAAGGATTTTTCCACTGTACTTTCAAATGTGTGTTACCAAGAAAATGGAGAACAGCTGTTCTGTTTCTCAAAGCTGCAGCTTTTGTTTTTGCTTTACTGGGGTTTGTTTTTTGGATGATGGTGGTAGTGTGAACTCCTTTTATCTGAGATTGATCCAGTGAAAATTGCACTTGTCAATGTACTTCAAAAGCAAAGCAAAATGTTCTTTACCTTGTCACATATTTAAACAGAAAGTATGTTTACCTTGCATACAACAGTGTTGAATAGACATAACATTACGTTATGAACAGAGGCAACATAAGCAGGTATTTTTAGCTGACTTTTTTTTTTTTTTAAATTTAAGAAAATAACTGCTATATTTTTTGTGGGGAAGAAAAGATAAGAGCTTGACCAAAGATGCTCCCTCAATTATCCAATTTTACAGGGAAAAGATTAGCCTGATCAATATTTTGCTCTCAAAAAAACACAGAGTGACTTCCACAATTTCTACTAAAGCCTCTGGAAATCTTTGCTTTTACTTGATGTTTTCTCTAGTAATAGCAAATGAATAACAATTAAGAAGAACAAAAGAGATTTGCACAGCATCATTTGCCAAAGAAAATTTTCTTTAGTGCCTTACGACACTAGATATTTTTCTCAAGAATAAGGTAAAACAAAGAAAGAGGATTTCAGCAGGTTTGTTTGGGTTTGCTTTTGAAAAACAAAACCCCAAAGCTGTTACATCAATTGGTTCTTACAACAAACTTAGCTCCTGGGGAGAGGGGGAAAGGGACGGGTGTGTTGTGTGGTTCTTATTTACCAACATCTGATAAGAAATGGAATAACTTTAGTCCAGATCTAGTAACTTGGATCCTTATCTTCATTCATATCTCATTATCATTCTAAAAGATGAGAACCACACAAAGTAAAAAGTCCAGATTTGGTATCTAAACCTTTCTGGCATATTCAGAAAGGTTTTATTCCTAGAGCTATAATTCTTTCTTTCAGCCTTTTTGTTTTGTTTTGTTTTTAAATCTTGGTTTGAGAATTATTTATTTGTTTTCTTTGTTTGTTTTACTTTTTACTTCTAGCCTTTATTCCCTCGTATTTCAGTAGCTGTGTACTTAATTAAGTCCAATAATAACACAGAAGGTAAAGGTAGAAACTTAAAAAAAAAAAAAAAATTCTGATGTTCATATTTCATTAACACTGAATGAAGGAAACCAATGTATATAATGTGGATATTGCAAGTCCAAGAGAAATATTTTCAGACTGGGGAGATTATGAAGAGAGAACAGTGGTGCACTGCAAAATGAGTTATTAAAACATTGGACTAGGCAAGTATTACTTTTACAACTAATCTTAAAGGGGAGATCTCAAGTTCTCAGTTGCCAGCAGGAGTTATTGAATTATTAATACCAACTTGTCTCCATAGTGTCACAGAGACCCCAGCCTCTTGAAAATACCATATTTAACACTGAAAAACTACAATTTGCACTTCATGACATAAGAAGATAAGGGGTAGGTTGAGAAACAGATTTAAGTGCTGCACACTTGATCACTACATGTAGCTGAAGCAGGAGCTGCAGCTGAGTTAGGTCCCCAAGTTATTCTACAGTGTGAAAAGCAGGTGGAGAGTGGATGTCTCAGAAGGGAAGTCAGCCATGTGTGGGCTGTGTGGAAAGATGCCTAGCCGCTGCGTGACTGGAAAGACTACACGAGCACTCCTTTGATCAGTTCTGTCTTGTCTCAGGTGATGGGTGTCCCGGTGAACTCTTTGCCAAGCAGAGCTGCCAATTCAACAGAAGAGGCACTGACCAGAACAGCCTGGTGTAAGGAACATTTCTGAAAAGTGGGGGTCAAGAAAAGACACTGAAAGCAGGTGACTCACTGCCTAGATGGATGCCTTATCCACTAGCAAATGTACAAAACAACACAAAAAGGCAGCAGTTCTTCCTCCTGCATTTGCAAGTGAATTCCCTTTTGATATGCAGATAGAGAACACCTAGAAGATTAAAGCACATATTCATGCGAGGCAGGTGAAGAAGGGCTTACTGTGAGGATGGGTGCTGGGTTTTAAACTTCTGCAGAGCAGGTTGGAAGAACTTCAGTTCCCAGGCAAAAGCCAAAGCGAAGGAGCACAGCAACCTGCACTGCTGTAGAGCTGAGCGTCAGCAGCGCTGGGCAGGGGTGTGAGGCTGGAAGGCTGGGAGACAGGCCCCTACATGACGCAATTACGCCTCATTTTATGCTGTTCTGGCATTTTCTGGAGCCACCCCTTGGTCAATACAGCTTGCTGCAGAGGGTGAATATGCTCATGCTAAGGGCCATCAAAGACGACAGTTTTCTGATAATACAGTAATTACTAATTATGGGGACAAAAGTGTTAAAAGATACATTGGCAGGTAATTGAAAACTGCAAAGTTCAAACACCAAAGATGTAAATTCATAGTAGTAAGTCTATTTAAGAAACAGAGCAGATAACTAAAGAGTGTAAGAGACTCCTAATTAATAAAACTGTGTAAATCAAGGTCACATAATATTGTTTTTTAAACAGAGATAGTCAGCCGCAACTTTGAAGAGCAGGAAGAGGAATCCCTACATAAAATCCCATGGATTATGGTTTCATAAGCAGTATATGATCTTATCAGTCCCTTCTAATCTTGAAATCTATGAATTTATGAGAAATTTAAAATACATTTTGAATTAAATTTCAATTCATATCTATAATGATGACTTATCTGAGATGGATTTTCATCAGCTGTTTCCTCGGATCAGTATCAGTCCTACTTAGTTCCTCTTCCCTCACACAGTTAAAATGTAATTTAAATATATTTAATCAATTTCTGACTGAAAGCAGTGTTTAAGCATAAACTTAAGCAGACTGGAACCATTTCTTGTTCAGACAAGGGGAACTCTTACTATGAACAGTTAATGTATTTCATCTGTAACCACTGCCTGAGGCAGAAGGTGCGGACATTGATTAGTAGCTTGCAGAGGAGCCACACAGTTCTACTTCAGTGGAAGAAAAATCAGCATTTTTCTTTTTCAGAACATACAGTTTTATTATCTGAATGACAGTTTCAAAAATATACCTGATATAAACAGAAAACAAAGAATCACTTCTAAAGTGGAAAGACGATACTATAATAGAAGTAGGCACAAATTATTTTCTTTATATGTATATTTATGTATACAGACACATATAAGTCTGTGTATACACAAGCAGATATAGATACTGATTTTTCAGTGGGCCTTTTCAATAACTAAGATGGAGCCCAAGGAAAACAATTCTCAAATTGGTGGCCTTTCTCCAATTTCTGTTCTGTAACTGAAGAGTAACTGAGGCCTGAGGGGAAATGAGCTTGAGCATTCCAGTCTGGTGGAAACAGAGGAGGAGGATTTTTGGGGATATGATTACAGTCCACTTATGAACATAGTAAATGTTTCTCGCAAAAATGAAAATAACCTTAAAATAAACACCACCATTAAAACTCAAAATGAAAATAACCCTTCTCTATATTATATTTGTAAATTAGCTTTGAAATACTGACATTTTTCCACAGACAAGATTTTCTGTGAATTGTGATAGATTGTTTTCCTACTATAATTCCCTTGCTTTAGAGAAAGATCTTGGTTTTCAGACAGTCAACTTTTTATTGAGACAAAAGAATGAAAACAGGTTCAAGACTGTCTCTCCCAGTATATTTTTATTTACACTTAGTTCCTGTTATGTTTTGTCAAACATGAACATTTCATAAAGTAATTCCACAGTTCCAGAGAGAAATAGACTTGTCTCCAGATTTTAGCTGGACTGTTCTCATATGCTTGCTCTCCCTTGTACTACAAAAGATGGGCCTTAGCTATATAATAAACTATATCACACATTGCTTTGCATTAAAAATTCTGACCGTATTCAGAAATTTGCTACATTCAGGTCCATAACTGTGTCAGTCATGGCTGAAAAAATAACTCTGAAGATAGGATGAATGTATATCATCCCTTTCTATAGTGTTATTTTTCAAGATGAGAGGTTATTCTTTTGAATTCACAGACCTCAGCTTCTAAACCCAAGGGCTTATAGCACTGCCTGCTAACAATTCATTAATACAAAATATTCATCTTTACCAGTTAATCCAACATGATTTTAAGCTTTTCACTGATTTTTAACCTTTTCCATGCCAATAGGGTATTTCTGCATCTTACTAGCACTGACACATGTTTTGTCATGAAGCACAACATAGTGATACATATAAACGCCTGGGATAATCATTTTCAAGTTTAACATATCTGAAAATTTGCCCTTATCTGATCTGTGATATTTTCACTTTTTACTCAGTAAACGAGTAAGGTGCAAGAAAATGTCATACCATATAAAGGATAAACTAAAGATTGATGCAGTCAATTCTCCAGGGGTAGCAAACACAAATTAAGTAGGAGGCTGTGAAGATGCATCTGGACCCTTGTCTCTGTCTCTCCTTCTCCCTGTTAGCATAACAAAGTCAGTTCAACTGAAAGGCCATATTGGGAGGTGGAAACAAGAGCTTCCAAATGTGTTACATTTTTAAAAATTAATGATTTGTATCTCCCTATGGAAATGAGAGTATTGCTAGATTGTGACAAGCAGTTCTTCAAGAGCTAAATCCTGGAAGGACTCCAGACTGAGGTCACTGGCTTTCTGCAAATACCAGCCTGCAAAACTGGGAGGTATTTTACAGTCTATGCTGCTGAAAAATGTATCTATCTTGGCAAATTTTTCTTATTCAACTTTTTGACCTTAATCCTTCTACTCTTTTGAAAATTATCACATACACTTATGAAAGCATCCTTCTTTTCCACCAGTGTTTTTCTCCACCAGACAAAAAAGCAAGATTTATTTTTCTTGAGTACTACATGTGAAGGCAAACAATTCTTTTGTCAGCCATTAATTATCAACACAAGAAAACAAAGTTTAGGAAGCTACTATTTCTGCTGTTTCTGCTTTTTCCCTCCAGAGTACCCTTCTAAATACCTTCATTCCAAACATTAGAAAATGCAAAGATGTATATTGTAGCCATTGTCCAAGGGACTTGAAGAACTCTCTAGAAACATGGGCTAAGGATCATAAAAACAAGAATGAACAACTCTGCTAAGAAATAAAAGAGAAATATTACACATAAGACAGAACAGATGCCATTATCGCTTAGCCCTGACGAACCAGCTAAAAGCAACATCAGTTTATTTATCCATGACAGAATAATATATTCTGGTTAAAAACAAAACAAAACAAAGCTCTGAAGCACTGACAAGTTTCAGAGCTATGCCTCAGCATGTCCAAATACTCTGTGTCAGCTACTTTCTCAGAAAGGGGTAGTGAGGGCTATGGAGGCAGCAGTGGCTGATCATTGCTCGTCTGTGCTGCAGCACTGATGCCGCTGTGCTGGCTTACTCCCACGACCCTCCTCTTGCTTTCAGTCTGTGCCTTGTGCTGGAAAGTTCAGAACAGAAGTAACAGGGCCCCTGCTCTAACAAACAACAACAACAACAACAAGACAGAAGCAAGCTGGCAAAGGAAATATAAAATAGCTGGGCTGCTTTACTAAAGATGGGTACATGAAGAATGGAGGATGACAGCTGTTGGTATGCAGGTACCTAAAGTCACCCGTATGTCATTTTGAAATCCGGGCAATGCTGAGATGGTATGCCAGAGAAGGGCAACACCAATAACAGTGGCATAGAACATTATTAAGACTCTGGTAATAGAGAAGATGTGTGATTTTTTTTTTTTTTTCTTTTTTAAACGGATTCTTAAGAGTGGAATAATTGTTGTGATTTTATTTTTCCTACTCCTATTTTTCCTACTCCTAAATGAATATCTAAATCAGGCTGGTTTAACTTCTTTGAGTATAACCCTATATTTCTTTAAAAAACAACAACAGCAAAACCACACACAAAAAAATGAAGTTTCAAAAACCTGAAAAAACCTTACTCAGTTTGTAAAATTTCAGATTCCTTTCGAACTTTAATTACTCACTGCTGCAGATGTGCAGGCATTAAGAGATAAGATAATTATAACCGATTCACTACATATGCCAAGGTAGTTCCCTTGAGAAATGATGGTTTGTTGTTTTCTAATGTCACTGTAGATCAAAGAAAAATCTTTCAAATTGTCTTTCATGGCATGAGACATTGCATATGGAAATCAGATCATCTAAGTTCCTCTCTGGGACGACTGCTCCCTGCCATAAACAACTAAAGTCTCATTAAGAGAGAATTCTGTACATACACACAATTGCACAGAATTTCTGGCTGAGGGCACGTTTATTGAATTACCTCCAAACTGCAGCTAAATCCACAAACTAACAATCACTCAAACCCTGAACAGCCTGAAAGCACGATCGTGCTCATTACTCATACCGAGCAAAAGAGTCATCTCCTGCCACAGCGGCATTAACCCCAGGGCCAGCTGGAGGTGCCCAGAGCCCAGCACCACTGCAGGCTGGACACGAGCTCCCTGGAAGAGGGAGCAGCAGTCCCTGCCCCACTGCCCCCGCACTGCGGCCTTGCGGCCCCCTGCCCCGTGCCGCTGCCCCACAGCCGCAGCACCTGTCCGAGGAGGCCACGTGTGTCAGGCTCAGCACAAGTGCATGCAGGCCGCTCGGGCCTGACGCCGACAGTCCAGGAGGGCAACTTCATGGCTCCAAATACCTGGGGAAGGAAGCGCAGAAGCCATGGGCAAGCGGTGGTCAGGGGAAAACAGGAATGGGAGTGAACAGCAGGAGAGGGGCATGAGAGAGAGTGGGTGGAGGTATAGGAAAAGCAGTGAAATATCAGTATAAAAGCAGTGAATATCAGTATAACTGATATTTGAGCTGTTCAATCCAGAAAGGCAGTCAATTCTCAATTACCCATGGATGATTTAACCTGAATTCTGGATTAAATACTGCATGGGCTAGAGACACTACAGCTGATTCAGTAAAGAGCAAGTTTAGGTCGGATAGACTTAACTAACACACGCAGAGCGCCGTGTGAACACAGCTATGTAATTAATTTCTGGGGCCAGCTCAGCAGTACAGTGCCTTTCAGGAGCAGCCTGAGTTAATGAGACCTGATGAGTCTCAACTGACTGAATGCAGAACCACTTGCCTGATCCTGCATCTGCTCCCCAGCTTTATCGCATTTAAAACAGCTGCAACAAGCCTATCTGTTATCAGGGCACCTCCCCAGTACTGCAGTACTACTAGCATCTTGAGTGAGAGAGAAAGAAGTCTGAGTCAAACCTTCATTGCTGCATATTCCACATATTTTTCTTAAAGGCACAACAATTGTGGATCAACTTCATGGAGCACTCTAAGGATACCTGTACTAATGGTCTTTCAAAATTTAATCTTAAACATATTTCTTACTATAAATATTGGAAGGATATTTTCAAATATTTGTTCACTATTTCAACCTCAGCATCACTGCTTAGTCTGGCTATTGCTTAGAACTTGCTGTCACCAGTCCTTCTAGCTATCTGATGATTTTTGTTGTTCTTCACCACATCTTCCACCAGAAAAATATACATATATATATAAATATATATATAAATGTATATATGTACACACACATATTGACACATATATATACATATATATACATATATATAGGTAATGTGAATCAGTAGACTGATAATCAGTAATCTGATAAGGAAGTAGACCCATCACAGAGAGCCTAAATAGCCTGTACTGTCATCCATTGTTTGTTATTCCACTATTGGCAACAAGTTTCAATCCTACTGCCCATTTCTCTTCTGCAACATTGTACAAAGCAGAGATTATTCTTGCAGATATTCTAAAGTTTGTAATCATTTTTTGTCACAACATTTAAAAAAAATATATAATAATAATAAAAAAAACAGAATCAAACAGTTGCTGAAACCTTGGACAGGCTAGTCTGGAAAAAAAAAAAGTTTGTTCTAGCACTAATCCTTATGCTAACAGCTTCAAGGCACAAGGTCTCTATGTGAAAGAAAATAAACAATATGAATTTTGTTAGTGGTAGGACAGCATTTTTACCTAACTCAGCATGAATTGTAATGTGGCAACTCGTGAATTTCAGTTGTAACACTGAGAACCTGCTCAAGCAATCTCATAGTCTTTCGAAGTTACCTCTGAGAACCTGAAATGGGTGAGTATAGTTCACTTTTGAAAGAAGGACTGAAAACCCAAGAAATTTTTGATGAATAATTCTGAGTTCTGTTCTAGAACATATTATCCATCAAGCAATCTGTGAACAAAGGAAAAAATAAGAGGTAGCAGTCAACAGTTTATCAAAAGTAATAACCAATCAACTGAATTTCCTTTCATCTGGAGCTGTAAGATTTTTTAAGTGAACAACACGTAGGAGTTCTGTCTGATGCCTTTAGCAAGGATTCTGATACTGCCCATGTGACATTAACACAAGCAAGCTAGGAAATTTTGATTTAAAGGGTAATTAAACTCACTGAAAACCATAACTTAAATAACATACTATATGGAAAGGCAATACCAAGTGAAGTTACATATAGATTTGTCCTATGTCTAATATTAATCACTATTTTCATTAGTTGCCTGGTTGATGTAGCAGAGAATAGATTTAGTACATTCTCAATGATACCAAACCCAAAAAGCTGCAGGTGCTTGAGAAGACAGGAACACAGTTCAAAGTGGTCCAAAAAACCCTGAGAATTCAATTCAGTAAGTGCAAAGCATTCAAATAACTTAGCTGAATAAACTAGATGAACATAGGAAAGGGTTGCAAATGATTGGACAGATGGTCAAAAGTCTAGAAACAAGGAAACAAATAATAATAATAAAAAAAAACAACACAGGATTTGTTTAGTCTAGAGAAGACTGAACTGAACTCAGTATCAGCCTTCAGATATATAAGGCTATTGCTGAGAGAAAGAGAATAAACTGTTCTCCATTTCCATTGTGGTGACATAATTAGCCCAAACTGCAGCAGGGGATATTAAGGTTGGAGAAAAACATCTTTTGAACTGCAAGGATTGCAAAGCAGTGAAACAAAATTTCTGCAAAGCTACAGAAAAAGTCCTGACTTAAAGAGCAGGTTAGACAGAAATTGGTCAGAAATGATTTAAGTCTAGTTGATACTGCCTGAGGCAAAAATCTGGACTACACAGCTTTTCAAATCTCCTTCAAGACATATTTATTGCACCTATCGTTCCTTCGTGAAAAAAAATAAATACATAAAAGAGCATGGAGAATAACATAGACTGCTATGATAATTTATAGCATCATTTTTCACAGAAGTTCAAATGTTGGTTTGCATAAAAATATGATCAAGCTAACACATTTTCAACTTTTATTTTAATTACTTGATAACAATAGGGAAAAATGAAAAAGGGAGAATGAGAAACAATGCTTCCAGACTGACTGACTATATCAGAATACCACTTATTAAATGATTGCTTGCAGTTTCCCAAATCAAGCAACTTCTTCTGAGTTAGGTTATTGCTATTGAAATCGGTCCCTCTTTGTCACTGCAGTTTCTCATAGCATGATATTTTCATTGGAATGACAGTGTAAAATAGCTGGGTAGCACTTCCTCTTCTTTGTTTTTTCTTCTACTGCAAACTGCCAGCCTCAATTTCTTAGCTAAGATTTACAGATTTTTTTTTTGCTTTACTTTGACTGGCATACCAGGTTTCTCAGAAGTTTGGGGCAGAATGGTAGTTAGATGTGCATTGTACTATATGGACGCAAAGTATATGGGAAAGATAGGCTGTGTGAGTGTTGGGATACTATTCTATATTAAAAGTATTTCAGATTAATTACTAAATCCCAGTTAGTCCCAATAATTAACCTAGAATTGATATTCCACATCTAAAGAATATGATGAGTCTGTGATCAGGAGTAACACCAACTGAAGACGAAGATCAGAGATGTTGTGATGGCAGGAGGTGATAGTAATGCAAGGCTTCACTCACACTGCATTGTGATCCTGAAACTGGCAACTGCAGGCCTATATGCCTGCCTTCCCCAGCTGGTAAAAGTTGGTAAAAACCGCTCTGAAGAATAAAATTAACACATCCTATCATATGTTTGGAAAGAGCTGACACAGCTTTTTGTTAAAGTCCTGGGCTTATTTAAAGAAGTCAACAAGCGTGCAGACAAGGATGATTTGGTTCATGTAGGTTATGTAAATATTTTAAAGATTTTTGAGAAAGTGCCGCACAAAAAAAAAATAAAAATAAAAAAAAAGAAGAAAAAAAGAGTTTTAAGAAACTTGGCAACATTACATAAAAGGAAAGGTCTCAAGTGTGGTGAGACGCAATTCTGGTCCCTTTTAAAAACCTAGTTATTCTTCTATTTGTTGTAGGTCTATAACATACCAATTCTGCAACTTAAAACACTGAAAGATCTCTGGCAAACACAGAGTTATAAAAGACTGAAAATATTTTTTAAGAGTAACATTGTCCTCATCCAAATTCATGCCAAATCCTATATAACATGTTTCATTCTTTTTCTAAATTATAGGGAAATATGTAGTGTTATAAATAGATCCTCTTTCAGTAGTAAACAGGAAAAGGGTTTGATTTGTTACTGTGTTGGCATAATATATTATTTATGTTACTAATCCATATATTTTCTAGCTGCTGATAAGAAGACTCTCCAAACACTTGACTTTTTATCTAAATCAAGAATAATAAAAAAAAATTAGTAAACATGATACATATTAAAATGCCTTCCATGTCTGCATCATATTCCAATTATTTAGTCATCACAATTTTCCACTGAAATGAGAAAGTCTGAACAAGTTGACAAGGTTGGGGCAACACGAACGGTTCAGCTGAGAATCCAACTGCATCTCCCTCTAGGGAGTAAAAGGGCATAACTTCTCTGTGCCTGAACAGATTGCTCCCAACTGGAGCAAGGGGGAAACAGAGACCACGTCCTAACTCCACGAATCGTGTTACAGCTGCAGTCCTTCTCAGGCACCGCAGCAGAAATCTGCTCCTCACTCAGGCACTATGGCTTGAAAGATAACAACACAGATCAAAATGACTGAACCTATTCATAACTCACAAGACGTCATAAACCATGTTTGAAAACAATAATAAACCTGTAACAATTAAGGAAAATGAGAAGCAGAAAAAATAGGTAAGTCTTTGCACCCAGTTCTTACAGAGGCTGCTTTAAAATCACCCTTTCATATTTGTTCTCCCTAAATATTAAATACTACATCCTTAGTGATGTTTCTTAGAAGCAAAATATGACTTTCTTCCTGACCAACTCAAATAAAGAGCTCTGTATTGGAAAAGACACACACATCCTCTTATTAACTGACTTGTTATTCCTGTTCATCGCTCCTGAACTGTACAAAGAAGCCCTTATTGCCAAATTACAGTCTACAAAATGCATGGAAGAAAAACTCAGATGATTTGGATGGAGACAAAACAATACATTATACGCACAATGTATGTTGAGAGTTTTATTAAACAAAGTTGTAAGGAAAGTCACATATCTTTTTCCTCTCTTGGCTGTCACTTTATCTATTTCCTATGCTCCATTACTTCTGCACAAGCCCAGGAGGTGTTTGCACATAATACCATTTCATTCTTGATTGAATTTACACTGAGAGTTCCCCTCATATTATGCATACATATGATTTTGCATTTTATCACATCTTAAATATCTTCTGAACCCCATACTATACTTTAGGAAATATACCTTATAAACACATTTTTAAAAAGGATCCTTTTAGTCTATACAGATACAAAGACACAAGACTTAAGCTCAAGAAATCTTTCTTCACTGCTTATTCCCAAAAGGGACATAATTATAATACATTGTGCATGATTGCTGTCCTTTTGAAACTATGCTCCTAAGTAGAAGTTGCAAGTAGATTAATGCCAGAACAGATAACAGTCTCCTTTTTGATGGCCAAATGGTTAAATAGTTTGGAAATCTGAGATAACATGTCTAACATTTCACTAGCAAGAAGCATACAGTCATTTTTGTTACAATCTGCACCAATTTTATGTTTCAGAATAAGAATTATGAATGATGTTGTCATTGCTCAGTGAGATAAGCTGGATTTTGTACTGCAGCTTAAATATGATCAAAACAAGTACAGCAGTGTGGGTATTATGTGTTGTTCTTTTTTTGTTGATTCTGTTGTTTGGTTGTCTTTTGTTTCATTTGTTTATTGTTTTTTTTTTTTTTTTTGTATTAATAGAATCAACAGTGTCTAAATAATTTGTAAAAACATGTGAAGACAGGATCCCCGCCCTGCACAGTTTACGAGCTTCATCCTTAAGAACTTATGTAGCAAATCTCCATGGTATCTGGGTGACCAAAACTGGTAGGTATCAATGGTAACAGAGTAAACCAGAAAGGATGAAGAAGATAATAAACATCTCTGCATTTGGGTGATTAAATTAAATGTATAATTTGTTGCACTTTATAATGCAGGTTGGATGGGGCTTTGAGCAACCTGGTCTAGTGGAAGGTGTCCCTGCCCATGGCCTGGGGTTGGAACCCAATGGTCTTTAAGGTCCCTTCCAACCCAAACCATATGATAATCCTACTTTTTCAGACATGGTAGGCATGTAAAACAGCAGATTTCTGAATAAATACATTGTGTTTCTTTATTGTACATTTAATGCACTGTATTACAAAAGGAGGGTATGAGATTTTTTTTTTAACTTGATTCATATAAAGGTCAGCAACATCTGACCTGTAAAAGCAGATCACCTTTTTTTTTCCTTTTCTTGTCCTGTAAAATGCTGTATGCACACAATCTTGATGCACATCATATTTATTTGTATTTCTGTCTTGCCTCTTCCATTCCCTTACCAAAATAACTAATAGAAATTCTAATGCTTTACAAACAATTCCAAAGTACTCTGTTCTCACTGTATTAAGATTACTTGGCACGGTTTTGGTAGTAGGGAGGCTGGAGGGGTGGCCTCTGTGAGCAGAGCCCAGCAGCTGCCCCATGTCAGATCAAAGCCAGCTCCAGCCGGCTCCAAAAGGGACCCGCCGCTGGCCAGAGCCAAGCCAGGGAGCGACGCTGGTTGTGCCTCTGGGAGAGCAGAGCTAAGGAAGGGAACAAACTGCTGTGCCACAGCAGCTGGGAGAGAGGAGTGAGAAACATCCCTGCAGGCACCCAGGGCAGTGCAGAAGGAGGGCAGGAGGGGCTCCAGGCGCCGCAGCACAAGTTCCCCTGCGGCCCGTGGAGAGGCCCATGGTGGAGCAGGCCGTCCCCCTGCAGCCCATGGGTACCCCACGGAGCAGATCTCCACGCTGCAGCCATGGAGGAGCCCCCATGGAGCAGGTGGATGTGGCCTGAAGGAGGCTGCGGCCCATGGGAGCCCCCGCAGGAGCAGGCCCCGGGCCGGAGCTGCAGCCCGTGGAGAGGAGCCCACGCAGGAGCAGGAGGCCTGGCGGGAGCTGCCGCCCGTGGGGGAGCCATGTTGGAGCAGTTTGGTCCTGAGGGATGGGCCCCGTGGTACGGACCCATATGGGAGCAGTTCTGGAAGAGCTGCAGCCTGTGGGAAGCCCACGCAGGATCAGTTCGGGAAGGACGGCATCCCGTGGGAGGGACCCCACGTGGAGCAGGGGCAGAGAGTGACCGTGAAGGAGCGGCGGAGACGCAGCGTTAGGGACTGACTGCAGCCCCCATTCCCAGTTACCCTGCGCCGCTTGGGGGGAGGAGGTAGAAGAGGGTCTATGTGGGGAAGGTGTTTTCTGTTCACTTGTAGTTTCTCACTGCTCTGGTCTGCTAGAGGTAGGTAATAAATTACATTAATCTCCCTATGCTGAGTCTGTTTTGCCCATGACGGTAATTGGTAAGTGATCTCCCTGTCCTTAGGGAAATTCATCATATTTTCATCATCCATCATATTTTCTTTTGATGAGNAGGGCTCCCATGAGCCCTTTTCCATCATATTTTCTTTTGATGAGGGGGAGTGAGAGAGGGGCCTGGTGGAGTTTAGCTGCCCATCAGGTATCAGGTGGATCCCAATCAGGTGGCTTGTGAAACCACCACAATCATAAAATGAAATTCAGTTAATCATAGAATCACAGAATTCAGTTAGTGTGCTTCAAAGTGCTATTCCCGTTTCCCCAGAACTGCAAAGGATAGGAGCATAAATTTAGCCAGATTTCTCTCATAGAGAGCTTTATTTTAAATAATGTTTTGGGGGGATTTTGGTCATTATTTTTAAATGACAGAGTTGCTTTCGTTAAACTACATCGAACTAACAAAGTTACCTTTAACATTAAAAATTACTATATTGAAAAAGTTCTAGTTTTTAACCTGGATTGCTGTCTAAATATACCCTAGTTTTTCCTCATCAAAACACAGACAGACATACATGCATGCCTACATTTTTTGAAGATATGTAAGCCCAATTAAAAAAAATTGATTGAGAGATTTGAATACTGACATATACTAAAAAGTACAATGCAGTGTTTTAGAAACAACTTGTAGCAGAGTACTTTCCTGGAAGGTTGGCATTGGAGAGGGCAGAACTGTGTCACAATTTGCACATTCCTCACTGAATTTCCTATTAAAAGTAGCTTTCCACACTGAGGTGGACACTTGGCTTTATTTAAAATTCTGAGGAAAAAAATAGTTATTATCAAACATAATAGAAAGAAATTGCTCTGAGAAATTGCTGTGCAGCTATTCCCAACTTTTACCATCTGAGCTTACTTCAGTATAAAATAAGAACTAAAAACTAAAAACTGGCTGTAACGTTTAACCTTTACCCTTTTCAGCAGTTATTTCTGCATTATTTCAATAAATCTCTTCCCAATTAGAATTTTTTTTCCTTTCCCCAAACAGAAGACTAGACCACAGGCAGACAGCAGGGTGCTGCCGAGCAACAATATGCCATGGACAATTCTTACAGGAACAGGAATCCTCTATACTCTGTCACGTTCTTAGTGCATCCCTTACCGGAGAAACTCAAAGAAGTTTGGAAAAAGAAGGGAAAAAATACAGAGATGGATTGAAATGAAGTCAGAATGTCTCCAAGGAGAAGAATCAGTAGTGAAACGTTAAAACAAAAAGATCATCATTTTCTGTTGAGTGCTTGTTTTCACATTATTTTTAACAATCCATTACAATTCTTTTGATGTATGGGGAACTGAAAATGAGTCCTGCTGTTCATTCTTTTTTCTTTCTGATAGTACTAAAAAAAAAAAAAAAGTTGCCACTTAGACATTTTTTATGTTGGAAATGATTACGAAAAAGTGAAAAAGTCTCATTATGCAATGACAGTAGAAGGAAAGAAAGTTGAAAATGATCTGATTATTAACCATCATAACCTAAACGGCTATTTACCCATCATTCCAAAAAGGCTGAATAATGATTTATCTTATACATTGTTAAATAGCATCTCTGAAAATCAGACCTACAGCAAAGCCTGATCATCCTACCCTTGCACTTCAGAAACAGGCATATGGTGAAACATGAAGTTAAGAGAACACATTTACTGTGAATCCTATGGTGAAAGAGAATTTTCATGCAAGAAAAAATAGATGCTTTGTATTCTACTATAAGAGGTCTCCAAAGGCTGTCATGTTATTTTAATTAAGATTTGTGATTTTAAGATTGTCTAATGAAAGAATTTCAAAGGAGTTAGGTAATGAGTACCCAAGGAAATTAAAAAGTCAGGTGCACAACTTCCTTAGACTCCACTGACAATTCTGGTTTATGTATAAATCATTCTAATGATTAGATACAATGTAGTTTCATACAAAAATACTTATCATTAAATAAAATATAAGAATTCTCACCGTGAAAAGAATTACTGGAAAATAATTTCGTGAAAAATGAAACAAATACACAAAATGAACCAACATGACTGAACAGAAGTTTCAACATGCAAGATTTTCTTTAGTCTCAGCTAGAAAGTTTAAAAGAATCACACCTGTTAGACATCATTCTCAGAAGACGAGTAATGGTTAATCTCCTCAGACTAGTGAAAACCTCGTCACCTAAAAACTTCTGCAATTTAGCAAGGAGGGGTGAGAAACTTGCCGACATTACACTTGCATAAACTCATCTAGATAAAAAAACAAGAGCAATCTTCTATCTTACAAATCTTTCTCCTTCACTTAATTTTAGCACTTCATCTATATGGACCTTTATATACCTATGTCTGGAGGGAGACAAACTAACGGTCTTGCAAACTTTTCCAATTTAAAATTTAACACTTCAATTTCCTGTTCCTCCTACCCTTTAATTTCCACCACCGTTTCAACCGCCTTCTCTTAACCACAACCAGAAGACCTGTGAGACAATTTAAGCTACTTTTTCCCCAACTCAGAGCAATGATCTAAGTCTTGGTTGAAACCATTTATAAATATGCAGCTTTTTCCATCCACATACCTCACCACTATTATAATTTAAATGTGCAAAACCCCATTTATTCTTTTCCTGCAAACCCTTTTCTCAGTAAATTGATCCTCTCAACAATACCTGTTGTGGATTATTATTGCTGAGTGCATAGTTCTGGAACAAGCAGTTTATTACAGGTAAGCAGAAGTGACATTTTTGAGTTTGTAACATCAGGCCCAACACGGTATGATATACTTTACAGCCACCTCTCAGAAGGGCCAGCTGGCTGTGCTCATTCTCACTGCAGCTTCTGCTGCCTCCAAAGCACTTCCCCCTGACTTGCACCAGTGTGCACAAGACATCCTCTTTAGTAAATTAGTACTAAGCTTACTAATTTACTTTGCTCTAAATTAATCCAGGAATATTTACAAGATAGAAATGGCTGGGATGGTTGCTTTTATTAACTGACTCGCAGCAGTTGATGTTAAGCTCTTAGAGTTAGCACCTAGTACCCATAGATATCATTTGATTCTCGAGCATCTATATTGTTGTTCTTTATCACATACTTCAATGACAGGTCTGGCAAAATAAGCAAATAATTTTTGGGGGTTCTGATGCACTGTTATTTCTTTGCAGAACACAATCACTTTTTCAGAGCTGAATTCCACATCCGAATGTCGTTACAGGAAAGTGCCAAATATACCAGTTTTCATCACAGAAATATTATGCCATATGGGCCACACATGAAGAGGTAGAAGGATTTATAAGAACAGTTAAAAATGCTATCAGTGCTGATCATGATGCACAGTAGGAATGTAAGACACACTGATAAGATACCACAAAGGAAAACAGTCTCATTCATATGGTCAAACATATGTCAAAAGGTTGGACATTTACACTGAGACCTAGTCCCACACCATGCCACCTTCAAACTGTCTGTTTAAAT
The DNA here is from genome assembly GCA_013399115.1 of Anseranas semipalmata. Taxonomy (NCBI): domain Eukaryota; kingdom Metazoa; phylum Chordata; class Aves; order Anseriformes; family Anseranatidae; genus Anseranas; species Anseranas semipalmata. Next base: position 434,296 of record VXAA01002385.1, read on the forward strand.
AAATGATTCTGTGACATACACAGTAAGACATTTCTGGTAGCTCAAAATAGGCCAAAAACCATCATTCTTCCCCACAAACAGAGAAATGTTTAATTTCATCTTCTATTTATGATTTCTTTCTTTTACCTTCCTTGTTCCTTGGTGCAAAAATATAACAGATATTTCTCTGAACAAGAACGTGAAATAAAACTGGATCTTTGTGTTACTTCAGAACCATTTTTTTTCCAAAATATTAAAAACAGCTTCTACTGTAATTAGAAATAAGTGCTGATCTTATTTTTTTTTCAGAGAAATAGTGTCAGTGTTCTGCTAAAACATCAAAAAGGAGACACTTTGAACACGAAAATACAATTTTTCACTTTACTACTGCTAATATTGGAACATGATTTTTCTGTGTTTCCTTTTTTTTTTTTTTTTTTTAATACAGAAATCAAATTAAACTAAAACCTGGGGCTGTGATGTTCAGGTGACAAAGAAGACAGGTAGATCAGACAGAGGGAAATCAGGCAGTTTTCCAGTGTTCCAAAGGAATAACATCATTGCCTTTGGTCTGGATGTCCAGGGGCTTATTTGTGCTAATGAACGGTGGGAACCAGCTGTTGCACACTACTGGAAACCTGCTTGGTTTGCAGGGTTATGTCATGAATCTCACTCAGAGCATTCACTGAGTCGCTGTGTTGCCCATAGCATGTGCTGGCTCCCTCCAATTTTCCAGTAGGAGATTGCCCCACCAGAAAGACTGGGATGAGTCGGACCAAGTGTAAGTATCCATATCTGAGTATCCCATATTGAGAGAAACAAGCATGTCAGGGAGCAATTCACCTCACCTGCTGTAGATGCCCGCTTCAGAACCAGATGGTCTAAACCACAGACACACCTGTTTCTTTCTACTGACTTTGGAGGTGAGTCTTGGTCAAGTTGTTAATCAGCTTGGAGTACTTGAATTTTAGGCAGTTAAGGTCTACTCAATAATAAATCAGAGAAGCATGTATATATATGGCTACAAAAACCTCAGATGGGATCTATATTTTCTTCAACTCATTATGCCTATGTAGGAAACACTTTTGTATCTAGAAATCATTTACAATTATTTAAATGATTTTGACCATTTGACTTTGATATTTTGTTACGGCTGGACTTGGTATGTTTTGCTTTCGTTTTGTTGTTGTTTGCTTTTTGTTGGTTGTTTTTTTTTTCTTTTCACTTTTTATTAAGATGTGTTCTTTATTTTCTCTTCTTATCCACTTTCCACATACCTGTTATCAGCAAGCAAGGCCAGATCTGCGAGATACTGAACAACTACAACTCTCAATTCTCTTGCTTTCCAGCATCTTTCCAGTGTCGATCCTATTACCTAATTTCTACTTCAGTGGATTTTTTTTAAAGGAAATCTACCCGATGTTACCATTGCACTGTAATATCGTGGATCAAAGGGCATTTATTACAAACTAATGATCTATAAATCTTTTTAAGATTTGACATCAGCAAGAAGCTTAATATCAGTAGTCATTAACAAATTAACATTGCAAGTTTGGGATAGTTACACCCTGCTCTTGCCTAGTTATTTAAGCACACAAAAATGAATGGCAAATATTAAATATTTTTCTTGTTCAGTGGGTAAGTTTAGCTCGTATTTTGTCACCCTGAATGGTCTTCCTACCTTTCATTGACTATTTCTGGTTGGAGGTTTTACAATAATCCCTCAAGAAAAAAATGGACAAGATTTATCTTTCCTTAGGCTGTACTTTGTGAGCAGCACATAACTGCAGCAACCGAGTCTGTTTATGTATTAGTAGCTATCAGAAAAACTTTTCTTAAGTAAATACAGTAGATAGTTGCAATATTTGAACTTTATGAACCTCAGTGTGAATTCTATTCAACTGGAAGATTTGACAAGTCCAGAAACACGAAAAAGAAAGTTGGGAGCTCAGTGAGGTGACTAAACCACTATGTATGAAGCTCACATTTGGCTGCACCAAATCTTTCATATAAGCAGAAAGCACATGAACATTAGGGGTGCCATGGCGATAAGCTAAATTGATCTTTTAGCTCAATAAGAGCAATGGTCCACAAAAGCAGCAGCATACAGTTCTGGAAATTGATTTGTTACCTTGCTTATTGTACCAGCTAGCTACAAAGACAGATGACGGGATTGAGTAACCTGAAATGGCCCAGATTTACTACAGGAACAGTTTTTTTTTTTTTTTTTTTTTTAATTAAGTCCTTCAGAGCTCGATTGTTTGAAGTGCTGAATTCTCTGGTTCAACTCAGAAAAATGCTTTAAAGTCTTTCTTTAGAAAAACATATAGTCTTTTTGCTTTTAAAGGAATTATTTTCATATTTCAAGCCCAATGTGTACTCAGCCATTTTCCTGGATTTCAGTGCATAGTGACCTGCAAAATTAATATTCTCTCTATTTACATTGTAAATTTGTTGTCTGCAGATATGAACATTTGAGAGTTTATTTTGGCAGTAGTGAAGGAGGGTTTGTTTTTATATCAAACATAACAAAAACAAACACACAACCCCCCTGACTAGTGAAAAAAAAAAAAGATAATCTAGTGTTTCTTCAACATATTCACAGATTCACAGAATTGTAGGGGTTGGAAGGGACCTCCAGAGATCATCGGGTCCAACCCCCCTGCCACAGCAGGTTTCCTAGAGCAGGTTGCAATGTCTCATTACTTCTCTCCCTCCGCAGAACCACAGGAAGTTAGTGTTTACTCATCTTAGATCTAATGACAATGTATGCCCAGTGGTAGGCCACATGAAGAAATAAATGTGTATAGTGGTTAGGGAATGGAGACTGGTATTCAAGGCCCCTGTGCCCCTGAAAACAAATATGCCTTTGTGCCTCTTAGGGTGTTTTTATAAATTTCACCTTTAACTTACAAGCAGCTCTACATAACATAAAATTTAAATATTTCACAGAAGCCTTAGTGAGTTAGATACCTGTCTCCTGCTGACATTCCATTGTGCACCTGCTTTCTGCATACAGTAGTTCTGATTACTTCACATGAATGTTATGAAACAATATAACCATGTAAATCACCAGAAAACTCTCCATGAGAGCTTCTCTAAGTGCAAAAAATTATTATAGCATTCCACTGGGAAAAGAGAAGAAGGAATTCCAAGAATTTGGTTTAGTGCAACAGAAGCTAAGTCACTAGAAACTAGCTATTTGACACATCCCACAGCTTAAAAAGCTAGTGGATTTTTTTGAAACAATCCCTTCATGAAAAAGGATGATAATGATACTGCTGGCTGCTCTGCCTCAAGAGGGAATTGTCCATCTGCTAGCAAATCCCTGAATCTATATTATTATTAAGCAGTGTTTATAGAAGTAGCAGAGCACCCTTGGCACATCAAGAAACCAACAGGGCACATTTTGAGACAGTAGACTTTTTTAGTTAAAATTCTGGGATAGTTTTCTTTTCCTACATAAAAGAACTGTGTTTCAAGATCAGCTTTATTAGGAAGCTCTGCTGGGACTTGATGTTTTTATTTTCTTATGGAGAAAAACTTATTTCTCTGAGAAGAGCTCCATCTCCTCACACATAAAATGAGCAAATACACAATTGGGTCCCTCTAGTTTTAATTTGCATTTTATGATTATAACTAGATTAGAATTTTATACATTGCATGATTATTTAGAAACAAGCTGCTTTTATACTTCTCACAATTTCTGAATAAAAACAAAATCACTCATAGCTTTTCTTGTTACTACTGCTAATAACGTATATTAACATTAACAGAAAAATACAGCCCCTTAACACTAGTGTAACTGTCAGATACAGATCCTCACTAGTATTTTGAACTAAATAATTTGTCAAAATGTATGAGGACTACTTCAGTCCTTAGAGCAAATTATAATTGAGGTGGGAAGGGTGCAAAGGTGGCACAAAGCCATGTTTCACTTCCTTTAAAGTGTGCTTCACTGACAAGATATTCATCACAGAACCTTGTTCTTTATGAATAGCATTCATATATGATCACAGAAAAATTTAGGCTGTAAGGGATCTTTAGAAATCATCTTGCCCAACCTACTTACTGCTCAAATGGGACCAAACTCAGAGCCACTTCAGGTCACACAGGGCCCTGTCCAGATGGCTGTAGAGTATCTTCAGGGATGGAGAATCCACAACCCCTTTGGACAGCCTGTTCCAGCATTTCATTATCTTCATCGTGAACATTTTTTCTCCTAACATCTAATCAGAACTCCCTTTACTGCTTCATGTCTATCACCTCTCAACCTTTTGCTGTGCACCTCTGAGTAAAGCCTGGCTCTGCTTCCTGTACAGCCTCCCATCCAGCAGCTGTGGGCAGCAATTAGCCCTGAGCTCTCTCTTTCCCAGGCTGAGCAAGGCCAGCGCCCTCAACCCCTCCTCATGCATCAGGAGCTCCAGCCCCTGACCACTCTGGCGGCCCTGCACTGGAATCCCTCCATATCCTTTCTGTACACAGCGAAGCCCAAAACTGGACCCAGCACTCCAAATGAAGTCTCACAGCTGTTGACTAGAGGGGAATAATCACTTCCCTCAATGTGCTGGCTAGGGTCTTATTAAATGCAGCCCTGGATATAGTTCGGCTCTCTTGACGACTGGGCACACACAGAACACATGAAGATTTAAGCAGTTTTTACACTTTCTACCTTCTTGTAGAGGGCCCAGTATGGTGGTCTCTGAGTTGCACATACTACCAGAATGCAAAAATACACAGTAACAGATTAGATAAAAGAGTAGGTGAAGTAAGGTCCAGTTTTGATGGAATAGGTCGTTTATATTTACAAGACAGGTCAGACTTAGCAACACAAAAATATATTTGCTGTTGAAAAATGCAACTCTAGTGAAAAGCGTGTACTAATACTCAACACAGAAATTCAAATGCAAATGAGTTCCTACACTCTTGTCCTTTCCTTGCTGAAACTAACAGGATGCCAGTTGCACTAATCATTATAATTTATCTTTTCCTGGAAGCTTATTTGGCAGGAATTGAGAAGAAAAAATTCAATTTATTTCACAATAAGCCAATAAAAGTAATCAGAGGAAAGTTATCTTTAGGCGCAACAGTAGTATTAAGTATTTTTTTGTTTGAGTGATGATTTGCAGCCTGACTGAAAACTATTTGAAAAATGATGAAAGCAACTCTTTTACTTCAATGAGTTGAGAATCAGACCCTTAGAGGTAAAATTATTATGCGTGTCCTAGTGATTAACATTATAGAGAAATAAGGAAATGGCTGTTAATGCCTCTCCAAAACACAGTGTTCAGACAGCTTTTTTTATTGTTGCAGAAAACAAATATACTCTCTAACATACCATAATGAGCTGGTCAAGCTGTTTTAAAATATCACCTGTCTTTATGTGCTACAAAGTATTAAAATAAGTCTCCTGACACATACTCTGCATCCCTTTAGGTCCAATTTTCAGACTAACAGAAGATTTTTTTTTCTTTTTTCCCCTCTCATTTCCCTTTAAAGACTCAGATTTCCAGGCCCTCTAGAGCATCCTGCTTCATATGCTACCTTTTAAGAATAAGCTTAAAAGGCTGACAGACACTTTTTCATTTTCGTCTTATCTATAAAAAAGAGCTAAAATCTTTCAGCATACAAACCTTGTAATTCTAACTTTTTTAGTATTTTTAGGACTCTATTCAGTAATTAGTATTTTATTCACTTAAAATACTGAAACCAGCCTTCCAGTACTTCTCATAAATTATAATTAATTCTTAATTTAAAAAGTCTAACAACATGACGGCGTACAATAAGAATTGTGCTAGATTTCCGGTGTTAAACAGAACAACAACACTCTGAAAATATGCATAAATTTATGACAGTAGTCTCCTGAGTGAAAAAATTACATGGTGAAATTCATAGATGAAAAGGAGGTTTTTCATACCATCAAAGCAATCAAGTCATCTGTAGGGTTCTGCTAGCAGAGGACGTGCACAAAAATACCAGTGAACCATCCAACACACTACAAAATCAGTTTCAGCTCTAGCCCTGCTTTGGGATCTAGTGGATCCCGATTCAGCAGAGTCCCAGGGAACTGCTGCAGCTTTGTGTTTATATGGATGTAGAAGAACTTAGAGAATGTGAAGCTTCAAAAACAACCACCCAAGCAGCATGATAGCATGGAGAGAGGGATGGAGGAAATATGCTCCTGAAGCTTGATTCTGAAAGCATGAATACCATCTCCCAACTTACTGGCACCATACCTGGATTCTGGACCAGTGAACTCCTCCCTTCAAACATATCAGAATACTAACATGGAAAGCATTCAGCTCCAGGTGTAAAATCTATGATGTTCTTCAACAGTACATTAACTGTATGTGGGTCTTTCCACGCCTATGTCACTAGTATGAAAGTTCTTCATATCTATGTAGAACTTGAAGTACACTGTCTGAAAAGTTGAGGACTTCACCTTATCTGTAGCTTTCACCTCTGATATGAACTGTACGGACAGACACAAATGTCTGTGTCTGCAACTGAAAGTTTTCATGCAACATGAGTCTATTTAGAGTGCACCGATTCACACCCTGTAATACAAACTAAAAATTCTAATGTGGCAATTACAGTGGCTTCTGTAAAAGCAGGATATAAATTTGGAAATCTATATTTTTATTTGCACAGAAACTTATGTTGGAAAACGGTTTGGACAGAAAATTTACCATTCTTCTGATCTATCAGAACATTAATTGTAAGGTTCCATACTAAGATGCAGGTATAACCACAGAGTCGTGTACTAAGATGCACGGTATGTAACCATGGGAAAGGATAGGTGAAAAATCCTCAAACCTGGGAACGCCACTTAAGCCCACTCTTTCATCTGAAGCATGTTAATTGCACGGCTTATAAACCAATATTTTTCCTTAACAGTTATTTTGTTATCATCAGCTGCACAAGATCCCCAGCTATTGAAAAATCAATTCAGTAATTAATAGTGAAAACAATCTCTTCATTCCAATTTTGTTTACTTCTTTAATTGACAGAAGATCAAACCTACTTTTGAATATTGACAAATTAATTGAGTAGAAATAAATTACCTGAATCTTTTTGGATGACTACTTTAGGACAACACAAATCATTACCTAAAAGTATCTTTTCCTCTTCTTTGCTTAAAAGTCTCAGTAACTAGCTTGGCTATGGGTCTCATTCTACATACATACTTTCTTCAGATGAATCCACTCTGTCATGCCTAAAAATGTAGACTTAACCTCTACTCTTAGAACCAAAAACTGCTTGTAGTCAAATTCATTACCAAATGTCACTTACTATTATAATACCTTTTACTGAATAAAAATATATTTTCATCCAGTATAGACAAAATACATGTTTTTAATAATGTATGTTATGAAAAGTTTGCATGGACAGCATTCAAAATCCATGGATAGAATTCAAAATTTAAAGACATTATAGTTTTTGATTTCTTTTATTGAAATTGTTAACTATCTTCACACTTTGCACAGCTTTCATGGTTCACTGCATTCAGTAAAAATCTAACTATTCCCACTGGAAGCTTTCCTCAAAATACAGTGATGCCAAAGCAGAGGTTCTGAGTAGGGGCCTTCTGGCATCTTAAGTAAGGAAAGTTTTCCATTTTTCCATAATACAGCAAAAGGTAATTTATCATTCTGTTCCTCTGTCTACAATTTTCTCTTTTATGAAGAACCCCTACCTGACCATCAAATATAAAACATCTTGATTGTTTTGAAGTAAGGACAGTGAAATGAAGCAACAGTGTAAACGTAATTCTGCCATGTCCCTCAGCTACTTACAGCTTGGCATATCACATATTCTTATTATTTCCCTTGAACTTTATCTATAGATGAAGGTTATCTAAAGAAAATTTTTATATGAGCCTCTTGTCTGCCTGCCTTACATCTATTTCTTTGAAGATCAAATCCTGCAAAACATCAGTATTCAAGCAGATGAGTACAATATAGTAATTTTCCCCTAATGAAAACGTGACGCTGATGCTAATATTAAATTTCCTAACTACACACTTTTTAGTGTCTTTTACTTTGATTATACAGAATGTAGTGATATATACAATCATAGATGGAAAGTAAAACATGTAATGCATTTGCATGAAAGAAATATATACCACTCATTTGACAGAAAGATTAACTAGAGATGTTTGAAATGAATAGCCATTACAGTACTCATTTAGTATGCTCACTTTACTACACAGAATGTGCACTGCTTAGCACAATTTAAGTTGCACTGTTTCTTTTATTAAGGGCAAGCTGCCACTAAAGCATTAAAAAAAAAAAGGTTGTCTTTTTTGTTTTGTTTTGCTCCATAATTAACCTTTGTGCATGTTACTGTATTATCCTAACCATTCACACAGAAGTACCAATTCACTGTGATCATTTCCAAGCAAAGTTCAAGTGGGGGCTAATGATGTCTTAAACTTTTATGGAGGAAAAATATGGCAGAGTTAGTGGCTGTGATCTTGTGACACAATCAGAATGAAATGAACCTAACCAAAATGCCCTCAGAGACTTAGCTTCAATAGCATTACATGCTGCTGTGAAAGAAAGGACAACCTAAGGTCGCTTATTTTTACCTGGATGATTTGGAAAATGTCGTGTTACATACGTTGCTAGGATATGGGATTTCTTTGCTTTTAAAATGTTTGCTTTGACATTCCAATTTCTTAGTGTAAATGCAGCTCTCTGTTTTGAAAGAAATATGAAATGGAAACAAAACCCCAAAACAGTAAGAGCTTGGTAGCATGCCAACAGGGCTAACAGTTTGAAGTGTTCTAAATTCTGGGTGAACAACTTGAGATGCATTATAATAAAACAGTTTCAGGAAGCATATATCTTTATAATGATTAATTTTTATAAGGGAGGTAGTCAGCAGTGTTAAGATGATACTTTACCCCTAAAGTCAAGAAACTGATGCACAAATAAATAAATAAATAAAATGTCAATTTACTAAAATGGAATTCCTATTAAATCTTACAGAGCTCCCTGTGGAGGTGCATCAAGCTATCCAGACCGCAGTGCAATACTGCGACTTTCAATGACTTTTAAATCACAACCACAGGAGAGGCATGACTACGATCATTACAGAATATACAGATTTTGGGAGGTATGCACTACTTTTGGATTTCCAATTGAGATCATCTTTGGCGTCACTTTTCAAAATAGCCCAGTATCCACAAGTCCAACTTTGTTAGTTCACATATTGCTGCAGATACTCCACACATTAGAAAGCAGGGTTGTTTTGGAGAAACCTAAAATGTGTTGTCAGTTTTGAAAATCCTGGCCGAAACTGTTTGTTAATCTCACCTAATAATCCAGTGACAGATTTAGGAGCAGGATCAAAGCTTCGTGACATTCTTTTCCATCTATTAAGTGGTGCCTTCTCTTGATGATCATTAAAGAAGTGGGAGCCAGTTAACAGAACTGCTGTCTATATTTAGATATTGATTCTTCCATTTCATGACAGAATATATTAAATGTCACATTCTGTTGCACAGCCAATTAGAGAGGTAAGCACACACACACACACACAAACTTTTCCTGCTGGTTTTGTTACCAGCACAGCATGGGATCAAAAAAGGATGGTACCCAGCCAGGAAAAGAAGTGAGAGGAAGACTAGAATAGTGCTGACTTAACCAGTTTTTTTTTTTTTGCCTTGAGTTAAGATGAAATGTATAGTGAAATGAAACCAGTTCATTTTAAAACATGTATAACCTTAATGACAATTGTGGTTCTCAACAGTTAGTAGTATGAACTCACATTTAAGTAAAAAAGATCTACAGAAGGAAAGAAGCTGAAGTTTTTGCCTGCCAGAATAATAAGCTAAACTGAGGCATAAGTAAGAAAAACATGTAATTTCGAACCCAGTATTTGACAACATAAAATTTTAAAGACATTTCTCAAAAAGATCAAAAGATAATGTAAAAACAACTCTTCTTTAGCCTTCAACCTTTTCAAATGACATAACAGCTATTTTAAACTAGTGGCCTGTGTAGAAGATGCAGCAACTACCACTTACTATTAAAATATACCCATGACTTTTAAAAGATGTTTTAACTACTTAAAAAAATACAGAATTCTACACAGCAAATATTAATAGCCACTGTGATCATTAAACAAGATGAAACAAACATTTCACTCATGTAGAAGGTAAAGCAAACTACAAGTCTTAAAAGTAAGAAGTTTAAATACACAGATAAAAAAGAGAAATGGAAGGAAACAAACAGAATTAATCCTACTACACATCTGTGTATTTTAATATATACCTTCTTATAAAACTGCTTAATACAGTTACAAGGCAAAATTTGTCCACTGTTTCTCCTGTTTTTACTTTAAGCAAAGAGAAAGAACGTCAATATCTTCCTTAAAATAAATCAGACTTTCTGTTAGGAGGAGGAGGAAGCAGAAGAGTGTTTTATAATAGAGAGTCCTAAATTCAGTTTAGAACTGAACTGAATGGAAATTTAACGCTGAAAAGTTTTGCACAGGCAAGCCAAATCTTTTATATTGAGCAATGCTAAATCTAGAAGGTAGGTAATTACTTTCAACTGTATAATAACAAATTAATTTTATTGCTACTGAGAAGCTAAAGTTAGTCTTTTTTTGTCCTTGCACATATATTTCCATATTTTTCTGTATTTTCAAAGATAAGTAACACTGATGCAGTTTTGCTGACAAAACACTTGCATTAATGAGCTGTTCTTTTCTTTAGGACGACTGAAGAGCTTTTCTTAACCAACAGCAGCAGGATAGAAGCCTCTCAGAAAGTCATTACAGAAACTACACAAGAGAAAGTATGAAACAGGCTATCTTTTCTCCTGGCAATCTGGACTTTACTATATAATTCCTTCTTTCTCCTGAGGCTTATATTTCAACCATTGGCATACATACTCTTACTACACCATCAGCACCAGCAATAAAAAGATAAACAGATTTGCCTTAAGTATTATAGAAAATATTAAATACCCTTTTTTGTTTTTCAATTAATTATCTTAACATTTAAACCAGTAATTATGTTTATGGGATAAAGTAGCTTAGTAACCACTACATCTATTGCCTATCATCTCTCCTGTGTTCCCTGCTGAAATTATTTAATTCAGAATAAAGATCATGAGGCTTTCTACTAGAAAATTCAGTGTTTCTCATACCTTTTGCTTGATGATCATGTCGTTGATATCATCAAGGTCACCTACTGTCACTCTCTGAGATTTTATCTCTCGATCCAGTCGAGAAAGCCAGTCAGTGAGTTCTGCCCATGCCTTATTGAAGTCAGCCAAGGCTGGAACCTCCAAAAGCACAGAAGATGGCATTTCTGGTTTGAAGGTGGTGGTTTCCTTGGTTACCCTGGTTTGTGTATCCACAGCAACAGTTTGACCAGAAGTTACTGAAAGAAAAAAAATACTAAAATTACTGAATAAATGAACTACGATAAATGTGTATTTCAGAAACAGAATTTATGCAATAGAAAGAGCTATACAGAACTAAGCTCATTGCTTTGATGTTATGTCTAATGGAAATATGAAAATTAAAACTAAAAGAATATATTAATTCATTTTTCCATAGTATTCCTATTATAGTATATGTTTAACATTCAACACTCTCAGCATATTCAGATTTCATCCTGGGCCCTGGTTACACCAGAAAAGATATCTCAGTATAATAAGAATGCTCATTCAAGGTCACTGAAGTGTCGCTATAATGAGTCATCTTCCAAAATCTAGTAGTGTGGCTGGATCTGTCTTAAGGTTAAAGGCAGATTAAAAAGAGTAGGCCGTAGTATCTAGTTTATCACAGCATGACCATGTATCTAGAAATGCATTTCTTTCACCGTCTCTAGCCACTCTGTAGCTGTGAATTTGTGTCACTGACAATCTTCTCACTTTCTGTTATCAGCAGGTATTTCCCATAGGCTCTGTGACTGATACGGATGCTTTCACAAGAAATTTAGCCTTGGACAATTCCAGCTTTTTCCTCTTTATAACTTAATATTATGATGTGCTATTATGTGGAAATTAGTGGAACTTTTTCCTTCTGTTAGAAGAAAATGGACGCATCTTGTCTTTTGTGCCCTTTCTTGATCTAACAGCTGGGTGTTAAAGAATCAGTTCATTACTCAGTGCTTGGACTGGGGCAGTACCCAACACTGAAACACAGTTTATCTGTCTCTGCAGTCAGCAGTGATGAGAGTTGCCACAGACAGCTACCATTGCAGAATACCATGCAACAGGCTGATTTTAACTTCTCAATTTTTGTTATTTACAAATAGATGGCTATACACTCTTGGGCTTTCCCCCCCTCCTGTTATTCATACAAAAGCAATTCATTATGTACAATATTATGACACAAGAGGCTACCCTGATGCATTTTGGTCACCACCCCC
>VXAA01002385.1:446697-512852 GCA_013399115.1 Anseranas semipalmata
CCGCCATTCTTTAAAGAAGTCTAGTCTATGAAGAAAAATAATAAAATAGAGAAATCACTAGAACACACGCAGTTGCTGCAATGAGGTGCTAATCCGTTAGACATGAAGAGAGTCTAAATACCTACTTTTCAATGTAGCTACAGAATCCCTATCGATCTGAATCAACTGCTTAAACAACATGACTAAACCACAAAAACTGCAATAAAGCAGTGCAGAGTGCTACCTGCAAAACAGACCACGAGTTTTCTAACGGTGAACTGCAAAATATGGTTCTTGAAAGCAGGATATAAATTTCTAAAGGACCAAAAGACATTTATCTGTATTTTTTCCAGTCTCTTTGCAGAGTAGAGATAACCAGTTCCCTGCAACCTTCCTATGGGCTAGATTGTCTTTAAGAGAAAAAAATAAAAAATAAAAAATAAAAAATAAACACAGAGTAAGGTGTGGAGTTTTTTGGTTGCTTGTTGTTGTTGTTGTTGTTTTTGCTATTAGTCTAAAATTTTTTCCTATTTGCTTTTATGCCATTCAGCAAAGTAGGTCTAAAGTCCAAAAATGCAAGTAGCAGGTGAAGGTACAACAGTTTTTCCATAAAACCACGTAAAACAGTAAATCAGTAACATTAACCAATCTTGCCAAGGAACTTAGCAATTCTTTTTCACTAATGAGAAAAGGGTTGAGTTACTTCACTGGGGAATCAGTGAACCTCTTCAGCGATGCAGAAAGGGAAAAAGCTGTGCACAAGCATCAACGTGACTGTCACTAAAAGCAACATAAGATGTTGTCAGCATTAAAAATACTGTATGATTACAAACAATTTGCCAAATCAACTAACATCTACATTATTTATCCAGCCTGAATAAACAGCAATATTATGATAACAAAAGTGATTCCTGCAAGTGGTGATTTTTAATGACATACACTGCAATTAAATATATTTATCCACCCACCCATATCATTACTGTATTTCTGAAGTGCAATCCTTGTACTTTTCCTTTCTGTGCTTTAAAATCACATACCTGTGAAAAACTATGAAACATTAATTATTGTAAAAGGCTGTTCTAGCAAATAAAGTTTTTAAGTAAAATCACACAAACAGATGAGAAAACGCACTAATCTTTTTCTGACATAGAAAGAGGCTTGTAAAGTTTTTGTAACATCCCACTGTTTGCTATGACAGAGTATCTTGTACAGTTAAAGAATGGCAGTTTTTAGTATCAAAAACAGATAACTCTAAAGGATCTCTTTCCTTTCCTCTTTTATTTCTTTTTTAAAGACTTTTACACACACGTGAATAATTATTAATCTGTATTCATCAGGTTTTCTTTCATCTCTATTGCAATTACACCAGATAGTTCCTTCCACGTTCTATTTCTTCTTACCTAAATTATGTAAATGAAGCATAGACTATACCAAGATGACCAAGGGATTGGACACCAAGACGATGAAGGGATTGGAGCACCTCTCCTATGAGGAGAAGTTGAGAGAGCTGGGACTGTTCAGCCTTGAGAAGAGGAGGCTCAGGGGGGATCTCATCAATGTCTATAAATACCTGAAGGGAGGGTGCAAAGAGGATGGAGCCAGGCTATTTTCAGTGATGCCCAGTGACATGACAAGAGGAGACTCCGTCTGAACACCAGGAAGCACTTCTTTACTGTGCAGGTGAGGGAGCATTGGCACAGGTTGCCCAGAGAGGTTGTGGAGTCTCCTCCTTGGAGACCTTCAGAAGCCACCTGGGCATGGCCTTGGGCAACCTGCTCTAGGTGGCCCTGCCTGAGCAGGGGGTTGGACCAGATGACTTCCAGAGGTCCCTTCCAACCCCAACCACTCTGTGATTAGTCACACCCTCAAAATGACTTCTGATATAGGGAAGCTGTTAACAGTACTTTTGAGTTCACTTTGCCCATACCTGTTAGCACCAGATAACAGGGAGGCCATGCACAGAAGGCAATGTACTGAACCTGTCGTTCACTAATGGACATGAGTGGTTGAGGGCATGGCTTTGAGCAGGAGACTCAGCTCATTACCTAAACCTACGAGTTCAACTTCATTCAACTTCATGGTTTGAAGTTTGAATCTTTGGATTCGTGACCCCTCCTTCCAGCCTTTGTTTTCTGTTTTGGAGCAGATGTGTGAGGAGGTGTTTATTTTGTTATTTTGGGGTGCTTAGCACCCCAAAGTTTCCTACTGTGCTGGCTAGAGAGTAGCACAGCACTACTAGCTGCTGAACTTTCACGCTTTGGCAGTAACAGACATCATCTCTCCCATTCCTCTCCTTAAAGCAGCAATATGCCATCGTTTTCCTTTGGCTGTCAGCAGACAAAGGAGGAATGAGTTTGGCAACTACTGCTGCAGGGGGGGAGAAAAGGGAGGAAAGATCAGCTTCTTCCTCAGAGCAGCAGATCATGAATGGCTCCAAAAAATGGAAGGGCCTATACAGTTGCCAACGTTGGGCCATCAAAGGTAACGTTTAAAACAAAGCCGCATCAAGCAGAAAAGGTGAGGAAGGCAAGAACACTGCATTAAGATCTGCAAGATGAGGAAGGAAAGGAAGCTATGTAATGTTCTCTTAAGGCAAGAGGAACTTACAATAGAGTTACTTTTCACATTCATACAAATGAGAACTATTTCATTTGTAGATTCACTTGCTATTGTGTTCACTTGTACATTGAAGCTGGGAAAGAACGTCAACATTAAAAAAATGTGTTGTTAGTTACTTAGTTTGGCTGCGTTGGCACTTATAGCTTGCAAACTTCAATGGTCTGAAGTAACTCCCAGCAAAAGCACTGAAAGAAAACAAATTATTGCTTTCTCTGTCTTCATTGTTCTACCCGTAAAGTAAGGTGAATTCAAAAAGGGCCAAGAAATGATCATTAATATCCTCACAATTACATGCAGCGTACTTCTGCCAACATAGTACATGCATTTTACTGGCAATGCGTTGGTTGTACTTTTCTAATGTTTACAGTCAGAAGGCTATTGAATTTTTCATCTTTGTTCAGCAGGGGAACAAAATGGCAGAGAAGTCTTTGAGCATGTCTGTCTCTGATGAATGTCATTTAATTGCCTGAAGGACAAAATAATGTGCAAGAAACACTAACTAGAAATAAATAATGAAAATAAAATACACTGTAGTTTTTTATAGATTTTAAAATACTTTGTTTGCTTTCTGATGTTTTAATGTTGTTCTTTAGAGCTTTCCATGTTTGATATGTTCTTCTGCCTTCCTCTCTCTGGGGTGGATATCAAAAATCTGTCTGACACCATTATATACCCAAGACATAAATTCACAGAATTGTCTGTATTCTCTCACTCCTGGATGGGATTTCAACTCCACATATCAGTCATGATTCATCTCATTTCACCCTCTCCCCACATGAACTCCATTATACTGTAGGTCAAAGTGATTCAGAGAAAGTCTCATTATTTGCAACGAGGCATTCCACATTATGGTCAAGACACATGCAATTACTGAGAAACACCACTGAGTGTTTCATTCCAGAACTTTACCAAAGCAGTTAAGTGTGAAAAGCATGCATAAGCGTTAACTTCCAGTTCTTTACCAAGGGATGGATACTTAGGTCCACTTCCATCTGTCCTAAAGTTCATGTAAAGGCCTTGTATTTCCTCTGTGACTTCCGAGGTTCTTACACAACACAAAAACAGTTGCTTAGTTTGGCATTCACATAGGTTAAGCAGATGTTGTCTTACCTCAGAATAAATTCCTATTCTCATTAGTATTTCAGGTAAATCAAAGAAAAACACTCTAAAGTAAAACTCTACAGAGCCTCTGATAAGACTGCCTGGCATCTCTTAGCTTCCTGCATATTTTGGCCCGAGTGTACACACAGAGTTTGCCGATTTATATATATGTATATATATAAAAACACACACACTTCTTCCTTCAAATGGCAGCTACTCCAGAAGAGACTATTCCTAATCTGCTAATGTACATGGTTTCACTGCTCTGGACTTTGGCTTAGTTTTTCTTATGCCTTTGATGTACTTCTTTTGCATCAAGAAATTTTAAATACTGCAGTGAAGACTGTGAAGCACTAGCAGAAGTGCACTTTCCAGTATAGTATCTTCTTTAAAAGCTTCAAGATACATTAGCTATCACCACTGAATATAATAAAAATATTTGAATTATCCAATTATTTATTGCAATTACCTTTAGAAAGTTGTTGCGCGGTACTTTTATGACATTTATCACCCCTCAGAACAAAAATACTACTAGAAACAGTACATCTGTCCTTTATTTCTCTTTCTTTCATGCTTGCACAGATACAACACAATTCATTCAACAGAAAAGTATAAATAATTGATTAATATTAATAGAGAAATAGAAATCAACACTAAATACACAATATGTAGCTACAAATCTTATTCTGAAGTAATTTATCCAGAACTGCACTGACAGTTTCTGTGACTCAAAGGGAATAGATTTTTTTTTTTTTTTTTTTGTCGTCCAGAACATTTAATTTACAAATGCAAAAATAGAATCAAATTCTTTCTTTCAAATAGCTGGGTAACAAGTTCTATCCTATTGTAACATATCAGAAAGGATATCATTAAGGACTTAATCTTTCAACTTATTTAAAGGTTATATCAGCTCATTCCTGTGATACAGTAAACTACAAACCAAAAGGACAATTAGAACTTAGGACATTAAACCGCATTGACCTATAGCTTTTCCAGTAACTTCTCATTAGCACTTTCTACTATTTAATAAAGAAGGAAACAATGCAGAATAGTAATAGGAGAAAAATAAAACAGAACTAAACTGCCTAACACAAAGCCTAAAACCAACTGAACAATAATCTGAACTAGGTGTGATTTTTAACTTGTTCTGAAACCTTGAAACATACTGGACGAAAATCAGGAGAATACTGGTATTTTGTGCATCTTGGCAATAATCTGTAATGCTAAATTTCAAGAGTGGAAGTAATAGATATGTGTCATTAAATTCAAATTCAAATATTAAATGCAGAAATAAGAAAAGCAGAGTGAAGTCAACTGCAGAAAAGCACTTTTTTTTTCTCTTTTGTTCTGCTTATTTCAGTGATGTGTTTCAAGAGAGTGTCAGACTGACAGCTTTGAACAGATCAAAATCTTTATTTAGCTACTGAACAGGAACAGAATGGACAGTAAGAATGACGACGTTCCCAAAAGCTGCAAACCCCTTCCAACACCCCTTCTCAAGCTAAAGTCCTTAAGCAGAACCAAATGCATTCACAGGAGTGATCCTAACCATTCTTCTGACTGTTGCAAGTAGTGTCAAAGTTTTGATTATGTAAGGTAACTATATCTACCAGGTCAAAGCTTTTTGGCAAAGAAGAGACAACACAGTAAATGAATGTAGATTTTCATGCCATTTGCGTCTCTAGCCTGAGGATTTATTTCCACAGTTAGCAATACCAAGTAAGACAGATGCCAGCCCCAAATTCTTTAGACAGTGAGTAACAGTAACATACACCTACTAAACTTCATTTCTGTTTTAGTCAGGGAAACTCACCTGCATTTGACTATGAGGAAAACAGAAAAAGAATACCTGTGGCATATGCACAGGTAACATATCTCTACGAATTACTTATTTCAACACAAGTAACATCACCTTCTCTAGTGATGGGCCAAATGAATATTCTCTCTGTGGGAAAACCAGCAGTTCTCTGATTTGGAGGTAACACACCAAGCAGCAAAGGCTTTGTGTTGTTCACAGAAAGGTTCGGTGCCACCTTACCAGCACTTCAGACATGAGAACGCAATTAGGAAAAACTTGACTCCACAATAACACAGAGGTGAAGATCTATCACCTGCCAAAGGTCATTCCTTTGATTTTTTTTTCTTATGCTGTGTCATTGCAGCCAATTTTCTGCAGAGTTTAAGCACCCACACTCATATTCCAAGCAGGCTTCCCTTAGTGAGACCTGGCAAGATGGTTCTGAGGCTGATTTATTCCTTAGACTTGTCCCAGTGATAAACGAATAATCTCATCTCTGTCCTTCAAAGTTAAGGAAACAAAGTTATGAGTACACTGGGCTCTCCCATGCAGTACAACCCCTCCACGCAAGGTGCTCCTGCCAATAACACCTTTGCAGAGGGGGCTACAGTTACCTGCCAGCTATTCTGGGTCACAAAGGAGTTCTGGAAAAAAAAGTAATGGAATTACAGTGGGCAACACAGCTCCAATTTACAAAAATAACTAATATCAATTTGTTAAAAAACAAAATTGAGAGCAAAGACAGGTTTTTCTCTGGTGGTCTGAACTCAGAGTAAAGTCTCTACGTTGATCAAGAAATTGTCAAAAAAATTCCACCCGCTACTCTAAATGCGGAAAATGTGTCCTTAGAGCATTGTAATTCTAAGCCAACATTTTCTTAACATTGCAATCAGCTTCTGTAGATAACATATATGTTTCAAAGTGATCCTTCTTCTGTTTGAATAATAAAAAAAAAATGCCTGACTGTCTTAGCCTTGAATACTTAGTAAAAACAATTACTAGAAAAAAATGACTTAGTAACTACACGGATATTTCGTTGATAATTGTTTTCAAGAGTATCAATGCATAACACTCAGTATTTGATTTCATGAAAACTTAGGTAATATTCACTTTACTTCCTATTGTCATCAATTTAAAATACATATTAAGTGCCTACACTTCCTTTACATTCAAAAAGCTATTGATGATTCCTAAAAAGTCATTATTGCTACATATAATTTAGATCAATACAGGTGAAAAAGGAAGCTGATGATTTATGGGGTTAGTTAAAGTTTAAATCTAAAATAGTCTGTGCGGTGGGATGAAGAAAGGGACCAAAACTACAGACCCCATAATTCTTAAAAGATTCAAATGAAAGTAGAAAGCAAAGGTTAAAATTTGTTAGAAAAAAGAAAAATATTTACAAGGGAATGTGCACTACCATATTTGAAAAATGAAACTCATCATAGAAGCTATGGCTTCTAATATTATTATGAAATTAATAAATGACTTCATAACTTTAATTTTTTAATAGAAAGTTAAGTATGCGGAAAAAGAAGTATGAGGAAGGGCTCAGAGAGCTGGGACTGTTTAGCCTCCAGTAGAGAAAGCTCAGGTCAATGTATATAATCTGAAGGGAGGATGTAAAGAAGACAGAGCCAGGCTCTTTTCCAGTGGTTTCCAGTGCCACAACAAGGGGCAATGGGCACAAACCGAAAGAAGGCTCCATCTGAACACCAGGAAGCTGTGCGAGTGACAGAGCACTGGCACAGGCTGCCCAGAGAGGTTTGGGAGTCTCCCTCTTTGGAGATCTTCAAAAGTCGCCTGGATGTGGTCCTGGGTAGCCTGGTCTAGGTGGCCCTGCTTGAGCAGGGGGTTGAACAAGATGACCTCAGAGGTCCCTTAAAACCTCATCCATGCTGAGATTCTGCAAAGCTGTATTTTCAGTTTCAAACAGTCTCTAAGAGCCAAATTAGAAATAGCACCAAATGCTTTGGGAATGAAGTAGCTAAGACTGAAGACAATACATGGAAATAATCCAGGCACACTGTACATAAACATCCAACTGACTGCTAGATGTGTTGCAGCAAAAGCTTTAAAGCCGCACTACCCTACCCTACTGTGACTCAAGCAGGGGCAGGTAGCATAAAACCAATTAAAGATTGTAATATATATCTGTAAACTGAGCTATCATTAATGACTCTTGCTCTGCTTGGACCTATAATTTTATTCAAACCTTTCTAAAAGATAAGCTGCTCCAATGTTCAGTCTCTTTTTAGTAATATAGTGTTGTGGAATTCCTGTGAACCTTTCCTTAGGCAAAGTTCAACATGATTGATGGGCCCACTAAAAATTGAAAAGCAAAAGGCTAGGATATGAATGGATCACTTACAGTGAGCGTAAGAATTAAGCAGACAGTGAAACTAAAAAAAAGTATCACAAGAACCTTTCATATAGTAGCTAAATGGTGGCTCTAAATTCAATTTAAAATATATCACTGATTACATTACCAAGGCTAATTTAACTATTAACACACACTTAAAAAGTTAGGTGAAAACAATACTCTAAAATTAAAGAGTGTCACCACTGGATACTCATTACAACATTGAGATAATGCCTTAAAAATACTCCAGGTGAAAAAAAAGACAGTACATTGAACTTATTGGTTGAGATTTAAAAATCTCCTTCTTCCATAGAAGTACTTTCTTGTTTATGCAAACTGTATATCAAACATAATTGTTTGATTCTTCTTTATGTTTGATAGCTTAAAGGTTATCTGAAGAAATATCTGCAATATTATCACCGATACTTCTACTTCAGTAAAAATAATCATTTCTTGATAACCACTAGTGTTTTCGTTACAGATGTAGAAGTTGACTCAAATGCTGAGATACTGGCACAATATAAATTGGAAGTATGTTAAGGCTAATCATTTATTGTAACAAAAGCAAAAATAATCAGAAATGTTTGTGGGGTTTTTTTTCCCCCCAAACAATACTCTCTTGTACCTTAATTGTGATATGAAGTGCCAGGAAACTCACAGCTGAGACAAACAATTGCTTTCTGGCTTGCCTGTGCCCTGTATCCTCTATTGTCATTACTGATTTTAGTCTTCCTCTTAGGCTCACGTGACATATGTTCTAGGCAAAGAAGAAAAACTTCTTGAAGTAGGAAATTCAGACTCTTGATTAAAATGAAAAGGTAATATCTAAAAATGATTACCTCTTGTTATGGATGTGACTCAAATCCTCTTTTGCTAGTTTTAGTTTCTCATTTGGTGAATTCTTCCTTGTGAAGAATTCACAAGGATTCTTGAGGCTGTAGACCCTCAGATTGCATATAGTGGTTTGTATAAAACAAGATGAAGTCGTACTGTATCTTAAATGATTCATATATTTATCAGTTGAAACACCAAGTAGATTATCACATAGGAATTTTGCATAAAAGTATTTTCTAAAAAGTTCATTTTCTTCATAAAGTAAACACAAACTTTTGACTAAGTTGCTTTATACATTCATTCATGGTGACCTGTTACAAATACATTAATCTTGGATAAAGAGTTTTATGTCTGATAACAAAGAAAACAGTTAAGAGCATTCAATGCATATTAATATTCATGGTTCAGGATGACACATGGGCTTTTTTCTTAAGCAATCATGAAATAGAGATATTCCTTTTATATAGAAATAAACATTTTAACCCTTTTCATGAGACCTTTGAAAGGAAACCTTAGGAAGTCATTACACGAGGGAGTCAGTCTTATGGGGAACAGAAACACTACAAACTGTACTCCAATAACATTTGGATTCCCAGAGAGAGTAGTGATACTAAAAACTAATTTAAAACTTATGTATTTGTAAAACGGTAATAATCTGCTTATGCAAAAGTACAGTCAATGGAGCTGCTATGTGCCATATAAGGACTACTTTCTATATTTGGGTTTTAAGGACAAAATTACCTGGTTGGTTCTTAAAATTTTTTAATTAAAGGAAGTGTTGAGGAAAATGTTGCAGCCTGTTTTGGGATCTTCTGAAGCAATAGATGGAATCAACACAAGGAGTCTCTTTAGTAGTATTAAGAGACTGACAATAAACAATTTCATTTTTGGAAGTGATCTAATTAATATTACTGCTTATTTCTGCCATTACTTAAATTCAGTACCCCTACAGAAACATTTTTTTTTTCCCACAGGATAGGAGTCTTTTTGAATAAGCAGTTTTTGCAGTTGTTACGGAAGGTTTTCATGAAAATGAACACTTCGTACTACAGGAGTAGTGGTGTTCCTTCAAATACTGTCACAGACTTGCCTTATAAAAAATGTTGTGACAACATCTGTCACAAATGATGCAAGTAACTCTCATTATTCCTTTTGTCAGTAAAAGTA
This sequence comes from Anseranas semipalmata, assembly GCA_013399115.1. NCBI lineage: Eukaryota > Metazoa > Chordata > Aves > Anseriformes > Anseranatidae > Anseranas > Anseranas semipalmata. The sequence goes on from VXAA01002385.1 coordinate 456,558, forward strand.
ACAAGTTCCTTGATTCAGTATGCAGCTTTCAATTGGACGTCAATCTGTATGACAACAATTTACATTTCTAGTACACCACTATTGTCATGTAACTGAACTTCAGCAGCTAGTTTTTTGATACAAGGAAAAATACACATTGCCAGCAGCTCCAGTTTCTACAGTCCTATGAAAATCACCTCTTCTAATTTTGGGAGATCTACAAATTGACTTAATTGGTGTAAATTGCTATCCTAGCCAAGAGGAGTTCTGAAGAAAAAAAAAGTGTAAAAAATGTACATTAGATACAGTGACCTCTTAGGAATACCAGAGATCCAGTGGAATTTTAGGTACCATGTAATTAAGAAAATGATCAGAACAGGTCTGATTGAAATAATCAGTGCTGAAGAGTTCAGGTATTAGCTAATAAGACAGCATTATATTCATGCTAAAATTCATGTATCAATATTCATGCAAAAATTTCCAAGTGTATCCTTACTCTTAGAGAGAAAAATCCTGCATAACTCAAAACAAATCACTGAGAGCTAGAGAAGGCAACATCTTCAGTACTACTTTGTTTTTGATAAAGCAATTCCTTAAATCACTGCAAGCACCTTCTGTTCTTTCTTCTTCATCAAAACTGTTAAAACATCTTGCCTTGTACTACTATTTCATGAAAACATATGTAACACATGTGACACTTACTTTTCAGGTCAAACTAGCCTATTGCTTTTCCAGATATTTTAGTCTGACCTTAGGAAAAAATGCCTTTGGGAACTTAAGCGTCCTGTGGCCACTAATGTACTCTTGAAGGAAATACCAGTACTGCAAATCTCTACCTGCATATCTCCATCACTATGTTTCCTGCTACTCCACACTGACACAAATGAAGAAAGCAGAGTGATGTTTCAGTGACAAGCTTCATATAAACAATAAGACTAAAGAATTTTCTAGCTGGAATGGCAGAGAAGATTTCCATTAGCCACCTTTTTCCCTCATTTTAGCTTTCCACAGTTTAAGAAACAAGCCTTGCGTTCTTTCATCATCTCGTGTCCTCTGAGTAGAGCAGAAAAGTTAAAAACAGTTATGAGCTTTGTTCCTCATTCCCTGAGGCCTCCAGCTTGCTCGTGATCTGTGATTGCACTTTCTTGTACTCTTCGGTCGGCTGTTTCTCTGTAGAGCAGACCTAACTCTGTGGCAGTGCCAGTCACTGCAGAAACACTAGGAAGGATGTCAGAGCCACCGCACTTCTCAGTAGGATATGATCAGGATGGCAATGAACACTGCACCTTTCAGAAGGAAAAAACAGCTTGCTTTCCTCTTTTAAAAAGACAAGTCAACAAAGAACTGCACAGAAGTCAAAAGGACTGTGTACAGAATGACTTGGCGCTTTCTATTATTGTAGCAAACAAGAAAGATTTTCACATAGTGCAATTGCCTATAGACTTAATTGCTATATAAAAGGAAACAGAAAAGAGAGAGTACTGCTATTTGCAAGGCCATGCTATCCGGATAGTCAGGTATCACAGTAATTCTGGCAACTGTAACAGAAAGAAAGAGGCAGAATGGGCTTAAAGCATGAAAAAATGTGTGACCTAAAGCTAGAATCTTAGACTCGCTAAAGAAGAGCATAAACTATAATTTAGTTACGTATACATCTTTGCTAGGAACTCTAATGAAAAACCACTTTCCATATCTTCTGGGATGAACAAGTTCAAATTCTTATTCTACCTATCTGTGTTTTAAAAATGGTGCAAATCTGTTGATGCCACACTTCTCAAAAATGACTAACTCTGTATTCTGCAGACTGTGCTGAACACAGTTCTAGAGAAAAATAAACATTATATTTATTTTTTTCCTGAGCCATGCTACATGAGCCATGTAAACAAACAAACAAACAAAAAGACCATATCTGTAAGTTAGTTCTGTGCTCTCACCTGCTGTATGTTATCAATAACATGATGATGAATTCTGCAAGACAGTAGCATTTATGTTTCATGGAGTTTAATCAAAATGATATCCTGCTGCTACTAACTATTGATCAAGAAATTAAATGAAAGAAAACAAGCTGTGAAGCCTGCTCCTCAGAAGAAAATACCAGACCATATTTCAAAAAGGGAGTAGGTGAATGCGGTCCTTTAAAAGACTGATGATAGCATTACTCTTACTTATGTCACAAACCTTGACAGCTACACTTTCAACAACTTGTTACAGAAAAGAAAAAGCAGACCTAGATTCCATATTGTCGTTAATAACAGTGATGCAGCCAGCTCCTATTTTCACATTCTGATTTACATTTCATCATAGGTGTATATGTAATAAATATTCTGGGTAGTAACCCACAGAGTTTTATTTAATCAATTGAGCCCTGAAAAATCAAAACAAAGGTTCACATTCCCTTTGTAAACTGCGCTGTCGCACCTGTTTATCATAGACACTTCCAAAGGGTAACCTACGGTGAGACCTGAAACAGGATGATAAATAAAAAGTGGTATCCTTCCCTCTTTTGATTTAAATCACGCTTTTGTGGCTTAAGTAATATTTGGTATGCATTTTTCCACCTGCCAGATAATCCAGGAACCAATCCTCACATCAAGACATGCTATAAAGATCAAGATAGAAATTCTGAGAATCATAGAGATTTGCGTTTATAAACTTGCTTATTATGTTTTCATTCAGGCAGCTCTGAAGGCATAGTGTCAGCTTTTTATCCAGACTCTTTTCATTACTTCTCCCTGTTGGTGTTGCAGTACATGCTGTGAATGACCTCCAGAGATTCCTGAAGCTATATGCAGAAAGAAAATTGAATCTGAAAGCTTTATTAGACAAGTTTGTCTTCAGCTTGTGTCTGTTGTCAGCTGTATTGAAAAATAGAACTGCTTGTGAAACTGGGTCCTGACCTTGAAAAATCTCCAATCAAATGGTAACAGATTCAGTTTTGTGCCATATTGCTATTTGTTAAATGTGGCACATGTGTTAGAAGTGAAAAAGCTTCTTAATGAAAATCAGATGGAATAATCAGACAACTTCTTTCTTGAACACAATGGGGAAATGATATATGGTGATGTGCACATGACAGTGCCAACTCAGGTTGGTATCTGTGAACCTCTTTACTACAGAAGCCTGTAAAGTAAAATGACTGAAAATCAAACAAACTAAAATGGTTTATAACATTGTTATTTATTCTTTCCTCCAAAGGTACAGAGCAACCAAAAGAAAAGGTAAAGACAATGATTTATTCCTTTACTATTCCACTTTACACTAGAGTGAGCAATCTTTGTTAGGCCAACTGATGTAAGAGCCTACTCTTATTATTGCTCATGACTGATTCAAGAACTCAAGGTATTCTCCATGATACTTCCTTACTGCGTTGTTCCCTGTTCACTTTCTCTCTAATATTTTGTTTCAGTAAAACATTTCATAGAGTTAAACTGAATTATAACTGATATTAAAAACAAAACAGACATTTCCTTTAGATTCTGCATGCACAAATATAACAAACAATACAACCCCGGCCATGGCCATCACTGGAAACAGTATTTCTCTCTATTATAACTCTCACACTAGTGATGTCTTTTACTGGTGTCCTAAAACTAATGTCAACTAAAATGGACTATTGGCAGTAGCACTGCCTTCTAACCTCAGTGTAGAATTCCTTGTCAAAACAGATGCAAGCTGTGGATTCTTAGCTGTTCAATGCTGTGGAGAATGGTTCTGCAATATTAATTATCTACCATGTCCCACACACAAGCATTTCAATAGTTGATAGCATAGTTCTTTTAAATGGTGAATACTATGTGCAATGTATTTTTTAAGTATCAAAATGTTTGCATTAGTACTAAAAGCACTGTAGCTGCACGTGTTTCTAGATTGCTCAGTCTTCCCCACGGAATTATTTTGAGTATGATTGGTCTCATTTATGCTATGCCAGCTGCTATAAACAATACAGATTCTCCAATATCTTATTTGTACATTTCTTTTTAATTTACCCTCTAAATACACATATTGTTATCTTTTCAGGTGCACATAATGAAATGCATAAGGATTTTAAGACTACCATTTGAAAATTCCAGGAAACACAGTTCTGTACTACAGCATATGTGTTCACTCAAGCATTGTGTGCAACATATAAACAACGACTGCTTCACTGGATGATCTTGGAGATCTTTTCCAACCTAAATGGTTCTGTGATTCAGTGAAATATACAATAATTAACAATGCATATAATGCATTTCTGCCATACGCATCTCTAACTCTACTACAGCCTGTAAAATGAAAACAATTTTTATAAACAGACCTACTAAAAATAATGCTCCAAAGCATTAAGGACTGTTGACTTTTAAAGCTTCAAGAGGCAAATAACTTGAATTCTACTTAATTGTTGAAGTAATTTCAACATTGTAATTGACACTAACTATCACTCTGCTTTTTTCTTCATTTCACAGTTGTACCTTTTTCTGTTTCACTTGATTAGGCATTTCATGCAAAAAGAGAAAATCTTGTCTAAAAATTCAGGGAAAAAGTGAAACCAACTATACACAAAGGACACCGAATAAATTAAACAAACTGCTAGAGTAACAATATAAAGTAGCACTCTCTGTTATATTAACTGTACATGCAACATGTAAAATTAGCTGACCAAGTATTTTCAGCTGTTTTAATTCTCTGTCATTTTTAAGGTTTCCTTAACTTCAAGCACAGCATAACTTAGAATAAATACATATCCTTTCAAGAAATAGTATTTTCAAGTATAACTCTAAACAAAAGTGGCCAAAATTTTCCCCTAACATCTTGCTTGAATGGAAAATGTCTTCCTCAAGAAAAGTCAGGAATGTCTCCCATCCCACATGGTTTTCCAAAGCACTATATAACTTTACCTAACTTATTAAGTAACTACCAAGGTAGCACTTCAGTACAAAAGAATTCGTATGAATGCTAAAGATACTATTAAAATTTGTCCTGTAAAAGCACATTCCAAAACTGCATTTCTCTCTGCTTAAAATGTTTTCAAACTGCTGGCTAAGCAATGTATCAGTTATTTGGATAGAGACGTTGACACAATTTCATGTTATAACGTCAAGTACGGATAGAAAGTGTGATTTCCTTCCTGAATCATCTCGTCTTGGAAGTCAATCTTTGCTAAGGTTTCAGATGTACCCCTCAGCTAAGTACATTTTCCTAGCTGGAAGAGTAGTTTTTGTTCGTTATGCCTGAGGGCACACTGGACTGGTGGGGGATATCAAGGATATTTTTTAGTATTTCTTCTGCCAAAAAAAACTAAAATACATGGACCTAGAAATAATTATACAAAGGGTCCTTTCCCTCTATTATAGCCTCCAGATGGTATATTTAGTAAGACCCTCTGGCTGAGTTGTTGTAGCCAGACTAGACAAAATGACACCTGACAGGGCAGTAGAGGTTAGCCAATTACATCTTCATTCCCGGGCCTTAAAAACACAGACATCAACATTATTAAATTCTGATGGCCACAGAAGTCTCTGTAGAATCAGGAAACAAATAATTATCAACTGAAGATACTTCCATTGCTTCACACTGTCCTTCCAAAATCATCTTGTGCATCTTTCTTTTAAAAATGACCTTTAATGAAATTGTTTGGATCTTGGGTTGTCTGGTCTGGAGAAAAGGGGGCTCAGAGCCAACCTCATCGCTCTGTGCAACTTCCTGAGGAGGGGAAAACCTGGTTTCAAAACCTGACTGGACATGACCCTAAGCAACCTGCTCTGATTGACCCTGCTTTGAACAAGAGGAATAGATGTCTCCACAGGTCCCTTCTGAACTGTACAATTTTATGATGATACATCTATAATGATGTTATTGCAGTAAACTGACCCAAATAAAGAAAAATTATGAATTAGAGTTACAAGCACAGGTTCAAATTTTAAGTGCTCTTGGCACTAGAAAGGAAATCAGTCTTACTTCCTGCCTAATCCTTTATAGAACACCAGTGTTTTCATTTTCTGCATGTATAATTCCATCTGCTGAGTCTCAGAAATGTCAGTAGTCAAAGCCTACAATCTAGAATTAAGGTAAATGAGTAATTTTGCAATTCTTCAGCTAAAGATTAGTTAACTTAGGAATCTGTTGTACTACTATTCTGTGTTCTCTCTGTTGTTCGGTTATTACCATTTCCTTTGTTACAGCAAATTCACAAACGCTCCCTCCCCCTGGAAGCTGACATAACCTGCTGACATGCAAAACTGACACAGCAAGTTTAGTGACCCCGCACAACAAAAAATGATTACACATCTCCTTCAGTTCCCCCATATCATTAAATGAATTTCTACAGCATCCCTTAGAACAAAATCCTGTAAAGCAAGGATACTGCTGTGCTATAAGTTAAAAAAAAAAAATACTAGTAGTATTTAGCCCTTTTTAGAAAATTGAAAAGATCGTCACTATAATCATGGCAGTTCTAAATGGCTAAATCTAAATGATAGTTCCTATTTAAGTAAGATTGAATATGCCATAAGCAAGACATCTGCTTTGTTTGAATTAATATACACAATTCTGACCGAAGTCGGACTGTCTTCTCTTACTGAATATTTTGGATTCTGCCTCGATGGTGCAATTATTTATTTCCCTGTGAAAAGACTTTCCTGCTTTGCTGTCCTACAGTTGCTAGTGGAAGATGCAGAATTCTCTAATATCAGCTTTTCTTGTATGCTACCCATTAAAACATGTTAAAAGTAAGAGGGATCAACATCCTACAAGTAATCAAATCCCAGGTGACTCCTGCAACTGCAGTGTGTTACAGGCAACCTAACAGGAGAAAACATTTCTCCCAAATCTGGGAGCAGCTTTGCAACTTGTATAGGTGAAAAACACTCTTCAGCCAAGCAACTGAGATAGTTTAATATCAAGTAAAGAATCTTGGAGACTTTAGAAACTCAGAACTTAGCCCAGTGCCTCCACTATGTATTTCTTTTCCACGCATGCTTAATAAATTTCAAAGCAAAGCAGTAGGAAAAAAAATCTACATATCAAAGAGATAAAAATGATTTTGTAGCCTTTGTAAATAACCACCAGGTATAAAATGATATGAGAAAAATATAATACAAATATTGTCCAAATAATTGAAATTAATTGGAGACCACGTCTCTTGTGTATTCATGAACTCAAGACACCCACAGATGTCTATCACAGACTTAATGTTTAATTCCAGAATTACTTCTACCATGTTGTCATACAACCTTTTCTATGAGTGCACATGCTTTGTCTAGAAACAGTCCCAGTTCACTGGCCTATCATATATAAAAAGTATTTTCAGAATTTCATTCTGTGACAAATTTACACCCATTTGAGCTGTACCATTATTATCTTTTAATTTAAACAAGCCTTCTCCCTCCATAGTTTTTCCTCCATGAATACATCTAGAAAGTCATAATCTTATCTCTTCATAGAATAAAGACACAAGACTTTGAAACAGTAATAATTTGAAAAGCATGCTGCAATCATCTCATCAAATCTATAAACTAATTTGTCTTCTGGGACACATTACATGAAATAGAAAGCAAATGATAAAAAGCAAGTTAAATGCCATAATAGCACACCTCCCATTTACAAGCTAAGCTGAAATTTGTACGGATGCACAATGAATTTAGACTGTCTCAACCCATTTTCACTTTAACTGTGTGATTTGTAACTAATTTCAGAAGATGTATATATTGAAGCACTTACAGACACCTGGAGAGAAAAGGCCAGGCGCTCCTAATGCTGGCTTTTCCTTTAGTTGTTGAATTAAGTGGTTTATTGCCTTCCAGTCAGCATTCAAGTCTTCTAATTTTTTCTAGAATAGAAGATAAAAATATATTAAATTTGTAACGCACAGATTAATTTAACATTTCTCTTTTTTTGCATCTGATGGACCACCTGAATTTTTTTTTTTAAAAAAAAGAGAGAAAAAAGAAAAACACATGTAGAAACAGCAATTAATTTTCACAAATGGGAGAGAGGGAAGAATACACTACGTCCCATTGGGGCTGCAGAAAAGCTTCATGGTGTCACAGTCCCGAGAGCATCTTTCCCCCTAGAAGTTTGGCAGCTGTTGCTGAGGGCCAACTTACAGACAGCGCATCTGCCAGACCCTGACTGACTTCCTCAATCAGTCTCAGCCCCCTCCCATCCCCACGGCCCTGCCCATCCACCTGGGGCTGCATCTGACCCTGGCTCCTCTCACCAGGCCTCACCCTGACCTGATCCCGGGCAGCCCACCGGCCTGGCCTGCTCCTTGCCTGGGGGTGGCGGGACGGGCCCTGCCCTGCTGCCCTGGGGAGCCCCCGCGCTCCCAGCCCCCAGCGAGCAGCTGGCCTGCACTGCTCCCTGACGGACAGACCTCAGGGAACAACGGATGGCTTCCCCTGTAATATACAGCAGAAGTTTTTGGTTGGTTGGTTGGTTGGTTGGTTGGTTAATCACCATGAGCCCAAGATGCTTATTTTTCAAAATAAAATAGGGAGGTGAATTATGTGTTAAAAAACATGTCAATAAAATCTCTGCAGTTTGGAACATCAAATGCAGTACACACTCTTCCACCTATTCAAAAAAAAAAAAAAGTCTTAGGAGACCTCAGGGAATCATAAACTTCAGTGTGTGGGCATACAGTAATGGCTAAACTGCTACTTTTAAACAAAACCTAAGTGAAAGTCTGGAGTGTGAATTACATCAATCCTCGCATAACCCTGAGAGGCATTTAGACTTGAAAATGATGTTTCTACCCCTTTTACTTCCTTGCTCTAGGGACTGTAAAGTAGGATGAAGCATGTTAATTATATGCTGGCATCTCTAAACTCTTAAAATGAAGACTGCCTTTCTTTTTAAGCTGCTCCCTGATTGCTACAGAAAGCAGTCCAGTATACCAATGCCACTCAGGGGTGCTTTTAGTATTCATATGTCCTAGTCACGATTAAACATATAGTCTAAATAACAAACCAGCCATGATAGAAACAGGATGTCTATTAAGAAAGATAAACAAGACGGGGGGTCAGTAGGAGAGGGGCAGGGAACAATATGCATTAAATTGCCACACTTGCACACACACACAGACACTCAAATAGCACGATTTTATATTCTGATGCCTTGGGGGAGTGTTTATAGAATTTGCCTTAAGCTTTGCCATAAGTACTGTAAACCTGCAAAGTTCTTTTATATTTGTCACCAATGGAGGCTAGAATATTAGTTATTATCAACTCTGGATAGCTTTTTGTGAAAATGCTTTTTGACAGGACAGGAGAGAAAGAATACAATTCTATGCTACAAAATAAAAATTTAAAAAGAAAACTTTTTATTTTTAAGAGTAGCTTAAAAACTGCATTAAATGTAAAATCAAAGACAGGAATATCAGGGATTCTTTGATAACAGACTATGATGACTACACAAAAAGCAATCAGGTATGCATGATAAATGCAACTTATGACAATTCACAATCACGCATTTTATTTCTGTGTGGATTATGGGAACACAAACACACATTCTGGACCATATTTTATGGCTTTTTTTTCTACTGTTCTTGCCCAAGAACCTCACTCCAGAGCTTATAATGCAAAGGACTGCTCCAGTATCTATTGACTCAGTAGTAGCAGAGAGTGCAGAGAGACCTTAAAAACAAAAGCTGGAGAGATTACACTATCAAAGTCTGGCTTCATTTTACCATATATCCACAGTAACTCAGAAAAGAGATATGAATGTTATAAATATAATATTGGTCCTCACTGTGAGTAGCTGCTTCATTCATTCATGTGGATGTGAGCCAGGGATTTGTTTCCAGCAATAAGAAAATATAGGCAACATCTACACCACTAATAAGAGAGTAGCTAGTTCCAAACTCTTCTATCAAAATTACAGTTTGATCCAACCTTGCATCTTCCATAAATTAGCATGCGTGCATTAAAATGTTCAGTTCTTTGTGCACAAAAATTTTGCTGTAATTGAAACTCTAGAGCTTTGGTGACAAGTATTAACATCAAAATATGTTACATTGTGGAACACTTTTATTGATTTATTGATTTCCTTTAAATGTCAGCCCCAGTGCAGTTTAAGTGAGGTTAACATTCATGTATGAACTAATCTTGTTGACAGCACTAAAACTAGATAGGAGTATTTAGAGAGAAGTGATGCAGTATTTTAAATGCAAGACTGAGGACAGTGAAACTGAGTTTTAAGGGTATTCTTTATGTCCTCTTCCTTTCCCCACTACTTACTCTCCCACCCAGCATGATGGGAAAGGAGAAATGCAGTGCCATGGCAAGGGAACTACAGCTCTTCCTTTGCCACAAAAATCCGTTCCTGATTAAACTGTTCTCTTTAAGTGCTGTTAATCATGATATCGGGGTTTATGTTCTTTCTATCGCCACTGTCACCAGCAGTAACCTCTCCCTCCCCATCCATGTAAAGGTTACTTTACAGAAATGCATTTCAAAAGCATGAAATCCATTTCACAAATATGAATGGGTCTGATTATTAAAGTGCTAGTGCTTAAAGGATCACGTGTCCTATCCCATTCTCAACTCTTGAATCAGTCAGCATATACTAGGATTTCATTTGCCAACAAGAATATATTTACAGCCTTATATTACAAAATTCCAGTATCATCACTTTTGGCATGCATTGTGAAGGTGTGAAAATATACATATTTCAGAGAGTTAACTATAACATAAGATGTATACTTTACATTAATCAAGCAATATTATTAAGGCCTTACCCCAAATTCTATGACTAAACATTTTGGGCAGTCTACATGGCAACTGATCAGATATTTAGCTTTCGTAACTACTTTTGTAACTACTACAAGTCACAAATTCAAAATCAACCCATTTGAGGACAGATAAATTTTAATCCTAGGAGCCAACTGCTGGCTTCACCCTCATGACTTCCCACTGAAGGACACAGAAAAATTCTAAGGCAAATAGAGTTCATAAACGTCTCCTCTATAAAAGAATATTTCATCTGGACAAGTTTCAAATGGAGCACATATTCAACAGATGAGTATTTATCAGCCTATTACTTATGTATCTGCCTATTACTTTAAGGACTTGAACAGTATTCTTTGATGAAGTAAAGATGACACTTTTTACAGGAATTACTCTTTAAAAAGTTAGGTAGATTTAATCTCAAAGAAAGAAACCCTTGTATGAAAATTTAAAAATCCATGGCTGTGATTAATGTAACAGAAAATAACTACTGGTGTTACCACTTCTCAGGTCTTGTTTCATGAATTAATGACTGGTAGACTGTCTTCTTCTACTTAGTAATTCTTTAGTGTAGAGAGGTGAAAGGAAGGAGGTGGCTTAAAGCAGGGATTAGTATACAGTATTGTTCTTTTTATTTTCTTCAGAAATATAGAGTAAGAAAGCCTTTTACTGTAAAATTTATCAATAGCCCTGGTCACACCTCTTGTCAAATGACAAAACAGAATTATAGAAATCATAAAAGCAGATATGAAAACAATTACTTATTTCTGTGTAAAGTTACCGGGTTTTGGTAATCTATTTTTATAATAGAAATAACTGATAGTGTCTGTTTTATAGTTAAACAAGGAATTCCCTATTCTGGGTAATTCACACACACCATTTTTTTTATTTTTGCAACTTCTTAGAACAGTTTAACACAGCTTTCCCTGTCAGTGTTTTTCTGCTAAAAACTCTGTAGATCTTTAAACTTACTTGCCTTAAACTAAGAAAGAAACATATGTGCCCCTCAACTGATCACCCAAACTTCATGGTGGAACATAATTTTAACAGCTTCCTACAACTAATGGACCAACACTACAAAACTAACATGTGACATACTGATATGGATCAAAGACATTTACATTGGAAAATGCACATTTAGGCTTAGTTTATTTTGACTGTAAGAACAGGATGCAGCATAAAGACAACTGCGTCAACTCCTGTGATATGATCTTAAGTAGGGAAGAAGAACAGAGGTGTAGGAATGGGACACAGGGACGGGCAATAGAAAGTGCAACTAGAGACGCTGTGAAATAATAACTGACTGTGGTCATCAGCTTCCTCAGGAGTTTGAGAGGTAGAGTGGATCTCAGCGTTTCAGCCCTGTCAATATAAAGCCATGGGGTTCAATTTATATTGAAAACACCACAGCGGAAGTATTACAAAGGTTGCAAAGATAAACAGCAAAGCATTACAAAATGCCAGAATAAAGTCAACTATGAACATTAATTCAAACCCAATGCACACAACTGCATTAGTATCTTTAATTTCCTGACACACGCCGTTTTCTAGCACAGGAGAGCCTTGCAGTATGAATAAGTCTATAGGACCTCTACTTCATTTATTTAAAAGAATGGAAAGATTTGTGGTGAACTAAGACAGAAAAAAAGGAAGCTAAGAAAAGGCTTCCTCAGAGAACTAAATACTCTACAAAGTTGTCAAGCAATGCTATGCAAGTAATTGATGCTTTTAGAGGCCATATAATTTTATCCTTTTTCTGTGACTCCAACATGAGGCATTGGTATTTATTTCCAGAACTCTTGGTAATCCCAGCTGCAACTGAAATTATCAAAATTGTGCATTTATCATATAAAATGTTAGATAATATGATGTTGAAGAATCTGGCTGTCGGTGTTTCAAATTTGATGTGCAAAAGTATCTGCTATATTTAATTGCAGTCTCTTTGTGCCTCAGCCCCCATGCGTAAACACGGATAAAACTACTCCACTGTTGCATGGGAATTAATTTGAGAAAAAAATTTCACATCAAATATTTTATTTGCTTGAAACACAAACTAGTCTCAAGTAAACCTTCACATTTTTGTCGTAATTGTCTGGGAAATTGTATCGAGTTTCCTGGTATACCTATGCTTAATATCACAAGTTAAGAAAACTGGAATATATATTTTTTTCAAACTAGTGTCTAGTGCTATGTTTAATTTGACCCAACTGCTGTTTTTTTTCGCTTTCATATCTGTGGAAAAGAAAAAGCAATCATACACAAATCTAAAATAAAGCAATGTTTATGAAGCACTTAGACACCACTGTGATGACTGGTTTGAAATAGTCCATGAGGGAATTAGCCATTTTTCTTCACAGCAGAAACTGAATACTTCACAGGAAAACTGCAGCTTGCAGCAACAAACTAAACAAGAAATATGAGCTTAAGTACTGAATCACTGCTCACAGTGTGAGTGCTCTCCATACCCTCTGCAGAATTAGGCAGGGCTCAGCCTAAAATAAGGCCACCACATCAACTTCAATTCAAGAATTTGTTAAAATTTGAGCGCTTAACTTTGCAACCTCACTAATACCCTTTCAAAAACACCATAATCTGAGTACAAATAATTTATGCTACCACAACATACCTTTTGCACAGAAAAATATTTTGACTTATGCTGAAAAGTCCTTATTAGAACATAAAAATAGCCAACAGTGCTGGAAGTTACTCACTAAGAACGATGGCAGAAGACCAACTCAGTATAAATGGTGAGAAGCTTAAGGAAATCTGCATCATCAAGAAAGCAATTCTACAGCCCTGACAGTATATATTCACTGTTTTATTACTTACTGTATAAGACAGTGAACCAGAAATTAACTTCACAGGTTGTTCAATTAATTGAACTACCGAATGTAATGAAAAAAGTAAAATCCAATTAAAGAGGGACTAGAAATGAAATATCCACTACTCCACAAATAGTTATTAATTTCCTCACAGACACATTTTGTAATATCATTGTTAAAACTACAACTCAAGGAACATCATAATCTTTATTTAAAGAGTTATCTTGTTCCAGTTGATCATGTTCCAGAAAATCTGGTAGAAATTGGCAGTTTTCAGTCTTTGATCTGAACACTTAAAAGAAATAGATATGGAGTAGACTTCTATGCCAGAAGTTTGGACTAAACAGAATCATTTCACACTATTTACACATTGGTCAATGGTACAGAAAACAAGTGCTAGTTCTTCTCCTTGAAAATGCCAGCACTCGTTTTGCAATTCCTTATATGCAGTTACAAAAATCCTGAAAGCCAAAACCTCACTTTTTTTAGCTGTTTAAGGTTCTGTGCTTAAAATGTGGAGTAAGGGCCCCATAAGACACCTTCTGTAGCTATTCCTACTACTATCATCCATTCAGTGTGCAGATGACATGTTTCTTTTCCCAACAATAATAGTGCTGTATTAGCCAAGGAAAACACTGAACCCTGAGTCAGAAGCCTTGTTTTTCCTCACTCTTAGTAGCACACTACTTTTAAGTCACGTTCAGTTCACCTCTTTTTACATTTTCTCACTGTTTAGGAGAACTGATCATAAAAAAGAAAAAAAAAAAAGAAAAGCATAGATACCAAAGGAATCTTCAGGAATAGCTCTTAAGGAATACTGTTCAGGAAAGAAGAAAATAAACCAAAACGTGCTTAAATTAGCTTCTAAAGTGGAGATAAGTGCATTCATGTACTCCTGTGAATGGAGATCAGCTGGTGGGATTTATACATCTTTGAGGAGATTTTGTAAAAGTAGGAAAATAATACTCCAAGTATAGTGACTGAATACAGACAGAAAAACCAGAAATTCACTATAGAGGTCACTTACAGACATCCTAACTTTGTGAGGAAACCTTTTTCTATAAAATGAGGTTATTGATGACTGTAGGTTTGAAAAAGCTCTAAATATAAAGTTTACTATCTCTGTCCAGTCAGAAGCAATGGTAAGAGATATTTATGTAATCAATATGCCACTGTTACAGTTTTGGGGAACTCTTAATCATCATGTCCACAGATCCTTTACTAGCAATTGTAAAACCAGAAAGCAGATCAAGCTCTGGTTAATATAGCATTGACCTTAATAGTAGTTTGATCTCCCATTCCAAAAGTAGCTGGACCACACATTAGCGATTGCTTGCTTATTATTTCCTGCTTCATGATTCTACAGGACAGTAAATGATACTCTAAGGCTCCATGAAGGTCTATATAATCTTTATGAAACTAAGTGTAAAATATGCCCTTCAAACTGATTTCTGTGCTGGGGAAAAGGATTCTATAATACATTTTTCTAAAAGAGAAAGGTTAGGAGGGATCAGCCTTCTTAACAATGCATCCTTTGTTCCAAGACAGAATCAGGGAAGCCATTCTACATGAATTCTGGCAGAGATAAACTGAGTGGTAAAGTTCTATATTGCCATCTCTTCTCTACTTCACAATGGGAAAAATTTAAAGCAAAGGGCCCCCTTTATGACTTGACTCTTACCTTGTCTACAAAAAAATGCTGTTTTTTTTTTAACTGACAGAATTTCTGAAACTGTAATTTGAAATAAGGTAATTTAAAAAGACTTTATCTGATGCCATTAAGTAAGCACAGCAAATTTAAATTCGGTTTTAGTGTGGATTACTCTTGAATAAGTAAAACAATCTTAATGTCAAATAAAATAGTCTCATCACAACATTCAAAAATTTTCTAGCTGGGAACATTACATTGTTCCTGGCTATGCTGTCACAGAACAGAACAAATGCTCTTTGCCAAGTTCTTTCATTGATTTTAAACAGAGCACATCAAGGACAAGTGTACAACAGGGGAAGCATAACCCATTACACAGTAATGGATATTGCTAAAGGTTGCTTCATTACCTTTACTGGATGAGTGGCTGGTTTTTCCTTATATAAATGACACCCTTTAGACAAAACTTCTTCCACATTCGGCTGTTTAGCCCACACTGCTGCTTCAGTTTCCTGAAAAATAAAAACACATGCAGTGTAGATTAACCGTAGCATAAGCAATGAGACTGAAGAATCCTAAAGCTCCATGGGAGGCTGTAAACCACCAGTAAATTAGTTTCTGCTCAGGACTGGTTTCTGGGAAAACTTACAGATAGTAGCAGCTGAGGACAAAAAGGGTCACCAGAGAAAGAAAAAAGAAAAGAGGGATGGAAAAGACTAATGCTAACAAAATAAACAGTGTTAGGTCCCTTCATCCTGAAAGTTTCGATAAAGCTATTACAAAGCTGACACAAATTCATACTGAGAAAGACAGGCATGAGAAATCTCATTTAAACAGCTCTGCCCTTTTGGTCTGTTTTACATTAGCAGCAGATTTAAAAGTGCACTAGCACACATTTTGTTCATACATTACATGGCCTTAAAACCATGAGATGCAAAAATGCTGCTTAATTTAGAAAGACTAATAATATTAATAGTAAACTAATATTACTTCCAGTAAACTACTACTCAGCTAGTAAAGCACTCATACAAGCACATTCAAAACAAAAGCACAGTAGTAGTGACAGTTCCTAAAGGTACAGAGAGGCACCTACCATTACCAATGACACCCTACTGAATTAGCAACAGCATATTCTCCAGCAATTTTTCTGTTTTAATCTGGAAAGGTGTCATCCATGTGCTAATATATGGCAACTCCAAGAAACCCTTCCCACCATATGCATCTCCATTTTGTCAAGTCCTAACTAAATAAATAATGGAGGAGCACTACATGTAATAATTAAAAGCAAAAATCACTGAAAAGTGTAACGAGATAAACTATATCTGGAGTTCCAAAATTCACATTATTTTCAGTTTTCAAGTACTATGAAACAACATAAGGAAAAAAAGGTAAGCAAAAACCGATAGTTATCCGAGATATGTAAATTAAGTGGTCTGTTTGTTTTTGTTTTCCTGTCTACACTCTTCTCCCATCTATTTTATAGCTTGTTTACTTTGTCCCATCTGAATAACCAACTTTATTTTCTGTCCACAATCTCAGTTAACATTAATGTGATAGCAGACAAGATTGTACGCCAGGCTTGTCACCAGCTGATGCAACACATCATTTCATTATTGGAAATCTACTATTATTTTCTCTGCAATGACCTTGTTGAAATCTGTGTCATTTTAAGTCTCGGCAAGGGACCATCTTGCTCCTGTTTTCAACTCAGCATAGAAAATATGTCTACGGTACTGCCTGAAATTTTACTTGCAAAACATTACAGATAATCAGTAAAAATAGTAAGTGCTGGTAAGTTCACTACCATCTTCCATTTGTCCCTTCAAATATTGTTTTTCAATAGCAAACAAAACGAATTAAATCTTGTCTGATTTCTTGCAATGATATTTGAAACATGTTTGTATTTAATTACTTTTTATTATGCATTTCAATATTAATGAGATATACCTGTATGGATTCTTAAAAGCAATGGACAACAGAACTATGATATTGGGGGGTGGAAGTTTATTAACCTGTTGATCAAGCACTCATTGAAGTTCTATTTTTTTTTCTGTTTCAGTACTAGCTTAGCTTTCTACTCCCCTATTCACCATACAAAGACAAAATAATCATTAAGGAGTGTTGATGAAGAGGGCAATTTTCTGCCCATCTTGATGAAAAAAATACACTTTTTAGTTTTTCTGTTGTTGTTGTTGTTTTAAACAATTAAATCATCTCCAATATTTTGCCACTATTCTGTTGTTTTCTGATATTTTACATGTCTTAAATACTTATGTTATTTTATAACAGTACCATGTACCATAAAAAATCTCTTACCAGGAAAAAAGCACTACAATTCCCTGCAGAATCCCAGAATGGGTACATCTACACCACCAGTTTAACTTGCGTGGATGCGCCTTTGAAGCAGACCTCTCACTCATCCCCACTCACTGTGCTTTGGTTGTTGTGGACTGGTCTGTGAGTGCACAAACTGGTTTCTTTCTGGCTATAACCAGAGTGGAAGCTATGCTCTGGGAGGGCCCCTAACACAGTCCCAGCTCCTGGGGTCACCATCAGCCCTGACACTGCCTCAGCCCAAACCCCCACTCTCCTGGGGCTTCCCACACTCTGCCCATGGCTCAGGAACCCATTTCAGCCCCACTTGGGCTCCCCGACCTGTCCAGGGCCCAGGACCCCACATTAGCCCTGAGGCCATCA
Organism: Anseranas semipalmata; assembly: GCA_013399115.1. Classification (NCBI taxonomy): domain Eukaryota; kingdom Metazoa; phylum Chordata; class Aves; order Anseriformes; family Anseranatidae; genus Anseranas; species Anseranas semipalmata. The sequence continues at coordinate 474,407 of VXAA01002385.1, forward strand.
GCCCCTGCCCCAGCAAGGCCACAGCAGGGCTGAGCTCCAGCTCCCCACAGCCCTGCCGTGCCTGGCCATGGCCCCATTGAGCCAGGTCCACCCACATCCAGGCCTGGCCTTGGCCTGGCCCCCGCGAGGTGCCTGGGGCTGTGGCAGCCCTGATAGCCCCAGCTGCCTGCTCCTGGTGTGGTGGTGGAAAGGGCCCAGCTGCCAGGCCATGCCCTGCCAGCCCCCCAAGGGAGCCCTTGACAGTCCAGGCCCCAGCAGCAGCAATAAGGATGAACCTGTGCACTTACTGATCACTCCCAAGACATCTTCACCACTTCTGTGAATGCTTTCTAAACAAGAAGAAAAGCATGGGCTCTTCCAGGAGGCTCTCAAGCTATGATACACCAGCGGGTCATGCTGCCATCAAGAGTGACCTGGACAGGCTGGAGAACTGGGCAGAGAGGAACCTCATGAAGTTTAGCAAGGGAAAGTGCAAAGTCCTGCACCAGGGGAGGAACAGCCCCAGGCACCAGTACATCCTGGTGGGGACACGACCAGCTGGAAAGCAGCTCTGCAGAAAAGGCCCTGGGGTCCTACTGGATGCCAAGTTGAACATGAGCCAGCAAAGTGCCCTTGCTGCAAGGAAAGCTAAGGGTATCCTAGGCTAGGCAAAGTGTTGCCAGCAGGTGTGTGTGGGGGTGATCCTTCCCCTTTACTCAGCCCTAGTGGGGCCACACCTGGAATGTTGGGTCCAGTTCAGGGCCCCCCAGTTCAAGAGAGACACCTGGACATACTGGGGAGAGTCTGGCAATGGGCACAAACTGGAACACAGAAAACAGTTTTTCACCTATTAGATCTGACTTGGTTTGTAATAATAGCTGTTAACAATAACAGTAAAGTTCCACCACCAGGAAGTGAAAATTCAAACCAAGAAAAACCTGACCAGAGAAGGCACTCTGGATACATTAAAAGGACTATTAACAGGAGTTACTACTTTAGCTGCTCAGTATTTATTTATCTTCTGTATTGAAATGTTTATCATGATTTACCACATACACACATATGAATAGTCTCATTTCCCTTTCAAAATTTAAGAAAAAGAAAAAACAAAATGAATGACGGATGGTAATGTGCAACTCCACATTCTACAGCAAAGAAGAAAATGTTTAACGGTCCTTTTTATGGTTATTATTTTATGCAAGTACTACTATACACAACACATAAAAACTAAGATATCCCATTTCTATATATTACATAAAGAGTTGAAAAGGTATTCTTTACAGATAGCAAAGGTTCTTTATGCATAGAATACAGTTATAATTTTCCATAGCCAGGTAACAGAAACATAATGTATTTAGCTGTTAGATCACCAGTCCCTTCAGCCCTACAATTTTCTGGAGTTACATGAACTAATCTCATGAAGACTAATCTTTCAAAATCAATGGCCTTGACCTAAACTAAAATGCATTGTTTAAGTTTATCCAATATAGAATGATGCTTCATTGGAGACTTATGTGGAAATAAGAACAGGGGAAAAAACAGTTCTCAATATCTTGTCATTCCTTTCGACACTGCTGAAATTAACAGATAGGCTATTTGTTAGAGCTACGATTAATTTTTGATTGTTGCACATTAATTCCAACATCATCTAAGAACATCACAAAATGTTTTTTAGTAAGTATACACCTGGCAAATTAAATCACTGCAGTAACTTTGAGTGAGTTCTTTGCATGGTTCTCTGCCTGATGGGATAAACCCCTTGACAAAGTTTGTCCATTGAGCAAGTTTCCAGCAATTTCAAATCCATTTGCTAGGTGACACTATATTAATACAGGTCAACAGATGAGAGAGTACTTTCAGAATATTGCTCCATCATTCTGTTTCCAAAGAGAACAAAAAGGTAGCAACTGTAACTTGGCCTCCAATAGTTGCTCTCAACAAAGAGACTTTAGTTATTATCTAGCCTATGCAGGACTCAAGTGAATAGCATACTCCAACATCAGGACCTGAAGTCTGCTCTCAATCGCACAGGCCAAGCTACTACTGAAGCTAACACAAGTTGTCTGTGGTCATGTCCAGAAGTAGACATCATTTGGGGGGTTGGACCCGATGATCTCTGGAGGTCCCTTCCAACCCCTACAATTCTGTGAATCTGTGAATCAGTTTTTTGGGAATGCCAAAGACATAACTTTTTAAAAGCCTTGATTCAAGATAGTTCACTCTGCTACCACATTGGCTTTTTTTTTTTTTTTTCCATGTGAGAACGCCTGTAGGACAGATGCAGTACTCTCTCTGTGAGACGGAGCTGATTCTACAGGAATTTCACAATTTATGAACTGCCTGTGAAAGGAATTGTAATGGCTTCTGGGCTGGGTGATAAATATGCTAACTAAACTTTTCACACATATGGCAAATTAAAATACATCATCACTGGAAACTGCTGTTTCTCAAACATGTATAAACAACAAGAATCAAACAGAGGCCACCTTTACTCCACAAGATGCCATTTAAGAATTTTCATTGGAGTTAAAATAGGACATCTGAACAGATGAAAATCTAGTGCAGAATAAGCCACGTTGGCTTCTGCATTTTCAACATGTCAGTTCAACCTGCTGAATAAATTCACAGGCTGAAAAAGTTGCAGGGACTTGTCTACAGCTCCATCTGAACTATGAAAGTCTGTTGATACAGCTCAGAACTTAGAAATTCATATTCCCTAGCTGAAATCAGTATATTGGCTAAACCTCTGGTGTGTATGCCAATGGAAGAGAAAGTTTGTTGGCTTGGCATATGTTATTTCAAGATATGGTAACTATCCTAGCAGACACAGACAGGCTGTTTGACGTATGCTGCAGATATACTGGGAGGCCCAGACAACTATCTATAGAAGTATCTGCAGCATTTCAAACTGTGTATTGGTCTATATTAAGAATCAAAAGCACTGATTCACCTTTTCTGGTAATACTGATCAAACTTTTGGGATCAGATTTCCCAGTGAGATGATGTCCACAGAACATTTTCTGCAGAGACAGTAGGAGATGATCAGGGTGATTAAACCTATGTCGTTGTGGTGAAGTGCAATGCAAAAATGGAAACTTAATTACAACCTTCAAATACAAAATATAATTTTGAAATTAATATATTGTTTTAAAAGCGATGACCTCTGTTCATCAACACTACATTAAATAAAGGTTAAAGAAGAGAAGTTTTTTTTCAGGAAAACAGAAGAACTAAGCAATTTCCCTTCACTTTATCAAGTGAAACAAAGCAGTGACATTTAACAAGCAAATATACTAAACCTGAAATCTAAAGCAATTTGGAGGCTTTAAACTTCAAAAAAAAAATCTTTTCTGCATAATCAGGTATGAATCCTTATATATTTTTGTCTTGATAACAGAAAATTATATTTAATTATAGAATATGTTTGTCTTTTAGATGAGCAGGAGTTGTAACCAGAATTCTTTGAGGTAGACTTTCTTATTTATACACACAAGAAGCTCCAGCAAGGTTCACTGAAATATTCACACCTATCTTATCTTTCAGGTTACTGTTCCCAGATATTTTAGGGAAAAGGCTATAAACAAATGGTGAGGCTCTAAATGCCTCATTCTTCCCCCACAAGTGTGTTGACTCAGTCAAGAGCTGAGGTCCTGAAAAAGAAATGAAAGTGTATGGAAAATGTGAATACGTTCCCATCTTCTAGAATTCTGGTTCTAAATAAGTGACCTAATTTTTTCTTTTGACTCAGCTCTGAACATTCCCATTCATGGAGCGGACTAACAAGCTAAACCACCACAAAGAAAAGCCGTCAGAGGAGACAATTAAAATACATCAAAGTTCAGCTACACCGCAGTGAGTATCAGATCTTGATGGTAGGCCAGATAGTAGTCAATGGCATTTTTGGTATTCACTTTAGGTATTTATACAATATTATTAGAATACATCTAGGACATGCTGTTAACAGTTCTGTGGCCACAGTGAAGTGGGACTAATCCACTGGGAGAAAAAAACAGATGCCAGTATTTAAACTTCCAGAATACAGACTTTAATCAATCTTCATAAAATTCAAGGAGAAACAAGCTTGTATCTCTTTTCTTTCCTACATAACAGATGAAAAGGTTTGATAACTTCTGGAATATTTCACTTATCTCTACAAAGAAAGCAAACGCTCTGTGAACATCAAAGTTATAGAATTTAACTTTGTCCTCCTGTCTTAGGGTTTATGAAAAAAAAAACAAAACACCACAAAGCAGGTAATTCCATTTTAAAACATTTCATTAGTAGCCTAGGTTGAAGTTTAGCATACAAATGCTTTATGGCTAAAAAAATCCGTAACTGTTGGACAAGCAATTTTAAGCACCGGACTTTAAAAATGTCATCTTCTTTGTAAATAAAATAACTGATGATGTTTCCCTCATTACTTTACATCACTGTTATTTTAAATATGTAAGACCCAAACTAAGGTCCCCAGACAGTGTTAGAATCTACCTTAATGGGGAGAATAATGTTGTGAGATTCATCCAGTTTTTTAAAGTAGTGTGTAAAACACAGTCAACTGTTTTAATGAGACTAGAAAGCTGATCTAACTATAGTAGCTCTTGACTTAAGAGAATAATTGCAAAGATATTTTAGAGGAGAAACAATTGTTTCACAGGAAAGAGCATTATACAAATGACATCTTCCTTCTAAAACTGTAATGCTTTAATTTCATAACTACTTTCTGAACTTATGCGTCCCAGCCTTGGGCAATTTGTAAAATACGCAGACACTGTGTCTGTTACAACCTGGTGGCATTCTTCATCGTTCTGTTCCTGACCATACGTCTCATTCCTGTTACTGAAAAAAGGAGAGAAAAGAAAAAGAAAATCCTCCACAATGAAATGGAACAGAGAATTTAAGCCATGCAAACAATGTGGCTGAAATGGCAATACCCACCACTTTGCAGAGTGAAAGGATGGATTTTTCAAAGCACATTTTCCTGTTGGCTATCAGAAATTTGTGAGCTTCCTCTGTACATCTACAGGGGATGAAATATAGTAGGTTTTTCCCCACAGAGAAACAAGTATCTAGCCTCTGCAGCTGTCTGTCCTGGAAGGGAAATTTCCTGGAGGTGCTGAAGATGAAGTAAATTACTAGCTGTAAAGCCATGACCTGCAGATATGGAATATGAAAAGAATTTTGCAATAGTGGCCATATACTGATAAGGCATGATGATTAATCATCAAGCTGGATTGTGAAGAGGTCCAGTAAGAACTCTTTGATATTGGATATGATTTACGATATTTTATTTTAAGGCTGGACAAGGCATAGAATGAAACAGCTGCCCCTGTTCCACCTAGACTGCAGATCCTGTCCTAGTTCCAGTGCATAATATAAAAGAGATAACAAAGAACCCAGGAGAACACAGTGAAAGGAAACTTGACATAAAAACATAGGAGATTCTTGGAAGAAGATAAGGGAAGTCCCAATAATTTCACAGTCTCTCTCTTAGTTATGTGCTCTTTTAGATACTGAGGGATAGCAGCTTAAGACCAAGAAAAGTTACTTAGACTGACACAGTAGTAGATCTGGACTACTGCCATGTGCATAGGTTCAATATAGGGGTACTTCAAATGAATGCAAATTAATTTCTCTCTACTTTTCTTCTTTCCATATCTTGTTATAAAATCTGGAAAAACTTAAAAGTTTGTCTGTATTCAAAATAAATTTTACTTAATTCATGGAGACTGAAAAATCCCTTATAACTAATTTAATCAGCCAACAAAGGGTACTGATGAGAATACAATGAATAAATACAGAAGCAAAGATAGAATGTATATAAAGAAACTTCTCGAGAAATGTCCTAGAAAATGAATTCCCTATGTATATTCATTATATTATAATGAATATATTACAAATCAAAAGTAAATTTGGACTGGAATATTAGGAATACTGTATGGGAATAGGTTTCATTTTAAAATAAGAATAACTTCAAAAGAAAAACCTGTTGGTCAAGAAAGTGTTTCAAAGGATTGAACAATATGCTTGACAATATGCTTGACAATAGCTGCCTTAAAATTATTATTATTATATGGAGAATATTTCAGTAGGAGAATAACAGGCATGTAACATAAGTATTTTGTTGAATCTGAGAAAAGATCTGATAATCCACAACTCCAAGTTGAATGGGATACACTGTTCCCTAAAATTTCACTACCATGTGCACCAGAGTCTCTGCTGGATACACAGACTCTAAATGCAAAAGCCAACATTTGACAAAGGTCTAAACTAAAAGAACTATAAGGATAAAGACATCTTTACAACTGTGAATGGTATTTACTGTAGGAAATGTCAGTAACTATGCATTTGTGCTAAAAAAAAAAAGTTATGGATAAGTTAATGAAAAAGATGTTATATTGACTTCAAAATCATGCTGCTGCTAAGAATTCAAGACTGGAATGTTTGTCTCTATAATATGGCATTTACAATTAATTCAAACAAAGCTTACAACTTCTACTGTTTCCACCAGAATATTAGGCATGAACTGAACTGCTTATGAGTTATCTTGACTTGCAAGTGAAATTTGGTAATAATTATAAAAGTATTGAGGCACAAACTTTGCTCGTTTCTTCATGTAAAAAGGAAAGACAGAAAAAAGAATTTCTTCTCTCTAAATGCTCAAATAACAACAGCTCTATCAGTAAACTGAATTAAAGTATTTTAATATGGGAAGGGTGCTTTTTCATTTGGTTTGTTTTTTATCAAAGTCTAATTCTTGGTTGCTTTTTCTTTTCTCTCTTAGGTGAGTGCTTATCTGCAAATTTTCCTCCTCCTTCCAAAGTTAGTAAATAAAGATTTATTTTCAGATGAGTTTCTGGCTACAGAAGGAAATTAGAAAGAAAAAGTCAAAATGAAAATATATTACTGGTATAAGAAGGCTTTGTTGATTGTAACGTGTTTTCAGATATGCCTCTCTTCTGGTATTAGTCTGTAATGCATCATTTAAAAGGGATATTCATGAGGATATACTTCTGCAGTTTGTCTTCCAATAGTTACAGTGGCATGTATTACTGGAAGAAACAGTAAAGATTCCTTGAAGTTTTAATAAAATGCAATAGCATTAACTGTCTCTGCAATCTTTCAGTTTTTACTGATTTGGAGTGATTTTTAAATGTTAGCTTTTCCACTCTGAAGAATAAAATAAAACCAAAAAACAGTAACATATATAGTAGGATCTGGAAATCCTTTCAGAAGTCATGGTCTCAGAAACCATGGTCCCATGCCTTCAAAATGCTCATATAGTAAGTATTAGATAAAGAAAGCATGCTAGGCTGTATAAAAAGAATGAAAAGTATGAAAGAAAAGAGATAGAACATTAGGTGACTTTCCTATAAAAAACAATATAACAATGCATCAGAGCTATAAAACAAAGTACAGGCATTTAAATAATTTATTCTTTACAAACATTATTCAGATGACATCTACATTAAAATAACTTGAAAGATGTCCCTGAATCTTTAAAACAAACTACTCCTGTGAAAATAATTTCTCTTTTTTTTTTTTTGAAAGACTCTGATAAGGATTACCCTTCACTAAAGAACATCTTCATGTTACATTTCCTAACCAAGACAGCCCCTACAGATGCCGTAAGGCCTTCTTTGCCCATGGAAAGGTGGGAACAGGGGAAAAAGAAAATCAAAGATTCCCATGACAGTAATTCTCTGGGCTGTGTCAGTGTGTATATATATACAAAAGCAACTAGAAGAAAGGGTAGAACTCTGGTATGTTGCTTCAGCAGCAGAAGCGGGGATAGATTTCAGTAAATGGAATTTACTTTCTTACCATTTTGAAAATATGCAGTTTGCTCATTTCTCACTGTCTGGTTTGCAACTGCAAATAGCTAAGTTATATCCACACATTGGGTGGTGGTGCTTTTTCTTTAATATCCATGAGCAAGTATGTCATCAGAAGTTTATCTTTTTAAAATCTCACCCATTCATTCATCTCACTCTCTGAATAAATGAACTAATTGCAAAATAAGGAACGAGAAGAACTAGTAAGCAATCACTAGTCAACATTGGCCTGTGTTAAACAACACTCACAGCACAGATTTACATGGTTGTACTGGGCCTGGCTAGGATAGAGTTAATTTTCCTCATAGTAGCTGGTATGGTGCTGTGTTTTGGATTTATGATGAAGACAGTGTTGATAACACACTTGATAACAAAACAATGTTTTAGTTGTTGCAGAGCGGCGCTTGCACAGAGCCAAGGACTTTTCTGCTTCTCTTGCTGCCCTGCCAGCAAGGAGGCAGGGGGTGCACCAGGAGCTGGGAGGGGACACAGCCAGGACAGCTGGCCCAAACTGGCCAAAGGGATGTCCCATACCATGTGGTGTCATGCTCAGCAATAAAAGCTGGGGTGATAGCATTTGTCTTCCCCAAGTAACTGTTATGCATGATGAGCCCTGCTTTCCTGGAAATGGCTGAACATCTGCCTGCTGATGGGAAGTAGTGAACGAATTCCTGATTATGCTTTGCTTGTGCAGGCATTTGGTTTATCTATTAAACTGTCTTTATCTCAGCCTACAAGTTCTCACAGTTTTACCTCCTCAGTCCTCTCCCCCATCCCACTGGGGGATAGTGAGCAAGTGGCTGTGTGAGGCTGAGCTGCTGACCGGGGTTAAACCAAAACAGTGGTTTAGAAAGAATTTCCACACACACACACACCAGCAATCATCTTTCACTGCAGGATTTGTCATATCTAACAGGCTGCCTCTCTTTACATCTCCTATAATATCTTGCAAGAGTTAAGCTTTACAACACTGTGCCTGATATCTCAAAGCCATATCTACTTGGAAATTTGCAACAGGATTGAGCGTTTTCCACATTATCAGTAACTTCAGTGTGAGAAGGAACTAAGATTTTTTAGTCACACGTTTTTATTTCTACTCAAAATAATAAATAAAAAAAATGAATTTTTATTCAAGTATCGATCAAATTAATGTCAAACAAATCAAACTTTGTCAAATATCACTCAAATACTAGAGGAGCATATAGTTACCAGTGTACAAAAAAATGAGAAGACATACATTCACCACCTCTACTATTTACTACGTAGTAATCAAGTCAAAGCAAATTAAGCCAAAGCTAATAGAACCTTATGCAGATATTAAAAGTCACCTGTATGAATTCTTCAGATCCCAGTACTTTAAATTGTGGATGATCAGTAGAGAAAAATATATAATCTCACAGAAAATGAGTTACAATTGTTACAATTTAATAAATAACATGCTATTATCAAGAAAAGTGGCTAAGAGCTTTCAAGAATTCCATTTTGAAGAGGAAGAGGATTTTCTGTTTTGATCTGTTCTGGAAAAGACCACATGAAAAAACACGAACTGTGAGAATGTTAGAAAACCGTACACTGTGAATAGAAGAGGAAATATCCTATCTGTTAAAACCTAACTATATTGAGGCAAGGAATAGTTTTGGTATTGACTTCACTAGAGCCATGATTAACTGCTCTGTCATTTCTGTAAGTTTCCCCCTATATTTATTTGACCATTTGTAGTAGCCACACTCTTCTCTGGGACTCTGAACATTATCTAAATGGTTTTTAATAGTGCAAGGAAGAAGCCAATAGACAAAGCTGATATACAACCTCACTAACTTCCAAGCAACAAACCCACACTTCTAAAAAGCTTATGCTTCCAAGAACGAAATCACATCTTGGCTTACTAGTCGTTGATTATTTCCTAGAAAAATACTACCCCTCACATCAAATACCTGATCACCTCTCAAAACATCTCTCCTCACCTGAGATGCTGGGACACATTTGTTTTGCAATCCATCCTGAATGCTGAAAAGTCTATGTTACAGATTAAACAATGTACAAGGATTACCTGTTGGGAATGTTTTGCCACCTTTTCACAATACATTTGCAGCTAATATCAGTTAATATTATTCTACTATGAATAGATATTTAGAAGAGGTTTGGACACAGACTGTTGAAAATTTAAAGGATCAAAGCTCACAAAGAAAACACAGAGCAGGTTGCTCTTCAAAGTCCCATAAAAAGATTTCTGGAAACAGTGGTAATTGATTGATGTGCAGAATATCATGCTCTGGTTCTCTGAGTTGATTAAATTGACATTTACTACAGATCTAAATAATGCATTGAAAATAGGAGTACTTTAAGTAATCAAACAATATTTCATCATCAGAAGTATTCATGTTTCAACCTTTTGCCAAATCAGACACAGATGTCAGTGAGACAGTGAGATAAATCTCTGGGGTACATATTTCTTACATGCTCATGTGGATGATCTAAACTTTCTATCTCTTACAGCATATAAAAATTACTCATTTAAAAGGATGATAGCAAAATGAAAAGGTAAAAGAATCAATAATGACTTAAAGTCCGACTTCTCTGGCCTACCTTGTCAAGCAGGCATTGACAAATGGAGGCTAATGGAAGGAAAAACACAGGAATGTCCAGTCAATGCTTTCATTCTCTCGTGTGGATGAATGTTCTTTTATTTGTCTACAATTAGGTTTGCTAGTCCACAGCCACGCTCTTCTCTTACACTCTAACTGCAGGCTGCCATGTATATAATGAAGTGATTGACAAGAGTTGACAGCTTTCCTATTGTCATTCAAAGCTTACCAAGGACAAGACCCAAATACAAGTTACTTTTAAGAATAATTATTCAATTTTTTTTAAGACAGCCTGTTTTTATGTGCCAAACACGAACACAATATGTTATCTATATATGTGGCAAGTGACCACCATGGACAGTAAACAAGTATAAATCCTATACTCAGAGACAGTTCAAAGCTTCTTTAGCAGTATAGGCTAAAAATCAAGGTTGTGGAAACCTTGGAAAAGAGGGCTCAAATATAAGTAAAGGGAGGTGTGAGTGACAACCCTGAAAGTAAGGAGGGAGCAGAGGGAAAAGGTAGGGGAACTGAGTGGGCTGGCAGGAAGGACCAGTGAGATTGCAAGAGGATTTGGAGGCAACATGGCTGGAAAGCATGAAGTGTTTTTTAATACTGTCTGGAGAAAAGATTTGGAGGGGTCAACAGGGTTTCAGTGAGCTAAAACTGGGAACAGGAATTTCTGCATTTCATTGTCACTCCCTATCCTTCTCTGTCCACTCTTTAAAATGCACGACTCACACGTCTCTTCATCCCTTCCACATCCCACTCATCTACAGTCACCTACATCCGTCACAATCCCCCTGAAAAAATATCTTTATTCCAAATGTAGTAGAGGAAGTGGCAGTTCTGAGGCAAAGACCTGGAGGAATCTAGGTCTTTATCGTCCTCCTGTGGAGGAGGTATGCTGACCCTTAAGGCTTTTAGGAAACAGGAGGTGGAAGAGCAGGCACCACTGCCTCCCTTCCCCCTGCATATCTTGAGCTCTCCAGAAGAGTTAAGGAGTACCATCAGCAGACATTTGTACAACCTGAATGCAAAGGTTGTCTGTGCAGGTTGGAACAGAGCATCTCCAGCTCCTCTTACACGAATGGAATTAGGATCAAACTCAGCATCCCAGGCCAGTTGATCCCAAAGAGCAAATCATTACAAAGGCTAAGAATTTGTGGAAGTATTAAATGCAAATCAAAAACAAACAAAAAACAACAAAAAAAGAAAAGAAAGCAGTAGAGAAAGAAAAATGCTGTTTGACATACACTTGTGCAGAATTTGAGAAACTAGTACATAAGTCTACCTTTAAAATGTTACTTAAAATGCAAAATTTAACAAAACAGGCTGCCCAGAGAGGTTGTGGAGTCTCCTTCTTTGGAGATATTCAAAACCTGCCTGGATGCCATCCTGTGCAACGTGCTCTAGGTGACCATGCTTGAGCAGGGGGTGTTGGACTGGATGATCTCCAGAGGTGCCTTCCAACCTCAACCATTCTGTGATTCTGTGAAAACCTTGGCCATGGAACTACAATCACAAGACCTGTATGCCTCACAAACAGCTTTAGTCACAGTCTGGAACACATCTACCTGTAGAAAACTTTGAGGGATGAAATTCAAAGAGATGCCATCAAAGAGGATTTCTTTCAGACACTCAGTCTCAGTCTGGCCTATTGCTAGCAACGTCTTGATCATATAGTCAGGGAGCTCCAATGAATCTGTAACTTTCCAGAGATACAGCGTAGGCCAAAGGCATTTCTTCAGAAGCTCTATGCTTCTATCTTTAGGTCCTCATGTCTGGCAAGGAGACTTTGTTTTCATAGGCTTACGCAGAAAAGATAACAAATCTCAGAATAATATTTATATGCACTGAATGGAAAATCAGGCAAATTCTAAAAGGCAATGACTGAAAATGAAATGGCAACCTTCCGCCCAACACTGAGTTCTAGTTATATAAATGGAGGTTGTAACTCCATATTTATACCTTGGATAAAGAGGCAACTTTATTTTGAAAGAATTTGCTCTTTGGAGAAATATTTAAATAAAAAGTTAACATCTGGGTGTGGATTGGTTTGTTTTTCCAACTACTGTAAGTTATGCATTTCAGCATTTCCTTTTAAAAAATTATTTAAACTCAGTTCACATAATGAAACTGAAGAGAAATATTTTTACCCAAAATGAGGAGATAACCTGGTAACTAAAAAAATAAATAAATCCAGGATTCAAGCAGTTTTTATAGGAGACTGAGAAAAGAACCACAGGACAACACAAAAAGATTTCCTAATTATTTTGTACTATTTGAGTATAACTAACTTTTAGCATTCTTTCACTGAAGTGCTTTTTGTTCCTACTAAAGTTACTGTACTGGAACCAGAGCTAACATGCACCTTATTAAATTATTTCAAAGAATACTTTGTTAGTTTTTTAAATACTGAAGTTACACATACACTTTTACTTACTGATTTTCCTAACCAGTGCTATTTGTATTTTTCTGGCTACTAGGCTGTAACTAAGTTTTCATTTTTAGTTTCCATTCATAAGCAACCTTTCTAACACATTTTTCCTTTATGCAATTTGGTTGTGCATCCATATGGGTTTCTGAATCATTGCTCAAAGCTGTATCTCCTGGTGGCAATGATCTGTCACACCACAGCTAGTGTTTTCACTCTGTAGTCACATACTGCAATGCCACCCTCCAATTCCATGACTACAGATACCCTAGCCGTAGTTAAACGGGAAGAGCCCAGCAGTCACAACATAATAGACCATTGCTCTTGATAATAGATGCAAAATGTTCCTGACAATAATCATTAGATTTTGTTATTCTCCACAATTTTTCAATTTCAAGGACTACCAGCAAGTGAATGCTCAGAAAAGATACTGCTTATGAGGAATGTATAAGGAACAGAAAGTAACATTCAAAAAGTAAAATTATTGTGATGAAATACATAGGCATTAAAAAAAAATAATCAACAAATGCTAAAACCCATATAAAGTTGATTTCTGCTTTTTCTTTCCTAAATCTTTCTTTCTGAAAGTTTGGCACTGTTCAGGCTGAATTAACGCTGACTCTATTTTGTAGACTGTAATCATCTGTAAATTAGCGTCATTTTCAGTTGTGAACTAGGCTTCTGAGTTAAATTATAATCTTTGAAAACCTTTTCAATAGACTAGTATCTATTACAGGTAGTGCTAATTACCTGTTTACTAGGAGTCTGTTACAAACACAGAGTAGTTCATCATATGTGAACAGTGTAAAACTAACTTGGGACTACTTATTTTCTCTAAAGACATCTACAAAACCTATAATTAAAATGATCCTTGATTCTATGCCAAAAATAAGCAGAAATACAGATAGCACAGTTTCTTTGTAAAATTACAATTTTTATTTAAATTCTGTAAAAATGGCCTATGAACTTTACTTAAGCTTAGCAATGCTATGGGAAGGGAAGGGAAGGGAAGGGAACTGTTTTAGCTAAGGATTTCTTGTTGACTCAGTCATAACATAGTAAAACTTACATGTGTATGCACACATAGGATATAAGTGTTTTTTTTTTTAACTGTAAAAACCCTTTAGCCCCTGCCTAAAGAATATTTCTAGACTTAGCACTCCATAAATATTATGCAGACTACATTTAAAAAGTGCTATCTGACTGACAGATTGCTGAATGTTAATTTTATCTTATTCACAGTTTTTATCCAGTCTTATTCTGTTTTATCCAATCATTTTGATTTTTATATTTTTATATATTTAAGAAAGTCTTATCATTCTAGTTCCGTTTATCAGGGAGTGTAGTGATAGGACAAGGGGTAATGGCTTTAAACTAAAAGAGGGGAGATTTAGATCAGATATTAGGAGGAAATTCTTTACTCTGAGGGTGGTGAGGCACTGGAACAGGTTGCCCAGAGAAGTTGTGAATGCCCCATTCCTGGAAGCGTTCAAGGTCAAGTTGGATGGGGCTTTGGGCAGCTTCATCTAGTGGAAGGTGTCCTTGCATGTGTCAGGGTGGTTGGAACCAGATGGTCTTTAAGGTCCCTTCCAACCCAAGCTATTCTGTGATTCTATGATTCTGTGTGGATGACTGTCCATTCCTGCAAGTTAGAAAGCACTCTTGTTTTGGTTTGTTCATTTTAGAAAAAGGTATGCTGCAGTTAAAGCAGGAAATAATTCAGAAAACCAAAAGGATTATTTTACGCAGGTCAGATTGGATTATCAAAGCAGTATCTTCTGACCTTATATTGAACAGACTATACTAATTCTGTGCACATCTCTGACAGATGATAAATAGTTGTCTGTTCAAATTCAGCTACAGGGCTGCCATATACCATGCAATAGCAAATTGTTTCAACTACAACAGGTCTTTCTCAAAAAACTTTAACATACCAACAGTATGTGAGGACTTGTTTTAGGGGCTCTTGTTTCTGTTAATATTTATGACTAAAGGAATACCTGGCAGAATGTTTGTCAGCAATGTCTAGGTTAAAGTGAAAAGTGGAGATCACGCTACTAGAATTTTGTGCATGTCTGCACCTCAGTATCTGCTACACAGCTTGCACTGCTGTTTACCTGGTACCTGCTGCTGTTAGGCTGAACTCCTCTTCCTATACATTCCTAGTCCAAAGAACTGCCAAAATACATCTCAAAGTACTTTGAAACTCCCCCAGACTTGAAAGATGCAGGGCTACCCTCAGAGAGTCCAACAACCAAGGCAGAAGTGGAGCTAGTACCGTTCGGATCAGGGTCCAAGCAGATCTGAAAAGGCTACACAGAACAGAATGGAATAGCTCAGTTGGAAGGGACCTACAAAGCCATCAAGTCCAACTGCCTGACCACTGCAGGGCTATCCAAAAGCTAAAGCATGTTATTGCCGGCATTATCCAAATGCCTCTTGAGCACTGACAGGTACAGGGCATCAACCACCTCTCTAGAAAGCCTGTTCCAGTGTTTGACCACCCTCACAGTAAAGAAATTTTTCCAAATGGCCAGTCTGACCCTCCCCTGGTGCAGCTTTGTGCCATTCCGACGTGTCCTGTCATCAGTGACCAGGGAGCAGAGACCGGTGCCTCCCTCTCCACTTCCCCTCCTCAAGAGGTTGCAGAGAGCCATGAGGTCACCTCTGAGCCTCCTCTTTTCCAGACTGGACAAATCCAGCATCCTCTGTCTCTCCTCACAGGACATGCCTTCCCCTACTTCAAAATTAGCTCACTGAGAGAGAATACCTGATATAACCATGCTATCCTGCAGGACCCCAGCTTTGCACTGAGAGGATATGGTTGCATTAACAGCTGAAAAGCAGGTGTCATTTTCGAGGATTTGAGGTTTACTCTGGTGACTAAAGACTACTCCAAAAAAAAACCAGCAAAACCATTACATTTGAATGCTTAGGAATTATAAAACACACATCTGTGGTTGTGGATTTTTATTCTCAAAGAAAGAATGAACTGCTCAGAATAATGAAGTCATTCCACATGAACTGAAAGCAAGGGCAAGAAAATGGGCTTCACTGTAGCTGCACTTCGCCAGTACTTGCAGAGGTACTGGTAAAAAAAAGTACCAGCATGTACAAAAGCAACCATACAGTAAGAGCTGAGCATGTCTACACTGAAGGTATGACTTGGCTAAATCCAATGACTATGGCCATAAAACCAGTAACCCAGACATCAGTGCTGGCAGAAGGTGTACTGTACACAAAGCGGTACTGTTAAGTACTTCAGCCTTTTTCCATGTTGCAATGTGGACATTTTCATAGTATTTTCTTTGCACCATTTTGTAAAATTGGAAATCCATGATCATTTCATCTATTGCGATAAGAATGAGAGTGGGTCCATGTCAAAGAGAGAATACATGGAAAACTTAGACTGTTAGCTTGGAAAGCTAGAAAAGTCCAAAGCGTTGTAAAAGACACAACATGAAATATATTCTAGCTGCATGTGAAGCTATACTGAAGGTACATTGCAATCCCAGAAGTGTTCCAGTGTTCACAAGTAGCAGTAGAGTCAAGAAATTATAATAGATGCAGATTTCAGGCCTTCTTCATGCATATACATAAGTATTTCACAGAAGCAGTCTGTATTATGCCAGTATTAGTAAGGGAGATTATGCCAATATGTTAGAAAAATTATGCAATATTTACAAAGAACTAAAATCTATCCTAATATTTTATATTGGTAGTTTGCAAATATGCACTTCAATGTTGATTCATTTGGTCTGCTTTATTTTATTTTATTTTTTAATCTTTGTTTATAGAAGAAAACTATAATTAAGGATTAACAGCATGAGTGCAGCATATACTGCTACAGACGTTTTTTAAATCTTGGCAATAAGGACTCCTTTGTCTACTGTTATTTAGTGAGTTACTAGTTACTTAGTAGAATTACTACTCTAGTGTTATTTAATGAGAAATGAGTGAATTATTAAAGCACACTTGAGATTTTGGAAACCACCACTAAAAATTATGGTGCCCAACTGGAGGCCTGTGGTCTGATTGTGGCATTGTGGTCTCTAAATTATGGTCAAGTGAATTATGAAGAAAAATTATATTGGTGTAAAATATATTAGGCTATCTTGAACCATGCTGTAATTCTTTAAAGGATGCATAGAGCTATGAGAGCTGAAGGGGGTGAAAGAAAACAAAATTTTAGATTCAACATGGAATATATTTTATAATAAATGCTGTTATAAATTACAGTGTGTTTCTTGGGAGTGAATGATTTAAAAAAAAGTTTTGTTTCAACAGTCTTACAGTGTTTACATTTTTCTTACCCTTTTTGGTGCTTTTAAAACTGAAATATGCATTTATTTTAGAAGCTAATATTTTGCCTAAATCCTCAGTTGACACAAAGTTGCCTAGCTGGGGAGAAAGTAGGACTACTAGGTGCCCTAAGAAGAACTCCTGTAGGAGGCAGGCTGCAGATAGTTGGACACTATCACAGTGAATGATGGTAACAGATGAAGTTTGGATTCAGCACTGCAAGGATACGTACAAGAGCAGAGGCATAAGGGACCACTTTTAAGGAACTGAAAAACTGCTAAATTAAATATTTTATCATTATTAGTGGTCCAGCTCCCTTGAAGAGTGTGTGCTGTCATGTCCATCACCTCATCTTACATGGAAGCACACAGTCAGCACCCTTGGTCAAGATCATGCAGATCCATAGAGCTCTAATCAGAAAGCAGAAGGAGGCTGCACGACTAAATCAAATGACACAGAGACTGAACCATGCCAGTGGTGCAGAATCTCTCCCTTTTATATAACTAGTTTGCATCCTTCCCTGAATTTTTATGTGATGCCAGGAGTAATGAACTGAAGATGGAGAGGGCATGTGCCCTAGCTATGACTGACCACACCATTAAGCTGGGAAGCATTGCTTCTGGCATGGGCCAAACTGCACTGTCTGAGACAGTGCCCAGGCATGGTCGGAGATCAGCATAAGCCACAGATGCAGCTTTGGGTACAAGTATCTTGTTTGTGGGGTAAGGGTGTGACTGAGAGAACACAAGCTGTGCTGCATCAGTTGTCTGTAGGCTAAAAAATGGTCCCAACCCCTGTTTATTTACTAATACAGACGGAGTCTTACAAGCTACAGGAGAGATTTTAATCTCTCTCTAGCTGGCACCAACACCAATTATGTACTTGGGTCTCAGAAGTCTTACTGTTTTGTGAGGCTCTCTGTAACAATACATGATAATTTTTCCTTTGGTTGTACCTTTGCAACTCCTGTAGAATTGCTTTTGTGCCACCATTAAAAGTTAAAATTGCTGATGCTTTTTTCATCTTCTTCTCTTCATCTAGTCTTCTAGGGACTTCTCACCTATTTTTAATAAGTCATTTTTGCACAAGTGTAAAAAAGGTATGAGCTTTTAAATATGTGTAGTTCACAGAAAATGCAAGCTATTGATATGAACTGTGCAAGTGAAATTCACATATATGCTCCTTTATGCATTTATTATGCATGTGTTATATTGATCAATGTTATTTAAAAGGTTAAATCAGATTATCTGATAGAGAGATGCATTTATTATATCCCTTTTATAGATTTATAGAGGAAAGTGGGATGTTAGTTATCAGATTACAGCTGAATGCTTAAAGTAAAGGTTACTACAGATTTGTGAGAAATAAATCACTATATGTTGGAGAACTCTGTCAGAATAATTCTAATTAGTGCCTTAGAGACACTCTTGTTAGTGTATCAGATTTCTATTTCAGCTATGACACATTTCTGTAACAAATTTGCTACAGGTATGCAAAAATGCAAGAAACTTGCTTTAAAATGGGCGTATTAATTGAATATAAGATTGGCAACTCATTAAAGCCATCTTACGCATTCATTTAAAATAGTCACATGTTCATGCCCTCTTTCCCTGCTACCCATCCCACTCAACCTGTTCTGCTCATCATCGATTTCCAGCTGCTCTGAGGCCAGAAAGTTTCTAACACTCAGTAGATTGTGGCTTTTAGAAGTGAACATCCTTGTAATATTTAAAATCTATATCTAAATATTTGCCATTCCGATTAGTTTCTGAACTCTTTTCCCAAATAAATATCTAGAAAACAAAAGAAATAGGAGAGAACCTAACGGCTGAGGAGGAATGGGAAGAAAATTACCTTTCAGTCTTAGTAAAGTTGTATGAATATCAAAATAGTATGAAGAATTGACAGAATATTCATAAAAGACAATGCCTCAATTCAAATTTGTAAGCCATTATGTCAAACCCTATAACAATAGTCAGGCTTTCCCAAGGCTCTCCCTAGGCCCTTACATGGGCCTAGTCTTTTTTATTCAACTGTACTCACAAGTTCAACCAGCAGTTTTAAACCTCTTCTTCATATCTTACAAGTTTTTAGAATACCAAATAAGATTCTTTGTAAAATTTCTCATTCAACCTCTTTTTTAAGAATATTAACAATAACTTCAACAATGATTCATGAGTGTATGTATGCACATGCTTGACCCAGTGCATGGGTCTGAAACATTGGTTTAAAGTCGAGTATAAAATTGTATGTTGTCATGAATAGGCTGCTTTCGTGAACTATATAAACTCTTTTTTTCCTGTGTGTTTTGTCATGATAAACAGTCTAAAAACAGTTACTGTGCTTATTCTTAACCTTCAAAAAGTTATAAAAATCCCATTTGTTTTCAGAGAGATTTAATACAGATTCTTTAATGTAAGAGATTCTCTCCTTGAAGAAAAAGACAGTCTGGGTAAACCATCAGTCACCAACATTTTAAAATATATATTTTATAATAAATGTATATTTTTATAAAATGTAATAAAATACAAAAGAAGTTAATATAATTAACTTCTTTAAAACATGATCCAGATAGATAACATGCAGATAAAAACTGATAAGCTTATAGCCCGTACAACAGTATAAACAACTAGCTGTTTGATTTACAATCAAAACTGATCAAAAATTAAATCTAAGTGATCTAAATTCATCTGTGAAAGAGATATGGTAAGGCCTTTTTCAGAGACAACGTTTATTTGCCTTCCTTTGGAGCTCTTCATTATTTCCCTTCCTCTCTAAACATACAAGATTTCATCTTACTGCTTCAGCACTACAGTTTTCTTTTCTCTATTCTGTCAACAGTATTTCAGAAATATTCCTGTGACATCACCATAAGAGGACTGAAAGAGCCAAGCAGAAGATTTCTTTCACAAGCAATAGAGAAAGTAATATTCTTATAATTTGCAGCAATTTACCCCTACTTTTATTTTAAACAAACTTTAATGGTGGAATAATTCTAGAAATAAAAGAAACAGAACAGAAAAGAATATTAAAAAAAATGGAAGAATTACATTTAATTTCTTTTAAAATGCAGAAAATAAGCATAGATAATTTTCTTGAAAGCAAAATTCCATCATTCATTCAGTATATATACAAACATTTGCAGAGCTATACTAATTTTATCTTTTAAAAAGGGAATGAATGTCACCACTGAACTCATTCTGTCAATTACAGGACTACAACAGGACTTGAGATTCACTGTTTTACATAATATGATTGTATGACATAAAAAGAGTTTTGGCATTAAAACTGTTGCATAAAAGAAACTAAGTGAATTTAATAAATATGCTCAGCAAAAACCACACGTCTTCAGAAGCAGTTATTATTCCATTTTATCCGAAGCAAGAAAAGTTTTAAATATTTACTTTTTTTTCTCTTTTTCACTGAAAGCTGCAACATGAGAACCAATACAAAACAGCATCCTCTGTTTAATTTTTATATAAGTGAACAAGATGCTTAGCTACTGAAAACCAAAGAAATTTCATGTATTTCAATAAGTCATTGTATGCTAAAATATTTCCCTAGTCAACACAAAGATAAGGTCATGTACATATAGACAAATAATGCAAATCCAAAAGGTCTGAGTCCATACCCAGCAGGCCCCTTTAGCCTAATCAGTCTATTTCATCCTTAATTTCTTTGGCCCCACCCAACCTATGTGCATGCATGTTTTTATACATAAAAACAAATCAAGAATTAGATTACAAATCTTATTTCACAATTACTAAACAATCAGGTTTATTGATTGCTGTGATATTACCCGTGCAGTTAGATATTTTTCCATGCAACATGGGAATCATGATATTGCCCTAAGTATTATGATTTTCAACTAGTCAGCTAGAATGATAATTGAATGATAGATTTCAACTAGAATGAAAACTGCTTAAATTGTCCAACACTGATTTTCTGAATTTTAATTATCTTCATATTTTTGGGCTATTCTTTCATAATTTGGTATGGCAAAAATAATTGACTATTTTTACATTTCACCTTGCACCCTTTGGTTCTAAACTGCCCTAATTATCATCATCTAATGAAAAAGAATAAATGAGTTTGCCTCAATTCGTTGAATTTTTATACAACAATTTCAGGGAACTATTGCAGACTTATGTCTCAAAGCTATATTGTTAATAAAAGTTATGCAGCTAATGCTCCAACTGACTTTTTGACTATGAAATATCCAGATTCCTTTTTGAAACAGAAGAAAATTTACCTTAATATCAAATGCTCCTGGCTGACCAGCTTGGTTATAAAGCTCTAGCTGGTTCTTGACAGGTGTTACCCACAATGTCAGCTGATTTAGTTGCTGATCAAGTTCGATGAAATCCTTTAGCAGAATCTCTATTTCTTTTTGCTTCTCTGGAAGATCTTTGGACACCTGAAAAAATACCAGATGCTGTTTTTGTGGTGAGAAAAACAAAAACAAAAAAAATACAGCAATTTAACATTACACACACATACACTTACATAAAAGGTTAAAATAATATAAGTTAATTTTATACACTTGGAGGAGGAAAGGGAAAGAAAGTCTACAAACACCAATCAAATTATTATGGTAGGTATCTTGCCAGTCACATCACTCTCACTCCTATAAATAAATAGATCATCAGACTTCTCATTTTTGTTATTCTACTATTCTATTTGTAGTACGTAAAAAGTCTGTTTTCTCAGTATATGAAACGGCTTTAATGGTCAATTTTTAATCAGAGAGAGCAACAGTGAATATAAAAACATGAAAATGACCATTTGAATGACATCTAACCTTTCTTGACCTCTTCGATCTGGAAAATTATAAGCATCTGTTTTCTGACAAGGTGTTTAGAACTGTCAGCTGAGTCAGAGTTCAGAGTTTTCAGTTATATGCATGAGCAGGTGCATATAGTGAAGAAAAATAATGAAGAAATATGTCATCAATACTGATCAGGGTACTCAATTCCCCGATTTGCATTCAAAGTAGTCAGATTTTAACTAAGCACATTCTTTTGCCAATATTAGAAATTAATAATCAGTGAATGACATAGTTGAAATCTAACGTTAAACACTGAAGCATTTGGAGTAAATATAGGAACAGGTTGGAAATAAATAAACCAACACAAAGCTCCATGCTGTCCTTCCCAGCTTGTTTTCTATAGCTGGAGGGGTGAGGTGTCACTATACTACACTATGGGCAGCATTGCAAACATAGTAGAGGAAAAAACATCTGTACTTAAAAGCAAAAAAATAATTAACAACAGCAAATAAAGGTCCTAGGCAGGGGTAAGAAAAGATGGCAATTAATTAGTAAAATCAGCCAAGAAGTATGGTTAGTTTTTCATATCAAGAAAATGAGGTTTCCTAATGTTCATTGTCTCAAAGCACAGGTTTTTACTAAAACAGCCCTCTTAAAAGTAGCAGAACATGTGAGGCTTCTGATGCACACAGTAAAATACAAACTCCCTGTGAAGTTAAACTATTAACAGAAGCGTTGCTATCATGTTGCCCAGCTACAGAAGTATTACTGATGTGTACTAACTCCTAATGATGGCATTTTACAGAAGACAATAAATCAAAACCCATCAGAGACATGAAAGCGACGAAGGAGACTAAAAAAACAGCTGAAGGAGTGGGAAGAAAACAAATGTCTCATGGTATGTGCATTTCTTTACCAATTCAGTTTGAAAATACTGATTTGTAGGTACTAAAATAACCCTTCTACATAAATTCTGCATATGATTTATTAGACCATACTTAAGTGATATTTCTAATTCATTAACTTGATTTGCCATATGTTAAATTACCTCTGTTGTTCACTATAGCCACACCATAATATCCTATTTAATAAAAACTGACCCATGAGTCAAATCACTTTTTTTATCCTCCTAATCTTGTTAAATATAATAAAAACTCTGCTTTTCAGTACAGCCCCAGATATGAAAGAAAACAATTAAAAATGCATTCATTTCCCTTATGTGTTCACTCAGTATCTATGCAGATCTTGGCCTAATTTCACAGAAGATTAGTTTCATCTTTCTTACATCTTTTGAATGTTAATCTTCAGTGTTTAGTAGCTTTAATATTAATGTAAACAAGTTCCCCAGAAAAACTATTAAAAGCAAATAGGTAATCATGGGCAGATAAAAATCCAAGCTGATGTCTGAGATCTGAAATTTAAATTAATTTGGCTCCAATCAACATTAATCACATATATGGGTCTATCAGAAGACGGACAAATATAAATTTGTAGAGTTTCATGGGAAAAAAAAAAAATGATTATATATTAAAATATATTAAATCCAGAAACAGAGAAGAGGAAAGATGAGGTTTTGATGATGTGCTTTACTTCAACCTTTTGTTTCCAAAAGTAATCTCACACTAAAAGTTAAGTTGCAATATAAATAAATGCAGTCTTAAATTATAGCACAAACATATGATTATAATATTTTGAATATATAAATAAAAAAGAAATCTAGGTCAATATGAATCAGTTCATTATAAAGAGAAATTTAATGCCATCTACTTTTACCACAGAGATTAAAAGAACAACAGTAAATAAATAAAGACAGGACTTCCCTCAAACTCAGAAGTTAAGGTTACAGATAAGCATATAAGAAACAGATTTTGGGCTGGATGTTAACAAAGGAATACCTTGTAAGATCCAGGTAACACATTTCATGTTATTGTGTGGAAAACAGATTCTTAGATTCTAGATCTCAGGGATTTTGTTTGCTCTTTTTTTTTTTTTTTTTAATTCTGGCATCAAACAGTCAAATTTTTCAATTGTAATTCCCTTAAACTCATCGTGTTCTAATTTTTTGTTAGGGTTAGGGTTACGGTTAATTTAATTGACATTAAAACATTATAAATCCTCCCATCAAGCCAGGGTACTGCTGCAGACTGTCTCTGGGGAGATGGCTTACTTCCAGAAGCATAATTTGGGAAAAACTCCATGGAGTAACAGACATGGGTATGTTGATTGGGTCTCCTGATTCATGTCCTTTCTGTTGCACAGGAGGACACACAGAGTTAGGGTCCTCCAGAATTTTCTCTGCCTTTTAACTTACAGTCTTTTCATCCAAATCCAATCTATTACGGGACCTTCTTGACGAGCTGCTCCAGGTCCTGGCCAAGCTGGTTGTTCCCACCCCTGAGATGGGATTCTGATGCCAGTGGGATCTACAGCCATCCATCCCACTGCCCTCCTGTCTCTGGACTCTCTCTGCTAGTTCTTAGTTCCCAGATGCCCCCAGGGAGGAGTGAGCAATGGCTAGTGTCCCACTCCAATACTCTTCTATATTTTTTACTTTTTGGACCTCTCCTCCCCTACTCTGCTTTTATTCCTTTGTTGTCCCAGGGTAACCATCTGGTGTCTACCCAGTTTCATCCCCTACAGTATCTTATTTCTTTCCCTTCTATTTAAGAAAGACTGTTAGGTTTTCTCAGAGGAGGAGTGGTGTCATTTCATAAGTGGCAAGACCAACAGGAACAGTGGCCATAAGGTGTCACCTGTAGAAGAGTGAAAACAGGGCAAACAAGTCAGATGTTTTCCCCAAAATCTGCCTAATTTGAACACAGGCCTGTTGAAAGTAAAGAGTTTTACAGGCTGGCAAGGAAGACAGGGTGCAAAAGACAAAAACAAAAACAAAAAACAAAAAACAACAGAAGAACAACTTTAATCAGGACAGCTTTCTAAAAATCTAGCTTCCTTTTTGCTTAAAAACTAAGATTTTCAGCTTTGCCTTATTTGGCAGCAGATCAACACTGAAAATGCACCTTGGTTTGCAACCAAAGGGAAAAATAACTTTGAAAGTGCAAATGAAAACTAAATTATGGATTATTCCTTCAAAGAAAAAATTCTGATTTCAACATCAAAGGACTATATAATTTCAATGATGTGTCAAAACATTAATCTCAAAGCATGTGATGCATCTAAAATTTTGTACTTTAGTTCAAATGTTAATTAAGTTAAATTAATTGGCAGCTTAGTAACAGAATAATAGAAAAGATTTACGTTCCAAATTGGAAAACAGTAGAAGATCCTAATTTTACAAACTGACACTAGTCTTCACAATACTTATTTAAGATTAAGAATAATGCTATCAGACCATTTTTCACTTAATTAATCTTATGTACTTCGTTTTTTAGTCTTTTCAGTAAAATATTAAAAGAATACAAATAAATTACCAGCATAAAAATGATAAGACATCTCTGGAAATATGAGAACACTGTCAAACTTAAATAATTGCATAATTTCAAAGTCTAGATCTTTATTTAATACTTCCATTTTGTCTCCACATGAATTCTAGAATTCATTGCTTGTTTCTGTTCCACCTGAACCTCATGTCTTGGATGATCTTCCTTCACTAGAAGCCTAAATGATCCACTGTTAGGTTCTTTCCATCCCCACCCAAAGGTACAAAAACAAAGCCATACAGTTGCTCAACTTGGCCACATATATCTCCTTCATCATTTCATATGCTCTGGTTTTCCACTGCTACTTCCCACTTTAGCTTTAGATATATAGGTGGTTTTTTAGTCTATACACATAGTTGTGTGCACGCGCTATGTGATAAATTAGAGCTGAGCAGATAGAAAGGAATACCAATTCATATGACAATAACAAATATAAAGGAAGGAAGAAGTTGTATAAGGTATGTTTCCTGATGTAAAATCATATTGCGTGGTAACCCTGTTCTGTTTAATTCCTTATGAATATCCAGAAGGCAGATTTCAATGCCAATTAATATAATAGCTGTGGAGTTCAATCCTGTAACAGGAACAATACTCAAAATGAAAAAGTTGAAACTAATTAGGTAGAGATAGTAAGTAAGAAAGAAAGAACAATAGGGAATAGTTTTGCTGAGGTCAGAAATGTTACTGCAAGTGAATGAACTTGATAAATTATATAAGTAGTAAGGCATCACTGTTATTATCAGCAGCTGTCACCGGATAAAATAAGGAAAGCCATTGAAGTGGCTTCAAGTGACCAATGCCTGACTTTGAATACTTCCCTTCTCTCTTACAAGTCAATGTCAAGGTCATTTCCTATTTACCTGAAAGGACCAAAGAGAAGATTGTGCAGTTGCTACCCAGCTGCTTGAGAATACAGATGAGGAGATGCATCTCACCAACACAGGTTTTGTCAAAAAAAGAATATGGAGGATCTGCCTAATGGTGAGTGGAGGGAGAAGAAATCCCAAATCTCCAAAAATTTAATAGCAGTGTAAATATGCTTCCTATCCAATTCACTCACTATCTCTTTTTCTTCCTCTCTCCCCACCTCCCCCAAGTATTAGATAAGGTACCCCCCTTTCTCTTGCTAACAGTCTTACCAACCTCTCAACAGAGCAGCACTTATACATGGATCTTATTTTGATGAATCTGACACTGGATTTAAATTTCACTTTTTTGATATGCATAATATGATAAAATATAATAAACTGAAATGAATATAAGAAAAACTATGTTGTGGAGTGTCTGTGAAGACGTTAACAATGTTTTTCTTATACTCCTGGCTTGGAAAGCTCCTTCTGATATACAAAGCACTTTGTGAAACTGGGCTTCAATTGTAGGATAACTGGCAGTGTCAGGTTTCAGAAAATTCACCATTGTTTGCATGCAGAAAAGTGGAGAATGTGTAGCTTTCCATATGAATTACTTTCCGTACTAAATGTAAAACAAGCAGCAGCTTCTGCTTTACTATTCCATTTTTGTTAAAATACAAATAGCAGGAGAAAAGACAGGTAACTACACTGCAGTCAGGTCACAGCATAAGTGGATTGAAAGCAGGTTTCTGTGTTGTCCAGGCCAGGATTTGGATAATAAAGAAATAACTAAAGTCATAAAAAGCATAAAATACAAGCTTTAATCCCAACTTACCAATATATCACAACTGATGCTTCGATAACACTAGTAAGATGATTACATAATCATCATGCAATTCTTACAGCCACTGTTCAGAGAAAGTTTTATCTGCTTAAAATCACCTTCCCTAGAGCGTGTACAAAAGAATGATTTAAAATGGAAGCAGAGAACTTAATTTTTATGCATCATTTCTTCATGAAAAACAATCAGTGTAAGAAAGAGTTTCATATAAGTTCGGTTTAGGACACCATTTAGTTAATTAACTGAGCCATTTTCATTAGCAAACTCAATATTGACTTTAAAACAAAATCTATGTAATTTCTTTTAAGTGATGAATATTTATGAACCATGGTGTCTCTGACAAAGTTGGAATAAAGGCTATATTAATAGAGGAAGATGAAAGTAAGCTACTAAAAATACATACACATTTTTATTTTCAATGTCACCAGTGTCTTATTTCCCTATAAGCTTTCCAGGACCTGACCTTGGCACAAGTTTTGGGGGCTTTTTGTTATTTTTTTTCACTTCTTAAATATGTATTTGTAACATTCACAAGTTTCATTTTTATTAAAAAAATCATTTTTTTCCCAGTGATGCAGAAGACTAAAGCAATCCACAAATGCACCAAACAATTTTCTGCTTCATCTGGCTGTCTAGCTTTTTAATAAGCAGACAAGCAAACATATCCCCCAACCCAATGATTCGTTTTGTTTTTCTTACGTGGTAATATGATGATTTATACCACAGTCATCTGAATATCTGTATGCTTTTTATATTTAATATTTATAACTAATTGACACTCATTCTGTTGTGTACTATCTCAGTGATCTTCCTTGGACAAGGGCTTTTTCTGATCGCAAGACCCTCTGCTTTAAATCGCTGCTAAATAATCTAGTCCACAACCTTCTTTTCTTTATCTTTGTCCCTTACTCAATTGCAGAAATCCAAAAGCAACTGTAAAAGATTTACAGTATGATTCCTGCAGCCACCTTTAATGAAGGATCTACTGACACAAGACACGAAAATGAATTCTAAATAAAGTTACAATGCCCTAATTGCCTTTCTCTGGTTTACAGCAGAAGATACCCTATCTATCCCTCAGGCTACATATAGTCCCTGAGGCAAGCAAACTCCAGCACGTACCCCACAGTATTGGTATTCTGCCTAAACAGTTACCTTGAAGCTGTCAAAGTTTCCTTCCCATGGAAAGTGGAGCCTGACGTATATGTTGGGAGGTGAAGAGGGAGGAGAGAAAATGGCAGGCCATAGTACTGCTCAGCACAGAGCTGGATGCACTGCTCTGGTGTCCCAGAGTAACACACTACTCTGGGTCAGACAGCTTGTCATACCACATAAAGACCACTCTCTTCTCACAGCTTGGCAAATCGAACACAGTAGTCCTATCTCCACTTTTGGTCATTCTCTGTGACAGAGTACTTCCTGCCTGTTGCTGTGTCTCATCATCCTTTTCTGCAGCCCTCCTTTTCCCTTTTAAGAATTATGTTATCTGATTGCTTTACTTTCAAGACCATGCCCAATACTGAAAGCCTGACTTCCATGTGTAATCAGCTCACAGTGGCAATCGGTCAATAGCTAATTAAACATACAATACTTTCTTCAGCACTGTTGCCCACATCTGAGAGAAGCTTCCCAGAAGCATTCACAAAACTGCCATGGACTTTCTAAAAACTATCATTTGCCAGAATGCCTGACAAACCAAATGAAACCAAAAGGTATTGCAATGAAACAAATGACAAATATTTACACAACATGTAGGACCTTAAAATGCATGCTATAAACTTAGTATCATTATTGGTTTTGCTCAGAGTTCTCTATAGGAACCAAAAAAAAAAGAAAAGCATTTTGCTTGGTAGAGGAAATGGATATAATTGGAACTAAGATTTGTAACACAGCACTAATATCAATATGAAACAGCAATTTCTGGTATAAAAGTACGTTATATAACTAATGTATAGATAAACTATATTATTTCCACAATAAATAAACAAGGATATCTTTTGCATTATCTTTGCACAGTGTAGATAAATTTCAATGCGATGTAATTTTGTCTACAGCTATTTATAGATATAACAGACCTAGCATTTCCTATAGCATTTCCTAGCAATAACAAATTTATTCTATTAAAAATTGTAGAAAAATAAAACTATGTTGGTATTCCAATTCTAGTGAGTGATCCTGCCTACCAAGTACTGAACTGATGTGACTGATAGAAAACAACTAACAATGAATTTGATTTCATTACTGGTTGTTTTTCAAGAAATACCTGGTTTAGCACTTAGAGGGAGGTGACAACTTTTCATTTGTAAGACACATGCAGTTAATAGAAAAGTTGAGAGTGTGGGAGTTACCTTGGATAACAGTGTTCAATGTAGAGTTAAGTTCAGTATCATAACAACAGGCAATTCTCTGGGTAATGCTGATGCTGAATTTCTCAAAAGGTGTTTTTTAAACTATGAGAAAAGTGGCCAACAAAAGGCAATGCAAGAAGAAGGGAAGATGACAGAGGAGGTTCAGCTTTAAGGCTATTTCAGACTTTTTGTTTGTGAAACTTGAATTATATAGGCATGTTGCAATACAGACAGACCTATATAAAGTTTACTTTATAAACAGCAAATAGTAAAACATTGATTTTAGATTCCAACAGTCTTCCTTGATAGAAGTGCATGAACGATCTGACATAAAACAGGAGGGTCTGCTGGGAACTGAAGTTTAGAAAACCCCAAACCACTGTCAGTCATTCATTTGTATGTGACTGGATGGGAAACATTGGTCACTGCGTGTGAAATCTCTCTTACATATGCAGTTGTTGCGGTGCAGAAACATGTGAAAAGATTTGCTTAAAATGCTTTATTTGAAATCAGGTATTTCAGCTAGATCAATACTACTTCAATATAAACTGTCAGCACAGACATCTTTACAATCCATACTTTTTATATTCAAAGTACTTAGCATAATTCTAAAATAGATAAATATATTCCAGATTCATATACCAAACAAGAATAAGACAGGAATTTCCTCTTCTAAAAGATGACATAAAATCTGTTGGCAAGATAGTATCATGTATATACATGCATACATATCTTTAATCGTCGTTTTATGGTCTCACTTGCTAGTACAGACTTTTTACCCCCTGCAGGATTGTATTTCATAAATATGTTTTTAAGTCTTTGGTTAAAGTTTAATGTGAAACAAACACAGCAGCAATGTGGCCTTATCACACATCTAAAGTCTACATGATGAATACAAAAATAAATAGAAATGTTTTCTTCCTACATATCCTGTGCATTATTATTACATGATTTGTGAACTCATCTATTTAACCTAGTTCATCCTCACTTGAAATTTAAGTTTATATATTATAAAATCATTTTAAATATTATTATCCAGGTAGTAACTATGTTTAAGCAAGTACAAAATACATTTGAATTTGCTATAAATTACCTAAGTTGTCCTTATTGTAAATATTACTTGAATAGCACAGAGCAGAACAGAATAGTTCAGTTGGAAGGGAACTACAAAAATCATCAAGCCCAACTGCCTGACCACTGCAGGGCTAACCAAAAGCTAAAGCGTATTATTGAGGGCAGTACCCAAATGCCTCTTGAGCACTGACAGGTCCAGGGAATCAACCACCTCTCTAGGAAGCCTGTTCCAGTGTTGACCACCCTCACAGTAAAGAAATTTTTCCTAATGTCCAGTCTGACCCTCCCCTGGTGCAGCTTTGTGCCGTTCCTGCGCGTCCTGTCATCGGTGACCAAGGAGCAGAGACCGGTGCCTCCCTCTCTGCTTCCCCTCCTCAGGAGGTTGCAGAGAGCCATGAGGTTCAGCACTGACTTAAATGACCTGATCTCAATCTTCGCTCAGGTCAGAAGTAAAAACAAGTTTGAAAATCTNAGGACGTGCCTTCCAGCCCTTTTGTGTTGCCCTCTGCTGGGTGCATTCAAGTATCTTAATATCATTTTTATACTGTGGAGCCCAGAACTGCACACAGTATTCAGGGTGAGGCCACACCAACACTAAACACACTGGGAGATTCACACCTTTTGACTGGCTGTCTATGCTGTGTTTAATGCACCCCAAAATGCAGTTTGCCCTCTTGGCTGCTAAGATGCAATGCTGGCTCATGTTGAGCCTACTGTCAACCAGCACCCCCAGATCCCTCTCTGCACAGCTGCTCTCTCCAGCCACTTGTCTCCCAATAGTTTGGCCACTTGGGAGTGACAAATGTAGAGTCTCACCTTTTTGATGATGAATAGATATACTAATTCAAAAAGAATGCCAGAAGAAGATTATGGGTTAGAGCAAATGCTAAGCAGTCCTGAGGGAAATAGGTGAAGAAGATCTCAACTTCAACAGAGAGATCAGCTTGGGGATGGCTTCTGTCACTGTACTGATGAGTTTTAAGGAGTGAGGTAAATCAGCACTGACTTAAGTGACCTGATCCCAATCTTCGCTCAGGTCAGAAGTAAAAACAAGTTTGAAAATCTATTACTGATCCTGTTCGCGCATACTTACAAAAACAAATACCACAGAATTTCCTAGTGTTCTGAGTTCATAATTAATGAAGGAAAGTTGTGTTAGACATTTGTGTTAGCAATAATGAGTGATACAACAAGTAAACTAACCTCTTGGGAGAAAAAAAAGAGGTATCTTGCATCTTAGTCCGTTCTCCAGGTGCAACAGGTAAGAGCTTATTTTAACCAGAATATTAGATGTTACATTTAACCAAAACTTCTGAAAGAGCCAATCACCTTAATTATTTGACACATTGGATAGGTTTTTTTGTTTGTTTTTGTTTTGTTTTGTTTCATTTTTAAGATGTTTTTTATTTTTAGGAAGTGCAGCAATAGAAAAGAAGAGCAGTAGCATGTTGGACCTTTCAATGAAAAATTCCAACATGTAGATGCTTGAAAAGAAATTGAAATCCATTTCATATCATAGTGGAAAATGAATTTTCCAATATCATATCCAACCTCCAATTTAAATGCTGTACTACTTTAATGCTACAAAACAAT
The DNA here is from genome assembly GCA_013399115.1 of Anseranas semipalmata. Taxonomy (NCBI): domain Eukaryota; kingdom Metazoa; phylum Chordata; class Aves; order Anseriformes; family Anseranatidae; genus Anseranas; species Anseranas semipalmata. The sequence goes on from VXAA01002385.1 coordinate 506,457, forward strand.
CAGAGAAAAGGATGAACTTCATAAAGTGAGAAAAGACATTTATCCCACACTTTCTACATAACTAATATGAATTTCTGGGTAGAAATAAAACCGTTCATTAACTTCTGCAACTTTTGATAGTTTTAAAAAAATAATACTAATGACGCATCAGAAGTTCTCAAGAATACTTATTCATAACACTATAGCAGTTATTATCTCTTTTGAGGAAGCTAAGCCAGCTTTTTGTCTTTTGATAACATGAGTAAAAATGTATTAGGATTTCTGATTTGAAAGACAAATTCAAAAATGGTTATTTAAATTTTGTATCTAGAGTAATAACATTCAGGAGATTCTTCTATGAAATAATCAAAAGATTTATTTTTCAAAAGTAGACATCTGTTTAATGTTAATTACCCAAGATAATATATACATTTTTAGCACAATGTTGCTTTGAAAGCAGAAATGGATATTCACTCAGAGTTTGTATCTGACTAAGAAAAGAGTATGGCAAGTAGTACTGTTGCAGGTGTTCTTATCTAGAAGCGTAAGATTTGTACAAGATGGTTAGCTTTTAGTACCCTAATTAGAAGCATCGCAACATCACAAATGATATTCATAGATGCTTTGTGGGTTTACGTTTAAGAAAGTGAAACCATGTGTTCCTCACTACTGTTTTATATAGAAAACTGCTATTTATGTACACAGGAATTTAACACGATAAATGCTATAGCACATAGAGGATTATTCAGAAAGACCTTGCTAATAGCACATATTGTGGAAACTTCAAAAAATAAGAGAATGATTTCATTCCACCCAACTACCCAACCCTTGCAGAATCCGTTGAGCCTCTTTCATGTCAAGTGTGGGAGATTACAAAGTCATACAAATCCTTCTCTTATCTTCTGAGAAGAAGTCACAGGAAAAACTAATACTGTAAATAGGGAATGACTTGGATCACAGAGGTAGCTGTTGGGGTGACTGTGAGGAATGAAAGGAGAAGGGAAGACACTCAACAGACAACCAAGATATACTATTTTGATAAATGCCAAAAGAAACCCATTAGGAAATGTGCACTATTTTCTCCTAAGCAGTTCCTTCTTTTTCTGTAACTTTTTCCATGTTGATGAGCAACATGGCCTGAAATCCACAGATAATAATGTGATGAATCTCCAACTTATCTATATTTGACTTTCATTGAAATTATTATGTTTGCTGTCATTTATTGTTAGGCTTAAAGCACACCTGGAAAACTAAAAGTAAGGTAAAACAAATACAACTAGAATCTAGAGTGCATAAAGAACAAAAAATCTTAACTCTTCTAAATTTACTTAAAAATTTGTCTCAAAGGAAAAGAAGAACAAATATTCACTAGTATGTCACAAAAGCCCTCGATATGGTGTAATTATTGCCTGATTGCTGCAAAAACATTTTGAACATCGTAACTTTTTCCTTGAAGGGACTTCAGAATGACTAATTGTTTCATATGAGAGTAAACAACATACTATAGTAGGAGAATATTTATTAATATTTAACAAGAGAAAGAAAATTGATGGTGTTATTAATAAAAAGAGAGCAATCATATATTTCTCTCCAGGACTCCAGAATTAACATAAAACAGTGTTATTAACCACTTTTACAATGTTTTAAACCTTCAGAATGTTGCAATGTCACCAAGTAATTTATTTTTACAATATTCTATGAGACAGGGGGTTGCACATAGGAAAGTAGAGCGGCTGGAAAATTAAACAACTTCCCTGGCATTTCCAGGCTGTGGGAAGTGACAAGATAAAAATGGTCTCTGTAAAGTACCATACCCAAATATACAATCTATCACGGATTTACAGCACTAAAAACTTCCTTTTTCTGATGCCGTGCTACAGCATCTATTTATTCAGAGTGCTTTATCGTGTGTGGGGAGGGTGCAACTTTCTGATTGTAAACTACCTTTGCCTCAAAGTTTTATCAGATGCAACAGCTATGTTTCTTCCACTAATACCTTGAATGACAAAAGTGAGCTACAAGACTTGATGCCATTACAAAAAAGAAAAAAAAAAAACTTAGAATTTAAATTGAAAAAAGCACCAATTGTATCAAATTCCTGGATTATTTTTTTTTTTAAGATTGTAAAGTTCAGTTCTTGTAAAACAACTGTTAAAAAAAATCAGTGAGTATCATACCACAGCAATATTTGCCTCATCTGAATCTGACTTCTATTTTCTTTGGGGTCAAAACCAAAATCAGCACAGGTCTGTGTAGATATTCAGGTTCTTTTCAAATATGGCAGAAGATTTGCACTAATTTTCCAGATTTAATAACCACTGCATCCAAATCTTAATCTTAAATCAGACCAGAAGCGATATGTTAGTCTAAGCCTGACCTGCTAGCATCTCTTATCTTATAAATGCTAAATAATAAAATCTTTCAGTCTAAGTTAAACCATTTCATTTTCTTGCATCTGCAGTGAATGTGTATACTTATCATTGATTGTAGACATTCGTAGAGCTATTATGATACACCTTTAAAATTACTTCAACTAACTAAACGTCAGAAAAAAAAAGTCTCCTTATATCTTATGATAGTCTCCAGTTTTTTTTGACAGCAGTCATTAGGATGATTTACAGTATAGCATGTAAGGTGGAACAAAAACTAATGTCCGAAGCCATTAAAATGGCTAAAAATTGCCTTTGATTGGCAAGTAGACTGTAGAGCCCAATTCCTAATGTGGTCTGTCTTATAACACATGCAATCCATTGTATTCAAAATAGCTAAGAATCTCAATAGTTTTAAATCAACACAGCCAGAAAAACTTCAGTATATGTAGTAGCCTAAAAGAATTGGAAAAAAAAAGTTATTTTCCAGCTTGCTTGGAAGTTAGAAATAAAACAGACATTCTTATTAGGCTACCAATGCTTTAGGCTCATTTCAAATCAAAAGCACAAAAATCAAACAGTATCATTCACTTCCCAAGATCCTCTCCAATCCATCCCACAAATAATAATAGTAACAATTTGTAGTAGTTTCAACTGCAAACTCAAACTAAGTTACATTAACTTGCTGAAAATTTGATGTCATCACAGATAATCTGTGAATAATTACTACTCAAGGCAAGCTACAGTACATGAACTATAACCTTGTTATGACTTTGTCTTTCTGCACTTTCTAGGCCCCTCTGTTTTTCTCTACACTTGATTAACCAAGATAAAAAGACCTATACTTTTCCTGGTGGTACAGAAAATGTTCACAAATTATAGTCATGTCACTCCACTCCAATTTTTTTTTGTCTATATAGCACAACGAATTGATTTGCTGTGGCAGTAAACAGTGAAATGGTCTCTTCAGTGTCTAGTAATTAGTTCTAATACTAGCAGACAAATTAAAAGGCAGCAAAACAAAATGTCTCCATCAGGCACTTATAATAACCTTCATAATACATACAGTAGATATTGTGAAGACTAAGGTGGATAAATGAGAAGAATGCTGATTTTGGCATCCAGCTTACTTTCAGATAATCTAGCTCATCCCTCTTGGCTGACACCAGACCAAGAATATTATTAAAGAGTAATAAACTCCTTCCAGCAAACCTCTGATTCCATGGTTCACTGGTCTCAGACCTAATCTATCAATCCATTTACTGCACACTAAAAGGTAAGAAACCCATTACAGATCTCTTATATGCCCTGGCAGGTGGTATATGACAAGAACTGAATTCATCACAAACTCCAGTGCCTAGTACCCCTTTTGTATGCTTTGAAGCGCTAGGTGGTTAGCTTACTTGGCTATCACAGCAGAAGATACTTTGAGCTTTGAAAGTAAATGAAAATTCTTGATGTGAAGACATAAAAATGGTTATAAAACACTTCATTTTTCATATTATTAAGACTTCAGAAAGACAGCATTATTTTCATTTTTACAAGAAATACTGGCTTTGGAGAGGATATAATAAGTAAAACCAGGCTAGAATTTAAAAGTCACGCTTTCAAATGTGGGCTTTAATCTTCATTCTCTGCTTAAACTATATCTGAGGTAGCAGCCTATTAGAATCACTATTCAACACAGGTGTCTAAAGAAATGTCATTTTAAATTTATGACTATATAAAGGAAGAAAAACTCTTCATGTATCTATTCTCAAGGTCATCAGCACGTGATATAAACACCTAAAAGCAAAGACAATACTGAAGCAAAAGCAAAAAAGCTTCTTTTATGTGATCGCAATTCCTTTCATACTCAATTTCTTTTCTCGGCTTATTTCCATTGCTGTAGGGCAACCGTTTCTGTGACTGTAAAGAAGGTTTGAACATGACTTATTTCAAATATGTCACCTTGAAGGTTAAGACTCACAGCATTGTCACCCCTTCCACTGTTTGGCAGATCAAAGCAAAACAAAAATTTGTCATAATCTTAGGAGATATTTGGCTACATTTTCAACTGGTAATTTTCAATTGTCACAGTGCCTCTAAAGTAAACAGAATTACTCTAGCATATACCAGATAAAGAACTACCTTATGTTATTTATGTAACTGTCATGTACATTTTGTATTTTGAACATAGTAGTATCATCCTGCAAGATGAGATAACCAGAAATAGGAGATTGTTACACGTTGCTTTCTAGCACAGATGCCAGAAAACAAAACAAATAGCTGGAAACAAAGGATTAAAGCTTAAGATATACTCTTAGATGGGAATGGAGGTACAGAGAAGCCCCAGAGAAATCTCTGTGCTGATGAGGCTTGTCCACTGGGCTTTGAGGAACAGAAAAAATATATCCTCATCAAAACAGCTGACTACAGAACCATCCTCCGGTGACCTACTGAAGATTGCCTGATGTAAAGTGCCAGAGCTGTGAGGTTTGGCTCGCAGTAAAATCTGTGTGGGTTGGTCTTGTTTTTTTTTAGTGCTTATAGATCTGTAATTGAAGGAAGACAACGCGTGTCCCTCTGTCAGGCCAGCAGACTTTCCGTGATTCCTAATTTGGTTACAGACCCTAGAGTTTAATAGGCAAAAGTAACAAAATTAATTTCCTCAGCAACATAAAAACTAATCTTAGTGATTTTACATCTCCCAAAACCAGAAAATTAAGTTTTCCTACACAAGCTGTGAGTGCTATGTAAAAGAAAAAAATACATTTTTTTTCCTTTCAGTTTCCAAAAGAAGGAAGAAAAGGAGAAGAAAGGGGAAAATATGTAATATTTTCATATATCTTGTGACAAATCTAATGACAGAAAACCAAAAAAAAACTTCTAACTTTTTTGGGGGGGCCTTAACCTTTCAAGATCATCTGAGAAATAGAATACCTTCAGAGAAAAATTTGAAAATCTCACTTAATATGTAAGGATTTGAGTCCTGTAATCTTCAAACTCAGTTTCTGTTCATTAAAAAATAAACTGCATACATTCTTTAAATTCAGCAACTAAGGGAGAGCGAGAACTTTTTAGTTTTATACATCTCTATAGTTAGATAACTGAACCTGAAATAGTGCAGTTCAGTAACGATCACAAAGTAAAGGTTAATTTTCTGGTTTTAGACTCTTTTAGTGATAATATAGAGGTTTTCACCTTTTCAAGCCCAATGTCTTGCCAGAATCATTACTTAGGTCTGTTGCAACTTGTAAAGAGAATGATTCACTAAACAGTAGCTTTGTCTCCCATATTTCATCCAAACCTAATACTTCCAACAGCATTCACAGTTATTTGGGTTGTTCTGTCTTTGACAAGTAACCTGGAGTATTTCTGTATTAGCAAGCAGAAAGTGAAAATCCAAAGTTTTTAGATATATGACTAATCAGTAAAAGTTTTCATTCAGAGACAAATTACAGTTTTTGTTGGAATGTTTGTGCCATTTTACTGAAAATAAAAACAAACAAGAACAACAACAAAAGAAACAGAAATATTTTTGCCTGAAAGCTAATGATGTTTTAATACTACAGCAGAGATATTCAAATCATGGTGCCTAAATTCAGCCACATATCTTTAAATCAGCTAGTAAATAGCACTAGTTTTGATCTTGAAGTGTTCTGAATTCTTCTACATACATTGATTTTGGAAAGCCATTCTGTAGAGAAGGAGATACGTCTGTGCAAGTACCTAAATAATGATTTGTGTGCCCAACTCCAGTTTTGTGAATGTGATCAATATTTATTATCCATTTTCGCTTGAGCCATTAGCTAACATTCTGAAACTTGCCAGACTGTTTCTGTTAAGTAGAAGAAACTAATGAGAGTTCCACATGAGACAAATTCCTGTTTATTTACCAGGGCTGTACTTGAAATATCAATTCTGTGAACACAGTTGAAACAAAAAGACAGGACGGAGTACTCTTGACCAGAAACTCTAGCTTGTCTTTTCAGTAAGGTACTTAGAAGAAGACCTATTTTCTCACCTTTTCTTCCCAGAGCTAAACACAGCTAAACCTCCCCCCCCC
>VXAA01002385.1:512878-530278 GCA_013399115.1 Anseranas semipalmata
CCATCCTAGTAACTGTGCCATCAGTCTCTGGGGAAATCCTTCAGCTGCATAGTCTAGATTTTGCACTGACCTGTTCTGACCAGACTGATCCATACCTTGCATAGTGGTCCTTTGGATAATGATTTCTACCTTTTCCGCTCAATAAGGTCTGTATGGAGACCAGTCTTTACCAGATCTGCTATTCATTGTCAGCAGTTTCCAACACAAAAACATGCTACTTCAACAATAAAGAACAACAAAATCCTACCTTACTTCTCCCCATGGGTATGGAGATCCCAGAAACCAAAATGAATGGGACTTTGCTACACAGAAACCAGAACTCAAAGCTCACGTTTGGAAGAAGCATGGTAGAACATGAATCAGTGGTCGCAGTTTCCACGCCAGCGTTGGGGAGAGGAGAAAATTGGGATGTTTTTCTAGAAAAGCAGTCAGCCATTTGCTACTGCCTCTCACACACCTGAGGCACAAAAACTGAAGTATTTGCTGTACCCTTTAAACAACCAGCTTACAAAAACGATGCTATGTACTCTGCCTTTAAGCAGCAGACTTAGGGAGTTAATTTGGATGCAACATCATCACCTCAGGTGCTCATGGCCTTGTGTTGTTACTGTTTTATCACAGCAGTGTATTGTACACATTTTTCTTCCACAGATTCATTATGTGCACAAATGTCTCTGCAGGTTCATCCAGAGAAAAATAATAGATACAGGAAAATATATAATGCAAATATTTGCTGCAGATTACAATTTTATATCACAGTTACATCACTAATATGTCTCACCTTTACCAAGCGATGGTTAGCCTCCTTCAGTGTACTCTCAAGCTTATGTTTTCTGTCTGGGTTCAGTGATGCACTTCCAAGTGCTATTCCTCCAGTTTCATTTAATCGTTTCAGTATTCCCTTGTGTGGCGGCAGCTCTTCAACTCTTAACTGGAACAGACAAATACAGCAGTTAAGATGAACTGTGGTAGAATTTTCAGCTCTCCTATCTTCACCCTTATCGATTTGTCTATCAGCTGAAGGAATAAACTCAATTCAAGACAAAATAGCCATGGCTTTCTGAATGTAGAAGGGTAAAACCTTGAAAAAGAAACCGTATTTGTGGATCAAGTCTAAAGAGAGAGCTAAAAGACCAAATAAGGGGTTTCTCAGGATATGTTGCATGACAAATTTCCACTTCTGGACAGTCAATAGCTCATGTATACAGATTTGAATATTTTTTTTAATATGGTAAAAAGCATATTAAAGCCCATTTGGCGAGGGGCTTTTCCATATTCCGTGCTGTGAACACAATCACCCAGAAGGCATGTGGTGAAAAGCCCTACAGTCCAACCTCGTAATTAAGAACGTTCATATATGCTCATAAAAGCACCAAGTAAAGCCAAAGGAAGCAAGACATCATCTAAATGTATCACTTCTCCACTATATATGCAGTTACTGCAAGTAACTTTATATATATCAAGTTAGGATAATGCAACTAAAACATAAATTTCTTCAACATCTTTTTAATTATTATCATTAACACAATCAAGCAGGTATTAAATGAGCCACAGTGCAAGCTGATGCATTATTGTTTGCTGCAGCAGGATATATTGTCTTGTGTAGCTCCAAAAGAAAAGATGGAATGTAAAAATGAACTATGAATAAAAGATGCTAGCACCTTTAATTTTGGACTACAGTTGGGAAATATTTCTGTATAAATAAGGAGTGGGAACTTCATGGATCTAAATAACCAATTTAAACTTCAAACTTGTAACCGTGTCTGCAAACAATAAGATGCATTTAACACCCCATATAAATATTTCTTTGCCTTCTTTCTGATATCCCTGACTATGGAGGCGAGGCCTCACAAATTCTCTGTCCAGATCACTGATATCTTATACTAAACAGTCAGAGGCATAAACTTAGCACATGATTAAGTTTTCATTTCCTCAAATACTATGTATCCTATTTTTGTTTATTTAGAAAGGAACTTGAGGATAGATTTTACTAAAGCATTGTTTTGATTTTTTTTTTCAGGTTTTGTTAAAAGAAGTATAGAAGAAACTCCAGCCATTTGCCTTCAGGTTCTTTAATGCTCTATTCCATCACTTCCTGAATTTGTTCAACTTGGATTAGCATAAAGGATAACCAGTCTTTATCTTCAAGAGAGAACTGGAAACATTTTAGACATGTATTCCGTAAGTACTATGCATTTTCCAGCTGTGGGTTAATTTATTATTGAGCAAGTTATTAAACATATTCTATTGGAATCGTTTCAAAACTAAACAGAGCAATTTCTATTGCATATATTTTAGTATCATAGTCTAAAACCTCTAACATCTTCATTAAATTATTCCAGCCTAAAAACAAATATTTACTATTTGGATTTTATTTTTTATTTTTTCAAGAAAGTGTATTTAAAAAGTCACCTAGAAGTCCATTCTAGAAAATGTTGTCGTGCTACTTTAACCAGTTGACATTTATAATTATGCATGCAACTCCAGATACTCTTGTGAAATACTGAGTATCATTTCCTAAGTGAGAATTTATAACAGGTTAACAAGACACCTATATAGAAATGTTTTACAGAGAAAATTGTCGTGTTCCAGTATCAGAAACTTGAACTAAGAAATGAGGATGAAAAAGATGGTGATTAATTATCTAGTGACAGGATAGGAATTTTCCTTTCACTACATTTTCCATTACTTCTCTGATTTTAGTATTATCAGTATATATTTCTACCTGAACTTTAAAACTGAAAATAGCATTTAATTTTCTTCAATATAGAATTCATAAATTAAGAAAACAGTAAGAATAAAGCTCAAAATACCTTTACTTTGCCAAGGCAGTCTCTTAACTGGTCTTCATTCCCTGGTTCTAGGGGAATAGCAATAATGCTGTCTGTTTCTTCTAACCATAAAATCAACTTGTTCAAGTCGTCTTGAAATTCTGATAAAATATTCTTTTCTTCCTCTATCCTGTAATAAAAACATAAAATTAATGTTTCTATGCATTTTTTTATGTTGAAGTGCTCATCCATACTTACAAAAAACCTAGGGAAAACAATTTCTTATAATTTATATTAACTCTTTCAAAAAATATGCCACTGATTTTTCCATACTAAAATTATGAGACCTTTTTACCCCTTTTTACGTGGTATTAAATATATTGGGAAAGAAATACGCAAGTTATGATTTGAAACCTCACTAAATTGGGCTTCCAGGGAGCAAACAAGCATACCAGAACTAGAATCATTCATAACTCAGACAAGATTTTTGAGTGAACTAACAGCATAGACGCCCAGTGTCAGAAACTAAGAACTCTAGCACAAAAGTTTTACTAAAATGAAAAGTAGAAAGTGCCACTTAGATCCATTTGGACACTGTACAAACAAATACTTTGGTAACCATGAAATATACTTTCTGTGAAGCATTCCAGTCCAGAAGACAATTGTTGCTTGACACACCTGCACACTTGTGTACATGAAGTCTGAGAAACAACTTAGAAAAAAACAGGAGTTTAGAAATTTCCAAGTCAATATCTCTCAATGAAGTTTGTACATCCAAAACCCCCAAATATTTCTCCATATATTAAGAAGTCCAACTTTATCAATAAAATCTTATATGACTTTTTCTCCTCTGTAATTTCCATAGAAGAAAGTATTCAACTGATTTTGAACTGTCCTGCATTTGAAAAATTTATTTTTCATGCACAGGTACAGAAAACTGCTTCATTTGTTTTAAGTAAATACATTTGGTTAGAGAGAAACTAAAAAGTAAAACTGCAAAATCTGTAAAATTCCTTTTAAATATAACATCCTGGTTACAAAGTAAATTGGGAGAACTCTGGTTTTGTCAGCAGTGACAGCAGTGAAAATTCTAGTAATGAAGAGGAGCATAAACTTATCAGCTGAATTAAATTTCATTTCATAGCAAAAATTTCATCTGACTTCATGGTATAACCAAGAAATTCTTAAAGATGAAGATATTTGAGGAGGGAAAAAAATAATTGGAATGCTATTACAAAATAAAAAATATTTTTTTTTTTTATTTTATAAATATATAAATATCATATATCATATAAAATATATTTTATAAATATATAAAATAAAACCAGAAGCATACTGGTTGAATGTAATTCAATTATTATTTTACACAACCCCCAAAGTAGTGAATATTAATGGAATTTACCTGCCTTCCACCTTATTGATGTTTATTGCATTTTCTTAACAAGACACCCTTGCAAGATGAGAAGTGCTATATTGGATGAATAAATACTCTACAGGCTCTATAAACCCCTTTCTGAAATAGTAGATTAAAAACCAGAGTAAAGTACCAAGGACAACACTCTTCACCAGACTTCACCGTTGAGCTGCTAGATCCCCCAGTCTGGCTACGCTAAACATGCCACATCTTAAGAAGACCTGGAAAATATGATAGCCACCACATATATGACAGTCTCTGGGTGTCTTTCCTGGATGGCAAAAGCCAGGCAGAAAGACATCACTACAAAAGTGTTCATGAAAAGTGTTTCCATCCTATTAAAAGAATCAAACACTTTCAGAAAATATCTCCTACTTTTGCTCTAAATCCATCCTTTCTTTCATGGTCAAAATAACTAAGAAAGTAGTAACTTCAACAATATATGCAGTGAATATCTGGGATAAGAAAAATCTTACAATAAGACAATATTGTACATTGATGTTTCCAAATAATTATGAATAAGTAGCTCATACTTTCAAGGTTTTTTCTTTACAGTACAGTTTAAAGATGTTTTCTGTTAACACCTAAAATATGAAGCATTGTTTCTTTGTTTACCTTCAAGTTTAATGTTTTTTGTAGAATTTAAGTATGTAGCAGTGATAATATTGAATGGGATATTTAAAACTCTCTATCTACAATTAAGATATTTTATTTCCTAAGTCAATTCAATGCATTTAGATAAGAAAAAAGCACAAAGTTCTTTTTGAAATATTTGTTGCAAAGTATAAATATTCTTAATAACGTTTTCAGGAAATGGAATTGCGGTGATTACAGATGAAAAAAATATTTATATGGAAAGTGCAAAATGTATTGCTAAGTATTATGAAGTCCAATAATAAATCGTGCATACAACCATGATAAATACACCCAGTTTGTGTCAAGGAGATTAGTAAAAACCAGGACAATTTTAAATGAAGGAAGCTTTTTTCCTAGTTCAGGTGGGCAGAATAGGGATTCTCATTCATGTACACCGTATTTTACAAAAATCAAAAATCATCTATCTATATTTCACAACTCTACTAGGAGTGGAATTGAATTAAATGGTACTCCACAGCTCAGAGAAATTCAGAAGTAAAATTTTCAGAGCCAAACATGTGACTTTGAGCCCAGATTTCCAAGGCTCAGGAGAGGAGGTCTTTAAGCAAAATTAGACCACAGAGAGGCACGAAAAGACTAAATAAAACTGGCCTGGTGGAAAAGCCCAAGAAGTTTAAGAAACTTCCAGAAAATAAAAATTGACAAACATCAAACCGCTTATTACTTTCAACTACAACCACACATGTAAGAGTCTGCAGGATGTGCACAGTAGGGCGAAGGTATATCCCAAGAGAATAGAGGTCCCTCAGGACCTGCAGCCACACAGTGACAGCCACCACCTCGTGGGATCGGTACCAGCAGTGTCAGCAGCTCTTGGGAGAAAGACACAGAGATGCTGTGCTTTGCATCCTTTCTTTAAGCTGCATCTCCCCCTAATTTAAGCTATTTATGCAAAACCTTTTTTTCTGGTTTATATATGTCTAGGTTTTTTTTTTTTTTTTTTTTTGCAATAGACAATTAAACTGTATAGATTGAGATTTCTTTATATTGCCAGAGAAAAGACTTACACTGACACAAGCAGACTGCTCAAGCTACATCTCATTCATAATACAAGAAGAGTATTTTATGGTTTCTGCATATGAATGACTTCTTTTAGAAATTCTTACTTTATATATATAAACCCAGAAGGTTTTTAGAAATCAGACCCCAAAAAAGTGTTCCATAAAGGTCTATTTCTTTATCCCAGTAATGAACAGTATGTAGGATAGTAATTAAAGGTCCATTGCAATTAATGGAAGCTGCAGGTGCACTTCATAATTTAGTTCACAATTTGCTGTTGGCCTGCTAGAACATTACTTCTGTTATAAATAACATCCTGCATGACAAGTATCATATTATGCAAGCCACAAAAATAAAGCACTCCTTATTCAGCTATTTATTTATTTATTCAGCTAATGCTGAACAAGTTAATCACATAAAAAGTTTTAACATGATGACTGCTTGCACCTCTTGAACAAGCTGATTTCTATCACCATAATTACATTTGCAGCAACTGATACATGTAATTTCTAAGTGTTTAAACTCATGACAGCAATGACAAATTACCAGTAGGTTGTTATTAACGGAGTATGGACTTCCAAATCTGAGCCTAAACAAACTGGAACAAGGACCATGAGCCACCAATTGTCCATCAACACATACAGAGCAGCTCGCAAGAAAGCAGGTGGGAGCACATCTTGCTGGATAAGCAGATGAATAAGGAATAAGATGTAATTCCAGCAGCTGGCCCTAAGGAGCGAAGCAGATTAATCTCCAGCACAGATCTGCATGCTGTTATACATCACTACCTATTCTTTTAAATCACACCTAAGTTCCCAAAAACCTTTTAAACTAATTTGCAGTTAGCAAATGATTTATTTCATTAATCCCAAAACATAACCCACCTTCGTTGATGGAAAATTCTAAACTTAGAGCAGAGAAGTACAGAATTTCATATGTAACTGTTGGTCTTCCACGTGAATACTCTCAGGCACGTTACTTTATGTTTTCTGTATTAAAACACCACAGCTTTCTATTTGTATTTCTCAATTCATAGGAGCCCCTTGGTCAACTATTCTGACTGCACAGATGCTTACACGAATTTTATATACATTATACTTCTGGAAGCTAACGTGTTCAGTATACTCAACATTTAAATGTTAAGTAGTAAATTAAATGAAATAAAAGCATTAGTTTTCCTAACAGTATTAAAAAGAATCAATAACAAATTCTTATGGCAGTCCACAAAATACCCTGGGTACATTTTTGACTACCATTAATCCTTAGTTATACTATTACACGGTTAACTATTACATAAACATTAATTTCCTGTTTCAAGTAAGCTTATATTTTTCAATTACAGTTTCTAGAAGCCATATGAAATGCATATTGCAGCTCATGTATTTTCTCAATAGTCAATAATGTGATTCCAATACCATAGCAACCCGTATAGTTTGTGAAACACATCAGATGTTTATGGTTTGTAGCTGCACACAAGCGATGTTGGACTTTGTTGGGAGGTGTCAGCTAGAGACAGAAAATATGCAATCACAGGAGTAAAACAGATTTGCACTTCGTTGTGACTTATCTTCTCCCTTGCACTTCAGTAATGTTTAGATGGGTTTTTAAACATTCAGCTGTTGAATTTTTATTTATGGTGTTTCTGAGATTAGGGATTAGTCCACCTAGTAGCTATTACTGAGAATTTAAGAAGCCACCAAAATAGTAAGTTGACAGTTTAGTGAAAATATTTACAAAGAGAGAATGAATATGCTTTCTTTCTCTAGGGAATGTGCAAATGTGCTTCATTTGGGTAATGACATTAAAAAAAAAATAATTGAAATTAAAAATATCATAGAAACTTCAGGAAAGCCAAATGTAAATACTAACCAGCAGCAAGTTTAGCTACACTACATGTAATCAGAATGTAAATTTATACCAGCGATACAGGTTACTACAGTAATTCTATTGAATTACTGCAAGAAAGCTAAACAGTCAAAAAAAAAAAAAAAAAGAAAATTCAATATGTAACTAATTTTATGTCGGAAAGAAAAATATATTTATCAATTTAACTGTCATGAAATCTCTTCATCTGTAGTCCAGCTTTTAAATTGCAATGAGAAACTAATCACAGTCTTCCATATACCAAGTGTTCAGGTGAAGGAAACCAACCCATGGCAGCTAGCGTGTTGTGGCAAAAAAAGAACGCTTTAATGAGTGTAAGGTATGAAAAATATTAAAAAGTATATTTACTTTATAGTAACTATTTTTGATTTAGAACAGAAAGCTTGTATTTTTATATTCAGGAAAGTATTTGAAGGTATTCTGGTAGATAGCCTTTGTTCTGTCATTCTTTCAGTAAGTACTTCAAACTTGCTTGAGCGGAGATCTGAATAGACAGTCTGCAGGTTTGAGCTCATTAAAAGTGCAAATGTATTGCAGCTAAAATAATGAAAAATTCTCTTCCATTCAACAGAACCCAATTTTAAAAAACATCAGATTGTGAATAATAATAATAATAATAATAAAACAGATTACTGCTGAAACAGCTAAGAAATCTAATTCCTGGGCATCTGTTTTCAAAAATTACACAAGAAATTGTTGAACAGGATAGAAAATACAAAGACCAACCAGCACCAGTATTACACAAGTCCATCAAAAACCTCATTTATGAAGCTTCACCACATCAAGCTCACACATGAGATGTTGCTTCTCATCCTGATATATGATCAGTTGACTAGTTCTGCCTGGCCCATATGTTCCTGCAGCAACCAGGAGCGAAGCACCATGCTGCAGCTGCAGCCGCAGCCCTGGGGCCTGTCACCACCCAAGCTCTTGAGAGCCCTAAAGTGCCTGATGGCAAGGCACAGCCTCCTTAAGCCATCCAAAACTCAAGTGTCCCAATGGCATGACTCAACAGACACATACACAGCATAATATGGCCTGATGCAGTTATTACAGTCTTACGTGGCAGGGGACAAAAAGGCTGGGAAATCTTCTGATGTTGCAGTTTACAAGATTTTATAGTCAAAATGATTGCTGGAGTATGAAGAGGAAGAAACAGATTTTTTTTCACCTTCTCTTGTCTGTGTTTAGCAGTAACATCTATTCAAGGGGCTATTGCAACTTCCCCGTCTCCAAAAATCTCCCTTTTTCATTAACACTGTTCCAGAGCATGAACTCAAACTTTTCCAAAACCTGCTGCTTGCAGCAAAGTACCAACAAAAACTCAATTAAGTTCCCAATTTGCTAACTATCAGTGTATCGGGCTTTCAATCAAGTTTCACTTTATTCAACTGCCTGGTCTATTCTGAAGTTTGCAGTAAGATAAAATGACTAGATGTGCTAAAATTACATTCTCATCTAATTCTTAGCTGGATGGATTAGACTGCAAGATACAGAAACATTAAACACTGAATTCAACTTTCTACAGCTTTGAAACTGTTTGATAAAGGCAACTGAAAGATAACATCCTACACAAACATAATTCAAACACAGCCTCTTGATCTTCAGTACCAAAGAAAGGAGATTCAAAGCCAATCTTAAGTCTGTGCTTTACCTGGGATCAACATCTGACCCATTAAAACTAAAATAATAATAATAATAATATTAAAAACAATCCACCAGCTTGTATTTACTGAAGAGTAGTACACGCTCTTCAAACTGATTTGAGAGTTGGTTTGTTTTCTTGTCTGTTTTTAATTAAGTGGTCCTGTTATGGTCAAAATAATTCACATTCATGAAATGAGCCAGACTACCACCAAGATTAATATTAGTGCCCAGTGAATCTACAGTCAGCTTCAGTTATTTATGGAATTCCATGGGGTTGATCTATTTTACCATTTTTATTCAGCAGATTGTTTAATATTTATTCCAAATTATTTATGAAAACTGGATTAACATGGTGAAACTCAGAATTATATCATGTATCAATCTTCCATTTTCAAATCAACCAACCACAGGATTCATGATGGTTGTAGGAAATATTTTGAATTTATCATGTTCTTTATCAGTACGGTCATAATATTATGTTCTCATATAGAATAAATAGTAGAACAGTAGTTTAACAGTGCATCCTCAGGAAAAAGAAAAAATCCGTAGATTTCCCCACCCTCCCGAGCCCAGAGATCACGTGCTTCAGAACATAAAAAATGCCTGAGTATGTAAGAAAATCTAACCCAACAGTTTGCCTCCAACATTGTTAATAAGAGATGCTAATTAAGGGGCACAGAAGAAGTGCACAGAAGACTGTCCACTTTCTTCTGTCTGTTCACCTCATACTTCACCACAATCCACTATCATTAGACAAAGGATGTTATGAGGCTGAGTCATACCTTCCTCTACAACCTTCTGTGGCCAGCAAACCTCAGAAATCCAGAACCCATAATTAAAAAAAGTAATTCTTAAAGTGGTTTTACTATCTGTTCTGGTTCCAACAAGTACCCTTTACTTCTGGTACTGGGGAATTAAGTGAATAACATGTTGTTCCACATTCCGTTTACCCACCACTTCAATTTTGTAAGCCTATCCCTCCTGAGACCTCTCTCCAGAATGAAGATCCCCACCTTCCTAGTCTCTCCTCACAAAGCAGCCACTCCAAACCCTGGCTCATTTAAGTTGCCTTTCTCCTTCTATCTTTTCTGTAAGTCTGTCATGCCCTTTCTGACATGCAGAGAGCAGACCTGCACTGCAATGTTTGATTGCAGCAAAAACAACACTTTTTGTTTTGTTCTCAACACCTTTACTGATGCTGTTCAAAATTTTGTGGCTTTTTTTGACTCTCTCTCCATATTGAGCCTACAAACACTGTCAGTGTTGGTGACAAGATAACTTTCTTGAGTTATAATTGCCAGTTGCAAGCTCAACATCACCTAAGCATAGTATAGACCATTTCCCTGAAATAATCATTACCTCACATTTGACTGTGATGAAGATTATCTGCCACTTGCTGCCAATCCATTCAATTTTGGAGTTTCCTATTATCAGCTCAGCATTTAACTATGTAAAACAGCTTAATGTCACTGGCACACTTGGAAATGTCACCATACACCTCTGTCTCCAACTAAATTCTCACATTCATGCACCTTACAAAAATAGCTATGGTGATTTCTTACTTCCTTCTTTAACCTTCTTTTTTTTTTTCCTCTTCCTGTCTAACAATTGAGTATTTTTGAACTTGGCTTGAGAAATATGTTTGAAATACAGTGTTTATGCCCCATCTGTAGTTTGTGCACGATTATCAAAATCATAAAATCAAAATCTTGGTAAAAAATCACAAAATAGATTTTACAGTATTTAAAATTTTCTTGCCATTTAATAATGCTT
Organism: Anseranas semipalmata; assembly: GCA_013399115.1. Classification (NCBI taxonomy): domain Eukaryota; kingdom Metazoa; phylum Chordata; class Aves; order Anseriformes; family Anseranatidae; genus Anseranas; species Anseranas semipalmata. The sequence continues at coordinate 524,024 of VXAA01002385.1, forward strand.
ATTGACAATTGAATTAGAAATCACTATAAGATTTCATTTCTGGAATTCATGCAATTGCTAGTTTCTTTCCTTTATATCTTGAGATCTAATTTAATAGAGATTTAATAGAAATTGAGATTTAATAGAATAAAACTTTTTAATTGACCACTACTCCTCTGTTTGAGCTATTGAGAATCAGTTTTCAAAGAAGAGCTGTATTAACTACAAAGAATAAAACAGTCTATTAAAAAGTTGTAACATTTTCTTTTCTGACTTGTAGAGGATTCTAGATGTTAATATCAATTTTATTTTTTCTTTGAAATTATTAAATGAAAATGTATTCTACCCAGTCTGCTCTCTCTTCAATATCACCTTATTCCATTATGGTTTTAAAAAGTGCTTTCATTCCCTCATTCTCAAAATTGACTTAAAAATCCTAGAATCTGCCTCATTATCATAAAAATCTTCTAACCTTGAATATTTTAATTTTAGGAATGATAAGAAAATATGAAAAGACTATTAAAATTTACATGATCAAAAATATAAATATACAGAGTTTGAAGTTTGAAAAATAATATATTAAAACTCTTCCGGAAAAAAAAAATCAATAAAATATTTTAACTCACCCACATTTTTCTAATTTACACTATACTGAAATACTTAAATAAATTTACCATTCAACAGTTACTTAATACAAATATACAATAGACAATTCTATGTCTTGGACTACTAGTAGTGACCTCTTGGACAACGATGAAAACAATATACAGCAAGATATATAATGGTAAGGTATACATACTCAGAGATATCAAAGAGATAGTGAAGTCCAGATATTAAGTGTGGCTCCTGTTCAAAGTCTAGCTATGATAACTTGGAATTAGACAAAGTACATGCTTTTTGACATGACCTAGCTGTGCACCATTTTACTGCAATTGCTAGCGGCGGTGAAGCTAGTTCAACTGTATCTACACAATATTGGTCTTATAAGAACAATTCCTGTACAAACCTGTACTTAGACACACATATAGGTGGTGGTAGCAAGTCTGAGTGAGCAAGAAGTGATGACACACAAAAGCAGCAAGTAGAGGTCACTTCAGCCTTTCTTGTTTGCCCTAAATTTCTCATTAAGAACACAGCAAAGACACTTCGGGTAAAATAGGATTCAGGTCCTAAAAAGAGAGAACCTGAATGTACCCCAAACCAAATCAGAACAAATAATGAAAAACTGAAAGATGTCAAAGCACAAAAGAGATGCAAATCCCATGACATCGTGGCAATATGAAGACTGTGCAGCAGATGTGCCTACTGTCTTTTCGTGCCTGGGATCAATAGAAACCTAGCTAGAGCACACCACATATTCCTGTCATCTAAGAAAATCCAGTCTGTGGGAGTGAAAAGATGAGGGAAAGAAGATAAAGCTGGGATCTTGTCTGAGGCAGCAGCTAGGCTGAGGGTAGGATCTGTTTCCAAGATCCGGGAGCTGAAAGCACTCACAGGTCCGACAGCTCTGTCACAGGCAGGAAGACCAGGCACTGAACAGAAGTGCAAAATACTCCCTTCTGACGCACACAGGTCTCACTACAGTATATCAGAAGCATTTATATCAGTTTAGCACAACAGTATATGTATTGATTATATGGCAATATATATACTAACCTAGGTCCACCGCAACCACAATACTCAATATTACACAAAGTGCCCTTCCAGAGGAAAACAAACCAACCACAAAACAGTCAGCAAACCAAACAGACTGAAAGGAGGAATGGGTATGTGTAAATGGGTGTTTACTTCAGACTCCTCACTGAGGGAACATAACTGTATTATCCCCATGTAACAGATCCCAGGCTTCTTAAAACATAAGATGTGCCAAAAAATTCCAGACTGCTAACACAGCCTCGAACCAGAACAGCATTGAAATACACATTTCTATTGATAAATGAGGATGAGTACAATACCTATGTTTACCAGAAGTAGGACAGATTTTATACTCTCAGACAAAGCTCAAGCACCAATCTTTCTCTTCCATGTTGCCGCAGCAGCTTACAGGGCTATTAAAATGATGTGTTATTGTTTTGTAAGTGTTAGCACTTACTTAACAAGTTAAGGCTTAGAAACACAGATGGGTTTCAATTGTACAAAAGAACAGCTTTTAGTGCAATAAATAAAGGCAAAGGACTCCCTTGTGTAACAAGCAGCATTACCGTCAACACCTGGAGATACAGCAGAAAGAAACATTTAAAGCACCAGGACAGCTTCTGACAGCTGTTGCTTGCTTGTTTCGTCTCCTGCTTTTGACGAGTTACAAGTGAAAGTTTAAGCATAATTAAACTCAACAATAACCTTTCAGGACAGTACCTGACCACTACAGTGAGCATTTTCACAGCTTTTGTCCCCCACAGCTCTAAACCACAAAAAATGGCCTGTGACACATCAGAAGTAACAGAACTGTTGCATGTTACTAGACCTCCTAGCAAATCTCTTGCACTCAATAAGGAATACTCTGTTTTTTAGAAACCTTGCTTGAAGAAAGCTTTGCCAACGACTGTATTTCAAAGCAGAATATCTATTTAGGCCTAGCACCTAGGTTAAGAAAACATGTTTTTATAAAGCCTAATGTGAACAGCAACAAAAATATATATTCTTTCTTTTTTCTTTTTTTTTTTTTTTCCAATTGGAAATTCTCTGTTTAAACAAATCAAATCATTCTGGTTATTATCTGCAACTCAAATGGTCTAGGTTCTTCTGACTGCAAGAGAAAACCAAATTGATCTGGAAGTGATTATAAATAACATTAAATTAATGAGTCCATTCTTTTTATCCAGCCTGTATGAGATGCAGATGTTAATGGCATCAAATGATGGAAGTGAATTAGAGTAGGATTAACTATATCAATTAACTAAGGTATTATTAGTATTACAGAGATATATTTTAATGACATACTATCAAATACCGAGATGCTAAATCAACTGTAAATTGTGGAAATGAAGTTCCAATCTGTTCTACTTTTAATCAAGAAATAATGTATGCTTGTTTATTGTTGTTAAGCATTAGGATTAAAATTACAAAAATGTGGAGTATGGAAGGGAGTGGTGGCCACTGACAGGAATGAGTAGAAAAGAAGAATTAAACAATCGCGGATGTGAAATGTAATTACTGATAATTTCTTATGCATATGAAAACACCAAACGTTAAGAGAGAGTTCCTTTTAACTTTTAAGTCAGAAGCAAATCTAATACAGCCAAAATAGTTTCGCAATATTTTTGCTCTCTTTTAACCTACCTCTTTTTTTTCTCTACCAGCTGTCTGCAGATCTCCTGCCACCGGGTATTCAAACTTCCCAGTTGTTCCTTCAGCACGTTAGCATCTGCTGCTGATGAATGCTCAATAATTTCTTCACCAGTTACATTCAATGTTTTGACAACAGCTTGCTGTCGCCCAATGCCATCCTGAAGCTCCTGCAAAATACCCAACACATACACGTATTCATAAAAAATGTCAAGCATGAAACAAAATGCTGGCCAGATGGAAAGATGTGAAAGTCTTTGCTCTCCACTGAATTCCAAATACAAAAATCTAAAGCCAAATAGACAGGAAAACATCTTTTTTTTTTTTTTTTAACAAGCACCTTTCAATGCATCTCTTTAGGTTTTTTCCCCTGTATTCATGTCTGATAGAGGTCATTACAGCAATATTCTGCAGATCATTTCGTAAGAAAAACCTGTGAATTTAATTCTACACCCCTGAAGGTAGACACCTTTTTTTTTTTTTTTTAAATAGTCTGTGAACCATTATAAAATTTAAAGTGTACAGCATTTGGAGCTCCTATTAGCTATCAACACAAATCAGCAATGTCAAGAAAGAAACTGTTTGAAGTGCTTCCCCAGATTCCATTACAAAACACATCTGTCTCCGATTGCAAGAAGCTGGATAATTCATTCCCTCACCCTCTTTTTGGGTGGGGGGCACTACACTCCTAGGGAAGTATATTTCCTACATGGTTTCTATTTACAGAACAAAATGCAGCACTACCAAAAGGTAACCAAGTGGACCATTTTCCAAGTTTTACTAAATGCATTAGGATACATTTTCTACATCTTTTATCGTTAAAAAACTACCATACATGTTGCTACCTGAGTTCATTTAAAAAAAAACAAAGTAAAATCACAGGTCTGAATCTTTAGCTTAGACTTGAACATTGTATGCCTGTTCAAGAAAGTTTGTATTTATAAATATGGAAATCAATCATTTCCCATTCTTAGTCATCAGTGGAGCATGAGTAATTTTTTTCCACATAATTCCTCAAAACGTACAAGCAGGGAAGTGTAAAATCATTTTCAACAGTTTACTGCTAAAATAAGCAGAAACACTCCAGGACTCATATTTATAGGTTTATAGGTTTTCACAATCTCAAGAAGAGTGTTTGATTCATATCTACACACAAGAGCTTTCAAGTTAAATGCTGAATCTACCCTTTTCTGGAAGAAACCAAATATTTTAGGCTATCATACTCTGTAACTACGTTATATGCTTGTTTTCCCTTTTTAAACGTATAATATAAATTACAGAGTAAGTAAAACTAAATATACATTACATCTGTCCGTGAATTGGTTAAAACTGGCAGAACACAGATTTCCAGGAATGTAAAAGATGAACATAAAAGCTGTTCATGCATTGTTTTTAATTTATTTATCTTGTCCATTAGATCTTCACGTATGAGACTATGAGTGAAAGTTCAAAAATTCAGCCATATTTGAATTGAACTTCTTTTGATATGACCACACCTCAGCTAATTCATTAAACTGCAGAAAGTCAGTTGCATGCCCTATCCCAACTTTTGCACAGATTTTAAACAGATAGCTTGAACACCAACACCAGTACAACCCATGGCAGAGAGGTTGATGTCAGCAAGCCACTGCAGCAGGTACCCACAGTCCTGGACAGGAATCACAGCTGAGGCAGAGGTTTACACTGTTAAGGCTAAGTTATTATTATTACAAATTCTCACTGTTTTTCTTGCAGTTTTTTTTTAGGTTGCTATAAAAAAGAACTCCATGAAAATTATTCCTGTCTGTGGTACCCCTCAGTAAAAACTATTCTATTTTTTCTAAACTATTTTCATGGCCCATAGTTTCAGAATAAAAAAGTAGCAGAGAGATGAGCATAATGCTGGTTGCAATAGTCTGCATACTGATTTATTATATTTTGATAGCATGAGAATGTCTTCCAAACCAGAAAACCATTTCTGCTGGATCTTAGCAAGCTGCAATAGTCCAGTCATGGAGCATCAAGCACCCTCCCGGCTCCAAGTATCCCAGCATAGCTTGGAACATGTGAGGTCTTAAGACAGTGAGGTAGAAGAAACTTCTAAGACCCAGAAGAGACCAATAGAAGCCTCTTACTTTGAGGTATGAAATTTTCTTGTCTTTCCATGATGCTTGTTAATAAAATAATACCCAGTCCAATCTTTGGCTGTTATTTTCAGATTCACTATTAGAAATAAACAGTGGTAATGGCCAGGTAGTTTACCTGAATGCAAATATTCTTTTTTGTTGTGAGGCTGAAAAGTTGTTGGTCTTTCCAGAACACACCTCAGTTTTGGTAATGCCCAGCTTAAAATGGATATCTTGTTCTTGTATGCATACACAGTAGTTCACATTGATTTGAGCACTAGAGCTTTTGCAGGTAAATCATAACAATAAGACTTAGGAGAAATAACAACAATGGATTTAGGAGAAATATATCACAATAAGTGGCTTATTTCCAGCAAAGCACCTGAAACAATTGTGCTATTGCATGCACCTGTATGAATATAAGATCCTCACCACTTACAGAACAAATGACTCTACAAGACTTCTACATACATTAGCAAGACCATCCATTTGGAAGAGGAGATCAGGGCAAGGAGAACAAGGATGGAAAATTCTACTTCCTGAATTCCAAAGTTTTTAAAATTAAGATTTGTAGAAATTAGAGGTTATCTTTGCACCACTTTTTCTACATGTCAGAAAAAAAAAAAAAAACACTGTTCAGTATACTATTATGAAGTGAAAAGTGAATTAAAAGCCTCTTTAAATACTGTCACTAAGCCCTCTTTCTCAAGTTCACAGCATCTCAAACTAGTTTCTTTTCCTCCTCCAGCATATATGAAAAATATATATAGCAACCATTACAGGATTTCCACATTTATTTCAATTAACACAAAATTAGCCAAGGGAATTTTCTGATTTATTCTATAGCATATTATGCAATAGACCTTACAAAGTTAAAAAAAAAAAA
>VXAA01002385.1:530293-570528 GCA_013399115.1 Anseranas semipalmata
AAAGCTAGCTCAGTGGCAGGGATGGTCTTTGAACTTATGATCCCTAATGCCAAAAACGGGAACCTTATGCAGGAAGTGTGGAAAGGAGAAGCATGAATTTTCACCACAGCATGAGAGAACGCTCCTGGCCAAATTGAGCTGGTCTCAAATTGGGCCAAGGGAGGTTTAGATTGGACATCAGGAAAAATATCTTCACAGAGAGGGCGATCAAGCACTAGAGGGGGCTGCCCAGGGAAATGGTGGAGTCCCTATTCCTGGTCGTATTTAAGAGACGTGTGGACATTGCCCTAAGGAACATGGTTTAGTGATGGGATTTGGTAGGTCAGGTTGACAGTCAGACTTGATCTTGAAGGTCTTTTCCAACCTAAATGATTCTATGATTCTATGATCTCGATTTCAGATCACATAAAGAACACAATTTGAGACTTTTTTTTTTTCCCCAGTGCTGTATGCATTTGATGCTCTCCACATGATTAAATATGTGTGCTGATAAAGTTTGGCTAGACTCCATGGCCTAAAATAAAGGCAGGTTTGATACTAGCTACCACACAAAGCATAGCAATCCATGAAGACATTTATTTCTTAAAAATGTAATTTTGTATAAAGTAGACAAAAGTGTTTTTAACTATTTTGCTGAAAGTTGTGTTTTCCCACACTGGTCCCAAAGGTATGAACCACAAACAGGCTTTTCACAACTTACATTTAGTAGCTAAAACTTGCCAACAGCTATAGTTGCCTATTCCCTTTGCCACACACCTGCACAAGGACAAGCTGCTGGGAGCCTGCAAGGGGTTGCCTCTCGTGGCCTTATAGTATGTGGTGCTACAGAAGGAATACTGACATTGAACCTGCTTCATGTAGTTTCATTTGTTATCTCACCCCTTCATACAGAAATGGCAAAGCGAAAGGGCACAATGCCCTTTGGATTCACAGCTTACTCGGAAGGCTACCTGAAATACTTATACTTGCAATTACACAGTTTCTAATCACTTTATGAACACAGTGAGCAAACTAACCTAATTAAAAAATGAGATGTTTATATAATATAAGAAATAAAACAACCCAGAAGAGACTCGACATCATCATATTCACACATGGAGCTAATCACACTTTTGAGTGGATTGCAGATATTTGCATGTATATTGCATTTTCAGAATGTTGAATTTTTAGCCACTATATGACAATATAGGTACCCATCACTTCAATTTTTCTTTCTTGTGATTCCCAAGCATAAGTAAGTCATGAATGACATATCATTGAAGTAAGGTTTAAGTATTCTCTCAGACTACAAGTTGCAAAAACAGTATATTACGGAACTTCTACCTCTCATACGTATGGTTTTACGCTTTGATAATGACCTCAACTTAATATACTTAAAACTCCCAAGACATTCAAATGACGTTCCTTTTATTCAATTCATTTATTTTTATTTTCCAAGGATTAGCAAACAGATTTACTTAAAATGAGAAATTATTCACACTATTTCAGAAAACTTCAAAGTGGAATGGAAGCAAAAAGAAAATATGGTGTAAACATGGGGGGAAATCCTCACGCTGTTTCTGCAACAGCAGGGGACTGGGCCCACAGTCAACTTGAAACTCTGGCCTTGTTCACTATTGGTTCTCATTTTTGCTCTCACTTGTATTTTCTGACAGCACAGGAGCAGCTGCTTTAAGATATTTTTTGAATCAAACTGGAAAAAAAAAAAAAAAGGAGATGAGGAAAACAAGGAGAAAATAGAAAGTGAAAGAGAAATTCACAAAGGAATTTCCTAACCTGACTCTTTCAGCATTACTTCTGACCCCCCCCCAATGTATTTAGAACATTATTTCCATTGTACCTCCAAACATCCAAAGGTTTCTGCATCTATATTAGCAGCTATGTGACTTGCAAAGTTGTTCTTGAGACAAATATGCAGTATAGTGAATATCAATAATTAAACAAATCACAACTGATGGTGACAAGGTTGATAAAGCTGTTGGTAACAACATTATTCTTTAGAAAATATTTTCTGATGACATCATATACCACTTCCCTAAGAAAGTTAAAGGTCTGAGAGACCCTAAATCTACAGGCATTCCTAGTATCACGTTGGCTACAGCTTTCAGTTCATACCCTAAATATGTGGTGGGAATCTCTTAATAAAGTTAGATATCCTTGTTCCGTCTCCCTAAAATAAATTTCTGTCTTTTTTCCCCTTCTTCTATTTCTCTCTGATGCTGCTTTTCCTTTTATTATTTTCAACTGAATTATTCAGTGGTTTTACTATTCATTGCCATTCTATTTTTCATTCCACTTTCTCTTTTTTTTCACACTCTTCCAGTCAGTCCTGTGACTTCCCTTCCCCAAAACTCCAACCAAAGCTCAAAAAAACCCACCTACAGCAATGGAGTTCCTGGAACTGATCCTACTTGCAAGCTTGACAGCTACAAAGGGTAGGAAGGTGCTGCAGGAAGATCTGGATAGGCTGGACCAATGGGCCGAGGCCAGCTGTGTGAAGTTCAACAAGACCAAGTGCCGGGTCCTGCACTTGGGGCACAACAACCCCAGGCAGCGCTACAGGCTGGGAGATGAGTGGCTGGAAAGCTGCCTGGCAGAGAAGGACCTGGGTGTGCTGGTTGATAGGCAGCTGAATATGAGCCAGCAGGGTGCTCAGATGGCCAAGAAGGCCAGCAGCATCCTGGCTTGTATCAGGAACAGTGTGGCCAGCAGGACTCGGGAAGTGATTGTCCCCCTGTACTCGGCTCTGGTGAGGCCGCACCTCGAGTCCTGTGTTCAGTTTTGGGCCCCTCACTACAGGAAGGACATGGAGGTGCTGGAGCGTGTCCAGAGAAGGGCAACGAAGCTGGTGAGGGGTCTGGAGAACAAGTCTTACGAGGTACGGCTGAGGGAGCTGGGGTTGTTTAGCCTGGAGAAGAGGAGGCTCAGGGGCGACCTGATCGCTCTCTACGAGTACCTTAAAGGAGGCTGTAGCGAGGTGGGGATTGGTCTCTTCTCCCATGCGCCAGGTGATAGGACAAGGGGGAATGGGCTCAAGTTGCACCAGGGGAGGTTTAGCTTGGATATTAGGAAAAAATTCCTTACTGAAAGGGTTGTGAGGCATTGGAGCAGGCTGCCCAGGGAAGTGGTTGAGTCACCAGCCCTGGAAGTATTCAAAAGATGTTTAGATGTAGAACTTAGTGATATGGTTTAATGGGGGACTTGGTAGTGTTAGGTCATAGGTTTGACTAGGTGATCTTGGAGGTCTTTTCCAATCTAAATGATTCTGTGATTCTGTGAAAGATAAGTGTGTTGTTTTCTGGGAGTTGCCATCCTTGTGCTTATGGACTTCTGCCCATTTAAATTTGCTTTCGCTGTTATGCCACTCTCTCTTTTTCTCTCAATCTGCCTTCCGTAATACATTAATTTTATGAAGCTGCACCACTCAAGGAGACAAAGGGACTTTCTCCTGAATAAAGATGATCAATGTATGCCTCAAGGTTAGACTGTTAACAGAACGCACAACAATGCTCAGTTTACTGACATCTAAGAGTTACGCTGCGCAACTTTCTACACGGCTGTGCTGGTGGACTTTGGAGACACTTAAATGTCTCAAGATCCAACAGGTAATGATTTTGGACACCTAAAGGTGCCTGTATTTCTGTGGAGTGGGCTGATTCGTTGTGAATCACCTTGTAATACACACATTTGAAATACAGCAATGTATTCCTGTTGATTCAATCACAGTATTTTACCTCAACTGACAAAGTGAACTTGAACAATGCACTCACCACAATGATTCTGTGCTGAAATTTTATTTTATTTTTTTAAACCCCTGACAGTGCCTTCTTCTTGGCTTAGACAACTGACAGTTACTTTATTTTCTCAGGGACAAAGAATAAAACTGACAAAAAGCTATTTTGTCCAAGCCAGACCTACATCAAACAATCTTATATGCTGCATAAAAAAAAATTACTTAATTATAAAAAGTTAGGATATTTCAGTTTCACAGAAATGTTTTATTGTAAACATCAAGAGGGTTTTTTCTTTGTTTGTTTTATGATGACTTATTAACAGTTCCATATCTATGCTGTGATAATGCTAGTATTGCTTAATCTACCAACATCAACATCACGAAGAGTCAGTTATCCTTTGTATTACTTTTTTCCCGGAAAACTATGATTAAGCTTTTTGTAGACAAAAAGGAATAACTTGTGTAATTAAATAAACAATTTGCCACACACTTTCAAACAAAATATGTTACACCATCACATGCCTACTTGTCTCGGTTTTTGTCTCATGTCTTTCACAATGCTTGTGACAACTGACCAGGCAATATGACAAAAAGATAAACTATTGCTCCAGACAGATTCCTGGTACTGATTAAAATAGTAAAAAGGAAAAAGATTTGAGTTGATGATGATTTGGAGTAAACCAATTTGATTGCTTAGACTCATTTCCCATATTATGTAAATTAAACATTCATCAGAGTCCCTACCCACTTACCTAAGTGGGTATCAGAATGACATTGTTTATCTGGCTGTACTTGTTATTTCTTAGTTAACTTGTACATATGTCATGCAATTCTTTCTGCAATCTCATTTCCTCTTGTCGTTGAATCAAACGGCGTTTTACTTTTAAGCTTAATCAGAAACCATTCTACTAGCAATCTAACCAGCACTTTCCTCCTTTCATTGTAGCAGACAAATGTGTTCAACAATAATTTATTGTTATGGAAAAGCCCTATAGCAGCATGAAGAAATAACACAAACAAGCTTCTAAATTTTTGTCAGAGGCACTTGCTGGCACAAAATGTTTTAAGAAAAAAAAATATTGTACTGCCTTTCCTTAATTTAAGGTAAACTTCAGATCCTAAAAGCATGTAAAGGTACTATGCACCACTTTCAGAAATCTGTAGTCTTTAATTTGATATTAATGTGCTATTCTTCATTCATTTACATAAATCTTTCTTCCATCTTAAATTGTATAAAAGCATAAGGTTGACATAAGAGTCTACGCAGATGCAGTAATATAAACCAGAGAACTGTGAAAACTTTTGGTGGAAAACTATCCCCAATATAATTTGCTAGAATTTGTTTACCACAATGAATTTATTCATTAAATATATGCAACTCTGTTCAAGATTCTATTAGAAATAAGGAAGAAATTAATTTTCCAGGCAGTTAAATCACATTGATTTAATCTGGAGACACATTACTGGCACTTTGTTAGGATTAAAATGATCAACAAAAAGTAAATGTCACTTCCTAGCTATTTTGTTATAAGCAGCTATGCAATCTTCATTCTTACATGTGCGTTATGTTTGTTATTATGTTTGCATTATGAATTACGGAATCTTAGGGCAGCTGATGGATGTGGAAGGGGGAAAAAACAGAAAAAAAAATGCAGGCAATGTTTGCTAAGGAGTTGACAATAATTTACTGCAAAGTACTTTCTTAGAGTAAATTATAAGTGTTATTATCATTTGAATATTATCACCCCTGTGAAAAGAGAAGCATTTGAAAGAACTGACAGTAGGCTCTGGTCAGGTTCTACCTTACAAAGCAGAACCAGGTCCATTTAGTCAGTTTTACTCTTTGTACAGCATCTGTACACGAGAGCTCCAAGGAAAAGAAAATTGTTGCAGAACAGTTTTCTGAGTAAATGATAAATACAAGAAAATAACAAGGAAACTTCACTGTCACCTTATTGGACTAAAATTTTAATAGAATAGTTTGTAGTGTAAGCAACGCTTTATAAAATGAACCAAAGCCATTCTATTATTCTATTTATCATTACAAAAATAACAATTTTTGCTTGAGTTGGTACGCAAACTGGTTGGAGAGTCTTATGAAACTACTATTCTGTCCTGCTTTGTAGACCATTTTTTCCCATACTTTGATGCTGTTTAATTAGAAAAACACAAGGTCCAGTGTAGCCCCTGATGCATTGCTGACCATCCATGACTGCTATTGCACGGAAAGAAATGTGGATAAAATGCATTTCTGCAACTGTACTTGTTATCAAAATAAACAGGGATATATAACTTCTGATATCCAGGTAAAAGCTGCCAATCAGAAGTGTCCCAGATCCGTTTAAAAGTTCTAGTGTCTTCCAAACTTTATCCCTTGACTGCTCCTTTTCCATCTATAAGCAATGACAAATCCATTTTTCACAAAACAAGGCATAAAGGCTGAAATTCCTGTACTTTACCTATACAAATTCTCCAGTCTAGCTTGCTGTCCTTCAAAAAAGCGGTCTACTATACCTTAATTGCCTAGTGCCTTTACACTTAGTCTTCTTCAGTAATTCCAGGTTTGCTGTCACTGCTGCCTGTGCTGCTATCAACCATAACTCTAACTTACCTCCAGTTCTTACTAATACCTACTGAACTTTCCTTTATAATTAGCTCTTGAGAGGCAGATATCACCCAGTAGGACTCATTACTATGGATTTCACTAGCACGGCAATCCGGTTTATGAGAAGATCATGCAAAAGTCTTGTATGATTCCCAGTTCACTGTAATAAAAATAAGTTAACCTGAATTTGTCTCTTCCTTTAACAGAAGTTTCTCATAGCTTTAAACTCACAGAGGTAAAAAAGGAAAGAGAAAGTCAAGGCTTGCAAACTGAATTTTTCCCTCACATATACATACTGTAATGAACCTACTTTGGAGACGTTAGTCAAGTTTGTCTTAATTTCTTTGCTCCTTAGAATGAAACTTGGAGTTTAGAACTGCATGGTATTGGCTCTTGAAAACCTTCTGGATGCTATAGCTCAGTCACTACAGTCCTAAAAGCTGCCTTCTACCACTGTCCAAAAAGATTCAAGTATCTGTGCACTACACTTTTGTCGTTGTTTCCTCTACCCTTGCTTGGACGAAAAGTTGCAAAGCACTCGCAGGGTTTTAGAAGCATTGAAAAAAGGATATATTGATAGTTCGGAGTAAAGCTGACTTCGGTGATTTAGTCATTTTATTCTAAATTATTTAGATAAATAGTATTGTCTTCAAATATTCATATTTTATAATCAAACTACTTGTGATTTAACAAAGATATTCACGAGGTGATTAATATAAAAAATAGCATTTCTTTCCCATTATTTTCCAGTGGGACAGTATTTAAAAAATGGGCCATATTCCTTTAAATTTGCATTTCATGTTCCTTTCTAATGTGACAGAAAATTGTTATGAAGGTCATTACAGGACTAAACTGTAAAGCACATGAACAGAGGTCGATTTTGTGTTTCCATCCCAAATTACACAGTTGCTTCTTATTGGTATATTAATTCGATTTAATGTCAGAACTGATTTAGAAATACTGTAGGGAGAAAGAAGAGAGATTTTTCTTCAAAACCTCCATCGCTAATGCATACTAACTCTAATGCTTCAGGTTAAATACAGAAAATTGAACTGTAAGTCCAAAAACCTACTCATGATTTTGTAGCACGTCTAAGCCACACAAATACAATTCCACATTGATGTAGCACCAGAATGTAAAAACAAGCCTCTATTAAACAACTTTTCCATTTACCTCTACATGTAATAGGACCATGTTGGGGCTACAGCCTGATTTGATACCATGTTTAATTTGCAATTTCTGATATTTACACCATTTTGATATTTTACCTGCTCTACAAAGCTACAATTGAGCAAGCAATGTCAATGATAAGAAAAGTCCTCAATCTTCAATCTGTTTTTAGCTATTACAAATCAAACTGCTCATATAGTAGGCACTAGTATAGTAAAAATAACAACATGGCCTAGTTTCTTCAAACATAGCCCATTCTCAAGTTTTCGAGGACATTAGCAATACTGCTGGAAGTAATATCAGACCATTTTTTTTTAGTTAAGTGATTATATTCCAACTCAATATGAACACAATTCTTCATTTTTTATGCCATATTTAAATCAATTTGATTTTTCTACAACCAAAAGCAGATACTTAACTACAAATTCACTATTTCATAACTTTTTCTGATTCTTACAGAAATGCCCATACCCTAGTTGAAGTTATTTCCTATATACCTCCCGTGCTTCAAAAACTAGAAAAGTGCTATTTGCTTTCCTAAGGAATCTATACACTGTCAGTACCACTCCTAGTCTTTAACCCTGCAGCACTGGAATAAATACATGTGCCTCAGTATCCCATTTCCCCTTCAAACATGATATTTAAGCTGTTATATATTACTCCTTTCTTTTGAAATTACTAGATTGCCATTTGTCAGTGCCTCTGGTTCTGGAAAAAATACCCATTACATAAAAGCAGAAGGCTAGAAATATTGAACAAGCTATATGTGTTGACTCTGGTGCTGGTCATTTACAGCCTCCCTTTAAGACAAACTACTGCAGATATTGCCCCTTTCAAGTATTTGGGATACTATCTATAAAACTGTCAATTTCTGAGTTTTCATCTACATCTTTTACGTTTCATTTTAAAGCAAGTTAAAATAGTATATATTTCTTATCAGAAAACTGCGCATATTTTTTCTGCATCACTAATATTAAAAAAAAACAACAAACACTTTTTGACAGGCATGAGAAATGTTTTTGGATACTTTTTATTCTGCGGAAACTGCAAAATTCTTCCCATACCAGATAAAAATACCTGGCACTAAACTAATGCAATCACATTGTGCCTGCTTACAAGAAAAGTTAAAGGCAAAAAGATTTGGATGGATGGTCATTGTACCCTGACTTCGCTTCAACTGTAGCAAGTCATAAAGGAATAAACGTACCCTGGAAAACATCCAGCTTGTAAAAGTGGCTTCCCTGTTGTGGGCAATTACAGTGGTAGACAAGACAATTAGTCAGTTTAGGCTTGCAACTGTTTAGACACAGTTAGTTTCAAATGCCAAGAAAATAGTATCAGGTGCAATCTACAGCCTCAATTAATAATTTACATATTGTACATCTTTGCATTATGGCCTTACATTAAATAATATCTGAGCAAACCACAGATCCTGGTTCAATGAGATTTTTGTGAGCAAAACTCAAATATTGCCTGAAATATCAATTTGGTTAAAAACAGAAACAAAATAAGCCAAGCCCAGCAGAAATACTCAGTCTTCAAAAAGAGGAAAAAGTCTGATAATAGCAACAAAGTCATTTCCCTGCCTTGAACTAAAAGGATAATATAGTATAAGGTCAAGCTTTTTAACCTTAACACAGACCCAATCATTTACCTGAAGATTTTGACAGCCAGAACTAATTGTCCACCTTGTGCTTCTCCTCCTCCTGTCACCATCGAGCTAGCATTTGCCTTAAGCCTCTGAGCAATACTGACCGGTGGGAGAAGTTCAGCAGTGAGGGACACACAACAAATCAGTTTGTAAACTATCATGTCATGTTCATTTTCCATTTTGATTTTGCTGGTCCTTTCTTTGCCTTTCATATCTCCACCACCTCTGGATTCTTCAGAGCAGTTGCTCTGGCTTTTTTAGTGCTTTCTTAGGAGAGCCTTTCCTACATTTGAGTTGTATTAGTTTATGGAAACTGGCTTTACTCCCTACAACAACCACCAGGGCTAATTCGCTACCCCTACCACACTTAGTATTCTTCCGTATCTAATGGACTTAGCCTGTGTACCCAACTTGTTCTTTCTTCAGAGCATAATTATAGCATTTGGGGTCTGATCTTTTATTAATTCAAAGTATTAATTCAAATGCTTTCCTAAGCACGCCAGTGTTGTTACTCAAGGGATATCTGATTTACATATTCCCATAATTTCATTTCTGATTGCTAAATTCATCAGCTTGCTTCAAAGTAGTTGATATTATAAACATAATAAGACTTTCAGGAACTGATGTTCATTGCATATTTAATGTTAACATATTTTTTCTCAGTACAGCATGGCATTTTCAAAATACAAATCAATATGTTTATTGGGGAATTTGTTTTCAGTGGAGAACACGTATCTTGACTTCCTGGTCTTTTAGGCAAAAAGAAGCAGACTGAGTTTTAAACATCAAAGCATAGAATCAAAACTAAATTATTTTTTTATTTTTTTGAAACAAAGTAAAACATTATGCACTTTATCAACACAAAACCACTGATTTTAGTCCATGAAAATAAACTAAAATATAAAAATTTGATTTTAATCCATTAAAATCAAGTCAGCATTGCTAACTTTTATGGGCACTCAGTACTCTGCCAGATAGTGATTAACCACATCAGCACTTCTCACCGCTTTAACCAGGTGTACTATCAAAACAGATTGTAACAAATAGATTTGTCATAAACACAAATAAACAAGGTCTTGTTTACAATTTTTCCTCTACTGAAACATTTACTAAGGTTATGGTAGTTTACTGGAGATCTGACCCATACAAAAATACAAAGCAGGAGTGTGAAATTTTAAGCTGTTTAAGATGTTTGGCTCCCCTAGATCATGGATGCTGAGGGCACTTAGTAACATCCTGAACAAAGTTCCAACAAAATGGTTTTGGGGGAAAAATGGTACTTCTATCAAGTAAAGTTGCATAGGAAAGACACATACCAAATTACGTAAAAATCAGTCAGACACGTTCTCACTTTCTAAGGATAATGTACAATGTCTGCTGAATTTCAAGTTTCTAAAATTTTAATATTTAAACTGTCATGACTACAGTTTTCCATGTTTAGAAAAGTCTAGGCAGAATTAAAACAGTGTCATTCAAAGCTCATAGTGATAACATCCAATCACTATCTGCGGCATCATCTGAAAACAAAAACAATATGCTAATACTATATTAATAAGATTACTCTAATAAAGAATAAATAAGCTTTTTTAACAATGTTATAATAATAGAAAGTTAATATCATGCTACCTTCTGATTTTATCAGCAGGTTGCGGTGTATAGAAGAACATTGTGTTTTACCAAGATAGATTGCTATTATTTAGGCAACATTGTGGAGCTTCCTTGTTTTTATTCACAAATTTCTACCCTTAAATTTTACACTGAATTTTTATGCTGGCCTACAGTTTCAATCAGCATATTTCATTTGGCATTAAATAAATACTTCCTTTTAAAATAAACAATTTATTTGTTTAGTGACAAAACTATCTTAGCTGTTTTAAATTAGTACATTTTCCCTTCCAACCCAAACCATTCTTTGATTATTACGATGATTCTATGATTATTATAATCATAAGATGACCAAAGCACATTACATCCCATCAAAGAACAACTGACACAAGTAGAAACCTCTACTTCAACCCTTAAAAAAAAAAAAAGTGCATAGTAAGTTTTAGTACAAAGAAGAGTTCTGACTTCTAGTACATAATAGTGTCTCTCAAAATGAGTTTAAAAATGAGTCCACATATATGCATGTTTTTTGTCTACTTACTTTGTATCCATACTAACAATAATACACTAAGACTAAACACACAAAAATGTCACCAGAAATAATGATATGCTAGAGATCTACTAAAAAAATTTTGATAGAACCAATAATGTTATTTTCTGTATTGCAGCATCTCTCACAGCATGAGAAAATGGTTACCAGTGGCAAAAGAATTTCTTCTTGTTCAAAATTAACGTATTGATTTCTAGCTGCAGGGTAAAAGATCTATAGAATTTCTCAAAGACAGCCAATAAATCAATAAAATCCCATTTAATAAATTAGATAAAATAAAATACTGCTAATAAGGTAATAAATTACAAGAAAACAGGAAAAACACCTTAAATAAAATGTACTTTGCAGCTTTCAAAACTGATTCGGTCCCTTAAAAAATGAGAATGGATTAAACTGTACTTAGTTTAACAATTTCACAAATATTTTGGGCAGATTAAAGTGTTTATAGTTTCCTCAATAATTCTGACCAAACTACTCCTCTAACTGCACATAATTCTGCTACATGGTCATTTTAAACATAAATATATATATATATATATATATTTGTTCAACCCCCTATTACACTACATATCTAATATATGTTATTAAATTGTAGAGCTTCCACAAAAGATTGGCGATGAAATTCTAACCTTAACATTAAATAGCAAAGTATGTTTTGATATAAAATCCACTTCTCTTATTTCTGTTTTTTTTTTTTTNTTTTTGTTTTTTTTTTTTTTTTTTTTTTTTTTTGCAGAATCACTAGCAGCTACAGGATTGAGCATGCATACCTTAGAGAATCCATCATGGTAAACACTTTTTCTGGGCATGGAAAAGAGATTAATATGCAGTTCACTTTGATAGCTCTTAAAAAGAGCTTGCAGAGGTCTACCTGGCAATCATTCATAATCTTTGCTTATTTAAAAACCTGATGTATGTATGCCAAATTTGAAACATTATTGCTTTACTCTCATGCAAGACTGGAACGTGAAGGAACAGGTCTTATTGCCTTACAAAAATTAAGGACCCCTACTCCACCCTTCAGCTCCCCAGGAACGTGACATACCAGGAACTGCCCTAGTGACAGAACAAACGTCTGCATGAGACACCTGGCAGCCATTTGCAACGCACCACCTCTGCAACTGCCCACCGACCCTGCAATCTATCCCATCGACCATAAACTGCCATGGGGAAGACAGAAAGAAATCTGAATCATTCTCTAAGAATGGAACTAATGAAGCGTGGTTACTGACTGACAATTTTTTGCTCTCCTTGCCCTCTGCATCTCTCATCCCTCCCACCACAACAGCTCCAGCTCTTCCATCTCTCACCAGGCCAGGCAGGGTAAGTACGTGATGTTCTGATGGCCAAGATTCATTCACTTGATAGCTTGTGGCTTGCTACCAAGGGAAACATTTAACTTCTGACCTCTGCTTGTCTTTCTCTCAATGCCAGCACTGAATCATGTCCTACCCAGCTACTGATATTCTAAGACTTGTAGGAAGTTAATTATTTGGGAATCTCTACCTTCATTTCCGATTTGATTAAAACTGAACAGTGAATTTAAAAATCATTACAGACCATGCTATGAGAGATAGATAGACTGAATGCAGACAATGAAATCTCATAAGCTCTATTTACACAGGAAAATAGCCCGAAAAATCCATCCAAGTCCTCCCCATTCAGCAGTGCAAGAAAAAAAAAAAAACAGAACCTGAGTGGAGCACTTACAGCAGAGCTCCAATCCTTGCCGCGTGCTCAGGAAGGCAGGAGGCACTCATCTACACCTGAGGCTGGCACTTTGAGGAGGCACGTGGGAATAACAACTCACCTGAGGTTCACATGCCACCTCGTCGTGGCTTTTCTGCTCTCAACTTTCCAGAAGAGTTAAAGAAGTTTTTTGTATAGAAATCTCCTGCTTTGAGTCTGCCAGGAGTCATAATATCAAAATAAAACATTCTTATAAAGCTGCCATCTGAAAATGCCTAAACAGTCATAATTATCAAATCTGTGGTTCTCAAATACATACCCTTGAATTAAAGTGTTTTCTTTTAATTAATTACTGTATCAGAAAACAGCAAATAACATAAAAGAGATGCAAGTCATATCTCTTTGCATAGAGAGAGATAGGAATCCAGGATAAATATCAGCCTTTTCAGGCATCAAAACATTTAATAAAAGAGTTTGTACAAATGAACACATCAACTAAAACGCATCACATCAGTAATCAGAAAGAAAATGAAACAAAGGATATAATTAAAAAGGAAAATTAAATCCACTGTTATTGCCAAAAACCTACACCCAGATTTTCTTTGTTGCTGCTTTACATACCGTAACACTTGGGAATATCCTGGGCATATACTTGTTTCTATGAGAGCTAGTCTTGAAGCATGTGAGGTGTTTCACTTTGCATGACAGACATGCTCTAAATCTTGATTACTTCCCAATTAAGGGCATTGCTGCTTGTCAAACTCCAATCTCCTTAATATGAAAATGTCTCATGAACATAACATCAGCCCTCAAATAGGAAGAAAGCTGTAGTGAGTCCTGCTGAGAAAAGAAACAATTACCTGCAAAATGGAGATAAGAGGAGTCTGAATTCACTGAGGTCCTGCGCAGTTTCTTTTATGTGAATCTAGGTATTCACAAGATAGAATAAAAGGTAAGATCTGATTTATTCAGAGCCTTCAGGTGAATGAGAGACCCACTTTTCCTTATTCTAGACTCCCTCTTTTCAGAACAATGAAGGATTACTGCAAGTACAAATGATGACAAAAAGCAAGTTTTTCGACTTCCCCAATTCCTGATACTAGCCAAAAGTAATGTGTTAGTCCACAGAAAATGTGTAAAGAATGAAGTTACATAATTCATTCTTCTAGCGGTGAATCAACAAGATATCTATTTGTCTGGGTAAATAACCACACAGGAATGATGGCAGGAGGATGCTTCCCAGAAGGGTTGTCAGTGATAACGTGCATAACGCAATGGGATTTTAAATGAGAACACAGCTTTTGTAAATAATGTACACTCTTCAAGATACTCTAGAGACACTAGGCAACACAATTCCTTTAGACAGAGATCGTGCTTAAAATACTGTTTTTCACAGTGTACATGATCTCCATTAGAAACTTAAGTCAGACAAAAAGAAAATGCTTCAAGGGGATTTTTTCAAACCCTAAATGGAGAGCATGATAAGAAACAGATCTATAAATAGAAAAATTTTTTAGAAAACTATAGACCAAGGAGAGGGTTGTTGCCATTTTATTGTTTAAAATTACTTATTATAAGTCACTCATAAGATTTCTAAAAGAAGAAGGGAACTTCTGCTCACAGAAATATGCATTCTGTTGCAGGTCCTTCACTTACAGGCCCCAGTGAGGGAGGGGAGAAATAAAATCACTGGGTCAACTTCTTAAAATCACTGTAAATGTAATGCAATTCAGAGTTTTAATTATAACAATGACAGATGAGCTATTTTTTCCTATTTGAATACACGTTGAGTTTTGAATCATTTAAATAATTCTGAATCAGTGAGAGCTTACTTGCTAGGAGAAGACGACAAGTTATCTTTACTTCTGCTGAAAACACAAAGAATACATTGAATTATAAAATTATACCCTTCTCTCTCCTGCCTTTAAGTACTAGCATCTCTTTTACACCTCATTTCCATTGCTATCCCTTCATTTCATCTGTTTGGCAGCAGGGAAGGATCTTCCCAGGGAAACCAGAACAACATCCTCACGAGACCTAAATGCACTATGGCGTGGTCATCATCCCCTTTTCCCTGATTTCCTTGGACCTTAACCTTACCAAGATTTGAGACCTCTCTTTCTGAAAAGACACTTCAGCTGGAGTACTGAGCTAAAAATAGCATGTAAATAAATCAAGCTTTAAAGATGAACCATTCATTGATCTCAGAGAAAATTCCAGATACTGCAAGGAACAAAAAACTGGGGCACAGATGAAAAGCAAACCTCTTTCCCACTCATGACTCATAGTGTTAACACATAAGCAGGTGTATTTTCTTCTCTGGGGAATGCATTTAGAGTAAGTATATTTGTACTGCTTTCTCATTTGCATTACTAGTTTCTACCAAACATGCTAATGTGTTTTATAGAATAGTATATAGCTCTGCAGTTTAAACTACATTTACAGAAATTTGCCATCGCTAATTTGAAACAATATAGTATAATGTACATGCACTCCCTTTTAAAACAAAAACAAACAAACACCACCACTGCCTTGCTCAAGTCACTGCTATTCTTACTTCTTCACTGAAGCCCTAGGAGAAGTTTATAAATTCTTATTTATGTAGATTTAAGAAAATGGAAAGCAAACTTAGGACTTTTTCCTTTGTTTCTTATTTTCTCTGACCTATTTTCAAAAGCTCATTTCCAACACTGACTGTATTTTCAAAATCCTCTACTGCTAGAAGAAATGGCAGAGCAGTGGATTTATACAAGTTTAACAATTAAAAGTCTTACTCATGCATGCAACACACAACCTTTGAAAACATCGTATTTCTATTTTGCAACGATGTAATAAAGCATTTATAACAAACTGTCCTTTCCAAACATGGAAACACAAGGATGGTACAGTGTTACCCATATTAACATCTGTTTCCTGGAGATTATAAATGCATGTTACCCTGAAATCTGAACATCTCAAGCTTGCCTTGCTGAAGTGAGGCCATCACAGAGATGAAACAGTCTGATTTTTTTTTAGCATTGCTGGCAGCTTCTGGTTACCTTTATTTCAATTTTAACCCCTGAATCTTGCTATTAAATGCTTAAGCTTCTGTCTTTTGTCCCATTATTTAACTGTTGTGATGTATCAATATACATCACAGTTAGCCACATTTCTTAAGAAATGAACAAGGGATATACTTCTCAAGCATTGCTGTAACCCACAGATCTTTTTCACCCCCTTCTGTTAAAGGCATCCATTAAGTTTTGTCTTTATGACTATCATCTCTCTGAGCCATTCCCATTTGTTTTCCTAGTGCTCACTAGATACCCAGCACAAAGTTGTTTTCTGAAAAGCAGCCTAGAAATTAAGTACAAAAAAATGATAAAACCCAGTATTAGCTAGCACCACTTGTCCTCCTTTGCAACATGGTCTCTTAGCAGGTGATTATAAATTTGCTTACAGATTTTTAAAAAGAGACAGTGCTTAAACACACAAGCTTTCCCCTAACCTTTGCACTCGAATCTTCACTGCAGGAACAGGAAAAAAAAAAAAAAAAAAAAAAAAAAAAAAAGCCCCTTTTAATTATGAAAAAAATGTTTCCAAAAAAAAAAAAAAATCTATGCTTACTGTGTGGTATATCACCCCAGTGTTCAGTCTCACAGGGGTTGTAACTGACAGACAGACTTGTTTTATTTCTGTCATAGTGCCTTTTTTTTCCCCACAAACTGGAAAACAATCTGCTTCACAACCTTGAGATTGAGAATGACAATTAAGAGGGGAAGAATCAATTCAAAATAAATACTTTTCAATCAAATTTCAAAACTTTCTAGAAGTTTGAAAAACATCTGATCAACTTCTTAGTCATCTTAATTGTCTTTGCTCTTCCTATTTCAGCTGAAATAAGATCTATGTGAAAACAGTATTATACATTACTTTGTGTCACTGCTGATCTAATTTGCTCAACATAAAGGCACCAGTTGTTTGATATGGAATAATGTGCCAACCATGGCTTGGAGCTCCTAGGAACTAAGGAGGATTTTCACAAAACCTGGGTGACAGTCTGCTGACAGTCATAGTTAAAAATAGCATACGATAGAGAATAGCAGGAAAACAAAAACAACTATTATTATTGGGCTTTGGAGTATGACTGCTTCAAAAGGCAGGCTGATTTCAGGTGGGGGTAAAAAAAAAGAAAAAGAAAAAAAAGGGTAACACACCTGTTCATTCACTCAATCCAGTCAGGAGAACTTGGTTACACCAAGTAACTGCAATCCATATGAAACAAAAATGTGGTTAAAACTTCTCCAGGAGAACCTACGAGGCAGCTGCAACAACAGTTGTTGCACAGCGCAGACAGAGCCAACCTAAGCGCAAACTGCCTGGCTCCAGAGCAGGCTGCTCGGAGCTGCCCAAACCACCCCCAGTCACACCGGTCCCACTGCATAGGTGCTTCTGGAAAGGCTTGGCGGGGAACGGAGGCATTTCTTCAGAAAGAATGCTCACCTTTCATACTCTGTAAGGTTATTTAAAAATTAAGACTACTTAAGAATGTGTTCTGTCTTCAAAGAAAAGAGTACAAAATGTTAAAATGTTTTCCCAAATCTTTGTTGCCCTCCCCTCTAAGATGAGCCCATCTGGAAAATTCCCAATTCAGATTTTATTTTTATATGTTTATACAGGAGCAGTACAGCAACATCTTTTCTCATTAAAAATAAAAGATTTGCATGAGGTTTTTCAAGTAAAAGTTCTACCTATTCATCATAATTTCGGAAACTCCTGACAGTATTGCAAAACGAGTGCATGGTAAAGTTTCACATCTAATGGGTAACTCAAGTTTCACTAGGAAGCAGAGTGCCGAAATTTTATTTTAAAGGGAACTGTTTTCAGACTGCCTACAGATTTTTCTACAGATTTTTCATAAAAACAAGACATATTACTGTGTGGGGATCAAGCTAACTTTAAAGAGAAGCTTCTTAAGGAAATAAATTTGACCGACAGGGTGAAAATAAAAGTGATTATCAACTTTCTCGTTGTCTTTAATGTGTTTTTGGGAGGAGCTGCGACATAATTCTGATGCTTCCACATTCAATTCTTTGTCACATGCAGTCTTTGCTACAATGTAAACATTCAAGAGTTCCGACAAAAAGAACATCCCAAATCTTTAATCATTATGAAAAACACAGTACCTTGACCTTGTATTTTAAAGTTAAATGGAGTGACATTATAAAAATTAAATTGGTTCTTGCTCATTTCCATAATATCCTTCAAAAAGCTTTGCCTAGCCTAGAGTATATGTCCTATTTCTTTATCTTTCTTGATGACCCCTCATGCCTGCAAGTCAGCTCGTTTTTCTCTGCTGAAGACTGCACCCTACCGCTGCATGTGCTCTAAAATTTCCATTAAAATCTAGGGCATCATCACTCATTCTTATCTGCAGCAGGCTGCTGAACAGTGAGATACCAGCAACTGCATGAGAACTAAGTCTCAAAGGACAATATAGCTATACACATCGCCATCCAATATGGAAAAGAATTCTACCTGCATAATATGTTATCACATACAGTACAGTGAGAATCTTAAAACTCCGGGTCTGGTGTACAATACTTTTATTAATTCCCTTGCAACAGCAAGCCTTACTTAAACAGCAATTTACCAGTAGGCAATTAGCTTCTCAAAGAACATTTTTATTAAGTTCACTTCACAATGAAATGATCTGTCTCATCAGTTATTGAATATTTGCTGGTTAAAGCATTATTATTTTAAATTAGCATGTTACAAGTACCTGAGGGTATTTATACTTGTCTATGTGGTTAACCTTCAGGTTTCTAAGTCCTTCTTCAAGCAGATTCTTAAGCTGTTCTCACTCCCAAAGCACATGGACACCTTTCAAAAGTGTTTTAGGTTAGTTGTGCTCATTTCTTTCTCTTCATCTTTTCTACTTTGCAAGCACTCATGTGTACACATATAGATGTGCATATATACACACTTGAGTACACATAATCATATACCATTCTACAGATATAAATATCTATAGATATCTATAAATATAGATATTCTATAGACATAGATATATGCTTATATAAGCACACACTTTATAATACTGCAGATGAACTCCGATCTTGCTATGTTATTTTGCTGTGTTTCAGCTGTCATAACTGTCATCTTCATCCCTCTTTTTACAGCATGATGACCTTTGTTTGTATCCTGAGCACAAGCCATTACTTGCCTTGAAATCAGAGAACAATAATTTAATTTCACATAAAATGCAATGGCTATCCTGTGTGTACCTGTGCACAGCATGGAAGATAAGGCTGATCTGTTCGCAGATGCTGTTGAGATGCTCTGCATCATATTGGTTGAACTACCCTGTTGGCTCAGTAGACAGCTTTGTTATTGCCCAGGCAAGAGAAGAATACAGAATATCTGACTGCTGTCACTGATGTCTGATGCATCAGACAGTCTTCCAGTAATCTGTACCTGAGAGGACTTGCCACTGGCAACCACTGCTATAAAAGAGCTCAGCATCTACAAGAAACTGAAGACTGGATTGCTGACTGCTTTGATCTGTTTTGGCCATTCATTTTTTAAACAACATGTATTTTGTTGCTACAACCTCTTCCACATTCTTTCCAACAGCTACCATTAGCCAAGTCTTTCTGGTGTGCAACACAAACAACTTTTATTCTTTTTATATTCATAGGCTTTTGCCCCAGGATGGGGCAAATACAGCAATGTTCTCATTGCTGTATGGGACAAAGTATATATCAGCTGGGAACCTCTGTTTCTCCCAGTGGATGAATGTGTACATTAACTAAGGACAGAATAATCCATTCTTGACTTAAAATAAAGAGTTCAGCAAAGGATTTTTATTTTTATTTTTTTTTTGTCCCGTTCATATATACCTGCAACAGTACTTAGCAAAGCTCTGATATATTCTCAAAAAGAGGAGACGGGAAAGGTGATGTCTATCCTTCATCTACTAACATCAAAATACAGCTAATGCTGATTATCGTATGTGACAGACTTAGTGTCTGTCCTGAATCCAGACGTAGAATATTTCTAGTGGCTAGATGATCTTTAGAGAAGGTTGGTGTTAACTTTTTTATAGCTGTCTCACAAGTAGGACATTTCACAGGACTATAATTAACTAGGTTGGACATACCCAAGATAGCATCATAAGCTATCTGTTTCTGTTGAAAAAATGATTGAATGCAAACCGAGCTTGCACTGACTGGCATAATAGGCAGATCATAGAGGACATAATCTTTTCCACTAAGCAGACTAACAGCACATTTGAAGAATATACGAAGAAGAAAGGTCATCGAGCATAAAGTCTTCAGTGATACCGAGACAACATGTTAACTTTCTGAGGCAGGTAAGGAAAACGCTAAGGACTGTGCCTGCAGTATGGCTTTCTGCAACACGACATGGAACATAAGATGCTCTCACCACTTTCAGCAAGCTTCCCACACTAAGTACATCTTCCCCTACTGGTTCCAAAACACGCATGCCTTATGAACCATATATGGGTCAAACAGTATCCATATGACAACAAGATAATCATTAGCTTTATATTTTTGCATATAGGTTACACGTGGGAGTCAACGAATTTACAAGATGAAATACAGAGCAGCATATACACATGGTTTCATCCTGCTATAAAGAACAAAGAGAAGTCTTGCAAATGCCAAACTTTGCTTGGAGATGATTTCAAAAGGCATCACTGGCAAGCATGAAAGGCACCTTGATTTTTATGCTGGGAGACTTACCCCTTAATTATAATTCCCTCACCACCACTTTAGAGAAGGATGCTATGTTCTCTAAGGAAAACAAGATTTTTTTTTTTCTTTTTTAACAAGCCTAGAATACTTGGTTGAAGAAATTTAGTGGATACATAAACTGATTTGTAATGAAACAAAAACAGTGTAAAGAGCCAAAACATCTTTAAATAATATTCAGAAGATATAATACTGGTCATTCATTTTATTTTGTCATTACAGATTTACACATTGCTAATTTTTATTTAGCTTAATCATACCCAAGAACAACAGTTTCAACCGTGTAAAAACATAATGTCTTGTCCCAGAATAATTTCATGAGATTTATGATAAATTTAAGTAAACCTTATTTGGGTGCAATACTCAAGCTGAATCCTACAGCTGGAAGATTAAGTCACACAGCTGAAAAGTGTATTGTTACAAGGTCAATATATACAATATTGACAAAGTGCTAAATCAATTCATCTTCTGAACTCCGACAAACATCCAACTGAACTCCTTGGAAAGGCTGTGAGGGCAGGAGAGGGACGTATTCACCCACAGGCTCAACAAAGTACAACAGTAAAAGAGGAAAGAGAATGAGCTTCTAATCCCTAGTGATAAGAAAACTTGAGTCTTTATGATACTGAGGCTGAAACAAAACAGCTAGTAGCATCAACAGGGCTAAATAAAATGGTATTTAAATACCTAAAGAAAATCAAATAAAGGCATTAAAACTCACACAAAGTATATCCAATATTTTCAATAATTGATTCTGTTTCAGTGTACGTCTTTTCTCTGGAATATGCACTTAGCATTATTTAGTTATTTATTTACTAGTTCCTTGGGACTTGATTTGTCTCTTCCAATATCTGCTGAGCACCAAGCATGTTTTTTGTGGTATGTAGATTAAAAATGCCACAAGAGCACTAACACATTACCATTGTTTTAGCTAATTAGAAGTATATGTTGAAATAGTGTATGTTATATACTCTATAACAAAATTTAAATATTGAAAGCATCATGTGAAAGCAGTGCCCTTGCATCAGGTACTGAAGTGGCTGAATTTAATTTGAAACCTCAGTAGGTAAAGTTTTATACTTCATGAATTAAACATTTGTTAGATTTGAGACAATGCTCTTTTGTATCATCATGATGATACAAAAGCCATCATGAGCCACCATGATGGTACCATTACCATTTAGTTATTACTCAGAATTAATATGATTGGCATAATTTTAACAACTTGGCCCTTCTAATCCTTGGTGAAATCTAGATGTTAATTCAAAAAGAATGAAGTAGTCATTTCAAATTTTCAAAGCTTCATGAAATACTATGTGAGCTGTGGTTGAAATTTACTTTTAAGTAATCTTCCATTCCTGCCCCTGTTTTTTTTAACACTAAAGAATTTTTAAGGCCCTTTGGTAAGGAATCAAGAATAGTTTACAAAAATATATGCTGGGATGTGACTGTGATTTATAATTAGTCCTAGAAGAAACAGGTCTTTTTGTTCTCAAAAGGCAACGCTCTTTTTTTGTTAGCTTACAAAGCAGTCTGGTTAAACAAGTGCAATACAGGTACATATTTTTTTCTCACTCTTTTCCATTTTTCCAGTTGATTATCATTCTTATTCCAGAATAAGAAGTGTCTATGTGCCTGCATGCTCCTTTTAATAAAATTGGTTAGAAAGACATTTTCAATTTTACTAGCTTATCCTTCCTGCATTGATAGGAAACCAAAACACTTTTTCTTCACAATATATTTATTCTAGAGATATTATATTCACTTAAGCACAGTAATGCAACAAATCCAGCTTCTCTACACAAACATTTACCACTAAAAATATATTCAAAGAATGCCACTTCTTAACAAATACATGTTGCCTACGTGAACCTATTCCAAATAATCACGGTCACATCTTTCTGAGTTTCCTAA
This sequence comes from Anseranas semipalmata, assembly GCA_013399115.1. Lineage (NCBI taxonomy): Eukaryota > Metazoa > Chordata > Aves > Anseriformes > Anseranatidae > Anseranas > Anseranas semipalmata. The sequence goes on from VXAA01002385.1 coordinate 552,968, forward strand.
AGAAATGAGACATACGTTTTTATGTCTTCTTTACAGCCACCTACCAATCATCACTTTGCCGCCGTAATTTCTGGGTGCACTGGCCAATTTCAACCAGATCAGAGAAAAGAAGATGTCTACAAGATGATTCAGTTCCTACGTATTACAAAATACGAACGGTATGCAAGAAGAGGACAGCCCAAAACCATGTCCCCCAACAGAAACAGAGTGTAGCCTGAGATGAACAGTTTTACGCTCTCTGCTAGTGGCAGCTAACCCGTCAAATCTTGCTCAACTCACACACAATGACAGCACAGGCTGCCTCTTGGCTTTTCTATAGTTAGGGGACAAGTGCTGAATCTGGGGTTCTTTGAGAAGATATTTTTCAGGGAAGATATTGCAGGAAATTTTAGTTCAGAAGTGGGGTCTGTGCTGAACAGAGGTACAGGAAAGGTGATTGCATTACTTGTGCTAGTCATGACCTGTTTGCTCATGCTTTAAGTACTTGTTTTCAAATATGTTTCTTTTTTCTTTATATGTAGGATATACTGTGATTTTCTGGAATCCATTGTTTCCATACAGAAATAATTGGTTAGAAAATTAATAACAGTGGTTGAAAATAATTGGAAAAATATTAGACTGACTCAACAGATTTGTTGATAAGAAAAATAATTAAGGTATAAATTATGCTGTTGTTTTTAAATGTAATAGCAAGCAGAAAGAAGCATATCAAAGAAGTTCACCTTCACAGCAAAAGGAAGCTGTGCGATCTAAGTACAGTCTGAACCTTTCTGATACTTAGGTGCTGCTAGGACTGAGGGATCCTTTAAGCTGGAGAGGATCTTACATGGAGCAGCTTGAATAGGACTTCTGAAGGTCTTGTGATGTGCTTCTGGTCTTTTACATGTATGCATGGGGCAGAACAAAAGTGAGCAAGTTGCCAGAGTAAATCTGTCCCAGGATGTTTTTTAACCTGTACTAGGAGAATTTCCTACCACCATACCTAAATGCCAGGTTTTCCTCTGGATGAATATATAGGATCAATATTGATAGTCAACTGTACTCAACAAAAACAGAAATTTAAAACTGAAGTTGTAAGTAAGAGGGCTTTTTAAGCTTTGATTTTATTTTGGTTGATTGGATGTGATGGAGTTTGTTTGTCTGAGATGACACATAAGGTTTTCACCCCCCTTCTAAATATATTCCATGCAATTTCACTTTTGAATGAGAACAAATTTATTATTTTTCATAGAGATATATGAGGAACAAAAACAGATCTTCTAAAAACCTTAAACAGTATGAGTTTATCACTTTCTCTTGAATCATAGAATCATAGAAACACAAGGTTGGAAAAGACCTACAAGATCATCTAGTCCAACCGTCATCCTATCACCAATACTACCCACTAAGCTACTAAATCATATCTCGTAGCACCTTGTCCAGGCGCTTCTTGAACACTGAGAGGGACGGTGACTCCACCACCTCCCTGGGCAGGCTGTTCCAGTGCCTGACCACTCTCTGAGAGAAAAAGTTTTTCCTGATATCTAACCTAAATCTCCCCAGGCGCAACTTGTGGCCATTTCCTCGAGTCCTATCATTAGTTATCTGAGAGAAGAGAAGAATAAAATAGAATGAAGAAATATATGAAGGCATGATTATCTAATCACAGCAATCAATGTGCATGCATTAAAAGATACGTTTGTTATTGTGCTATTTTATTTTATACTGTCATTATATTTTGTATTACGGAATACTTCAGCACACAATGTGCTGTTACTTTAAAAAGATTGAATGATTTTAAATGCATGGATGTTCACAACTGTAGGTAAATCATAAAATTCATATGCTTCCATTTACAACAGGATTTCTACATTCCTTATTTTAAATATGGACTCAGAAACAGAAAAAGAAAAATTAGGAATATTTTCCTGAAGTCTTCACCATGAGATCACTCCCTTGATTTAGTTAGTCTGATAGCTTTCCTCTTACAGCTTCCATTCTCCAAGTCTTCAGAAGTGAAAAGCACTATACAAGAAAAACAAACACTCCACATTAACAAGAAGTGTGTCCCGCCAGCTATCAGAGATAAGTAGTTTATATGATGAAGCATCATATTTGATCTAATTCTGGAATTAATACTAGAATATAATTATCTAATCCATTTAACAGCTACATATATGATTGAATATGATCACCTGCAACAAGGAAAACCCCAGATTGACTAGAAACATTTTAAGTTAAATATATAAATATAGTATTCTGCCATCTTGTGTCTATCCTATCCTACATTAGAACAATGTGGTAGACTCTGATCAGTGTAGGTAGAGTCTGACCAGTTTGCTTTATTTTTCTTCGATAACTGTAAAAAATAAAACATCCAGGGATCTTTATCTCTGTTCCTTGAGTCAGTTGACTTTTTGCAACCTGCAATGTGAGAATTGTGCCATAGATGTTAGCTTTTTAGTTCTGTGTTCTGGATTGCATCAGTCTGGTATGGCAGAACTTTTGGGGGAAGAAGAAAAAAACCTGGCACAGCATAATCATTGAGGACAGAAAATAACCAACTGTGATACATTTCACCACACCAAGAATCTCCAACTCCCCAAGGAAATATTCCAGCATCTTTCCCAGGGAACTTCATCAATTTATCAAAACTGAGTAACACAAACCTCACTTTCTGCATTTCAATTAGTTGAACCTTAACTGTTCATTCCTACCCCATACTGCCTTTTACATGCACAGGTTTTCTTGGCTATTTTTAATCCTGAAAAAAATTCCTATTCAGTTCACCATGAGGCAGCACAACCTTTTACATCAGCACTGCTGAAGGGGCACCAAAAAGCTGGAGATAGCTGGGGATGGATGAAGGCTGCTTTATACTACTGATGCTGCCTGCAGAATACCTGAGAACTAATTTAGGCTGCAGTTTCTCAAGTTTTTCACCATTGCGCACTCCTTAACTGAACACCCACAGAAGGATTCAAAGTCCTTTAGGTCCATATGCAAGCACACTCTCTCCCCATTCCTTTACCCTGTAAGATGGCTATTCCATCATCTAGCTGCATAGAAGCTTGCCATGCACACATTCACAGGAGGAAAAACAGAAAAATGCTCTTTTCTTAAACAGCATCAGGGGCACAAGCTAGCAGCACAGCACATAGCTCCCTTCCCATCCCCATCTGCATTTTCCCCTGGTCAGCAGCAAGGGGAGCCAGCCAGTACCAAGTCTTTGCTAGCAAGAGGTCTGTTGTGCAGCAGCTATTCCAGCAGCCGACCTGAGGTTATGGGCCCTGCTTAGCACATCTGAGAACCACAGTTAGGAGAGGTACAAAGTTCAGGAGGAAATCTGTGCAGAGCCTTTCTTCCTCCATGGCTCATTCTTGATATTTGGCAAGAAGTAGTGTTTGGAATAACAGTTAAGCAAGCAAAGACCCTGCATTAGCCAAAATGAAGTACCTTAGTCCAAACAATGTGATACTGTTTGCAAATAAAACCTTGGTGTGCTGAAGTCCATAGGAGCTTTGCTGTCCACTTCATTAACATAACAATTTCACTACAAACATCAATTAGTCAGAGGATGGTCTCTTCCCTTCCACTGTAACAATCAGATACAGAAATGCTTATGGGCTTAATTTATACTCAGTGAGAACCTTACAAAAGCTTTCGAGAGGTTCATATATGTATTCTGTGCAACCTTTTGCAAGACACACACGTGAACTAGCTTCACCTGATGATTACCAATGCTTTGTGTTCAAATTGGCTATTAACTGGTTACAAGCAGAAAATGAATTAAATGTACATGCCTAAAGCAGTTTTAAACATCAGGTTTGAACTTCATTCCCATATAGCTATCGTAATACTTTTGAGATGGAAATTCTGCAAAACTAAACATACAACACAAATGATATACCTTGACACTTTGGGACTATCAGAAAACTTATTTGGAAGCAGATTTTGAAGGTGATTTAATCTAATCTTAAGGCCAGAATGACTACACTGAAAGTCCAAAATAAATATAATGTGTTTGAAAACGAAGTAATTTGACTAGAGTTTTCTGTTTTTGTTTTGTTTTTGTTTGTTTACTTTTTTTTTTTTTTTTGCTTTTGAAAGAAAAAGACAAAAAAATTTTTGCTTGGTAGGCTGAGTTTCAAAGGCACTTAAAGGCATGAAGAATACAATTCCTCCTCTGATATCGAGCTTCTTACAGAAATCCCATACTTCAGATAGCATGATATTTCTATGAATTTCTATAAAAAAAAAAAAAACATAAAAAGTCTCAAACTAAAAAACAGTCACAAAACCTACCACCCATGCTTTAGAAAAGATTTTTTCCACATTTTTATTACTTGTCAAGGTTGTGAGGTTCTTGAACTGTTACAATTTTGATGAGAAAAATTTAATGCTACCTTCAAATAAATTTAAAATTTGGGAGATATACTTTAACGATAAAGAATGGAACCTGGTCAAGCTAGAGACCACATTAAATATTTGCGAGGACTGAGAATGGGTGGATGAATAAAGTATTGGCAAATACCAAAGAAAATCTTTCCATTATTTGTTATTTTTTGGGTTTATTTTCTTTCATTTTCTTCTTTTTAGTCCCCTGTTAGGACTCATTTTAGAGGAAAAAGTTTTGGTGCTTTTTGGAAGAAGTGGAGGGAGTGGAAAAGAATAAACCAGGCCTCAGGGAAGGAGAATGTAGAAAGTGAGCCTCGTTCAGCTGCTTTAATGTCTGCATTAAGAGACAATAAAGACACATTTTCAACTGAAAAAAAAAATGCAGTGATTCTAGATCTTCATGGATAGAATTACAATAAAGTTAATGGCTCTCTAACCTGAACACAAGTAATCTCTCTCCTTAGAATGAGAACCCATCCCTGCCTTTCTTATCACAGTTTTTTCACAGACACGCTAGTATAAATGTGTAAAATGCATCTTTCTAAAATAATTGTCACACCATACAACAATAAACGTGCCAATTTTAATAGTTAATCTCCTTTTTATTTTTTTCTATGGTCTTATATATGGATTTTCAGTTGTTTATTAATATCTTAAATCCCTATCTCAATTATATTTCTAAGGTAACACATTCATTTTAGTCTGGCTTTTAAAAAGCCAGTGCAATTTAATTAGAGAAAGACTCCTGAGTGCATACAGGATGAATAGAGGCATACACAGGTGGTACTACCTGAGGGTGTCTGTAGAAAGAACTTGAAACAACACCTTCATGGAAATATTTTCCATGGAGGGAAAATTTGAACTAATTCTCCAACCCTGAAGAACAGCAAGGTACTCTTCGAGTGGACTCAGTTTTCAATCTGTTCCCCAGTAAAGGAACAGGGACAGGGAAAAAAGAACTGGAAGTATTAGCTTGTTTTTCCTTGATCCTCCCACACCAGACCCCATTCTTCCCAACTTACTCCTGGTACCATGGTAATTAAACCTGGTTCTAGTTCTCTCTGCTAACACAGTTTTCAATGCCTTGTCCCAGTCAGTGATGGCACCTCACATTCAGTGATGTCTACACTATGGTGAAGGCTTTTTGGCTGGCTCCTCCAGGATGACATTGGCCTGCCAGTTCCCACCAAGAGAGTTCTGGTTACAAACTATGCAAGACATACTTCATTAAGCCACTCAAAACTCCTTTTCTTGAGGATGTCCAGAAACTAAAGATTAGATTTTAAAAAAAACACATTGCTTCAGCCACCCCTCCTAAAAATTAAGGTTTATTTATCTGAAAGAGACTAATAATATACTTTCTTTACCCTTTTGTACATTTCTCAACTCTTTAGGTGATGCTCACTATTTTTGCAGTCTCTCTTTCAATATTACAAATGAAGCCATTAATACAGTTTTAGTTAGTCCAAATGGCTTTCCTTTACATCAAAGGAGACATGGGATTAATGCTGACTGAGACGATACCCCACAATTTCTAAAGTGCTTTAGAATTATTTCTAAAAAGAAATCTGTGAGGGCCCTAACTGCACTCTCCTGTCCCAGGGCCTGTCTGCCTGCATTCAGGGCCAGCTCTAGGTACATGGACAGTAAAGGTGGATTGAAAACTGGCTGAATTCCTGGCTTCAAAGGCTGTCATCAGCTGCACAAAAGTCCAGACATTTGGCATAGTCATTTGGAGTACACTCCAGGGGTCAGCACTGAGGTCAATACTGTTTGACCTCTTTATGAGTGACCTGGATGAGGGGACAGAGCGCTCCCTCAGCAAGTTTGCAGATGACACAAAACTGGGAGGAGTGGCTGATACACCAGAGGGCTGTGCTGCCATCCAGAGGGACCTGGACAGGCTGAAGAAATTGGCCAAGAGGAACCTCACGAAGTTCAGCAAAGAGAAGTGCCAAATCCTGCACCTGGGAAGGAATAATCCCAGGCACCAGCACAGGCTGGGGGTCAACTGGCTGGAAAACTGCCTTGCAGAAAAGGCCCTGTGGGTCTCGATGGACACCAAGTTGAGACAGCAATGTGCCCTTGCAGCACAGGTCAACAGCTGCACTAGGGACAGCAATGCAGCAAACTGAGGGAGGCCACCTTTCCCCTCTACTCAGTCCCAGTAAGGCACATCTGTTATGCTGGGGCTTTGTCTTGAGACTGTCTTAAGCCTTCTGCAGTTCTTTCCCCTCTACTTGCCACCCTCTTAATATTGTTACTAACTATAAACTAAAAACAGACCATAGTATCTCTCAGCAATAACACTATGCTATTTGTTATTAAGGACTTTATTTTTTCCCAGGTGAAAAGAGAAAACAATCCCTTCTTTAACATACGTGTTGCAAGGCCATCAGTGATCTTACCAGGTTTTTCTTCTCCGAAAGTATTTTGACTCAAAGATGCAAAACCAGTAAAATTCACTTATTTAAACATAGATTTAAACTTTTTACAACACAGAATATGATAAAACTATTGGGGAGTTCATACCCTAAGCAGCTACCACATAAAATTATTAAGAACGTGGTCTATTAACAAATGCAGATCCACAACACTGTACAAGGTCATTAGAAATGAACAAAGCAAACCAGCAAGAAGACCTACCATCTTTGGACATATTACTCTCACTGTACACTATTTTGGACAGTTACTGAGATTGTACGTTGGTGATCGACTTTAGAAATAAATGCTTCCATTTCAGCTGTTGCCCTGAATCCTTGAATCAGATCATCCATTAAGTAAGGCTTCAGAAAACAAGTCTACAGAAATGAAAGCGTGGGTTCCTGGATTCAGAGCTACAGGATGCCCAGTTATGTTCCTTTCCCAGCAGGGGATAACAATTCACTCCCCTCCTTGCTGACAGTACAATTTTCCAGTAATGTTTTCAGTAATGGCAAAAAAAAAAAAAAAAAGAAAGAAAGAAAGAAAGAAAAAAGAAACTTTTTTTCTTCATCTAAGGTCATACAAGCCATTCAGTTCCCTGTCTTCCTCCCTTCTCAGCAGGCAAGGATAAACAAACCCGGGTTCCACCTTGAGAAGGCCAAACAGACAGCGCAGTCTCTCTGCAGGGGGAAGCAAACACAACGATTCCCTTCGGGCCTTAGGACAGTGAACAACCACTGTTCTTTTCCACCAAATAAAACAAGCGAGAAACAAAACAAAACAAAACCCTACCATAACCTGGGTGTCTTAACTTCAGCGCAGACAAGCCCTGAGTTTCACACTCCACAGAAAGGCAAGCTTAACTGCTTTCTGTGAGGCTGACAGCAGCAGTAATCCATTTACTTTCCTTTCCAGGAAGAAGTTTATTCCACCTCATCGCAAGGAACTGCTCCAAGTGTCCACTGAGCAGAAAGGAATTAAACAGTGACAATTTGTTCAGTATTCTTTTATATCTAGCTGACTGCCACAGCCTGAAACAGCTATCATTGGTGATACATGTGTCACATGTGTCCCCAAAAAATTGTGGCACTCTGTTAAGGCGTAACATTAAACAATCTACTTCAATTTGTTCATCAAGATGAACCAGCAGAATCTGAAAAGGACTGCATATCCACTCTTCTGCCACACACCCAAAGAGTGAACCTTTGTCAAGGTATCTGTCTTCACTTTTGCTGTTGTGAAAATGATTTTTTTTTATGCTGCTAGAAGCGCCTTGAGGTTTCTCCTAGAGAAATAAACTCACAAACCCTTTGAAAAACTGCGAATCAGATTCCATTGCTGCTTCTTACATCACGATAAACAACGGTTTACAATGACAATACAAAACCTTTAGCTCTTTCTAACCATGATTTATATCGGCACATAAGTTAATTATCACAAACTGGCAAAATAGAACATTTTTCTCAAGGAAAACTATAGTGCTGATTTGGTGGTACAATACACAAAAACAGAATATCATTTAATTCATTAAAATATACTTAAATCATTAGTTAGCAGGTGAACACTGAAATTAAAATTAATGAATTCCTGCATAAGCTGTTCAAAAGTACTGTGGATGTAGCTTTTACAGTGCCCAAGAAAGGTGACATCACAAGGCTTTGCTAATAAACGAAATGAGTGGTACTGAATTATTTAATCATACAGATACACTTGCAATTGAATGTGAAATTGTAGGTTGAAAGTTACAGCTGCTACAGCTCTGCATATAATAATAATGTGTATCGCAATGTATATAATATGTATATAACAAATAAAGCTGACCAGAGAATGACAAAAAGATTGGGAATAAACATAAAATACCTAAATCAAACCAGCAAGGTGAAAAAGTATCCGCATCTTTCAGCAGACCATTTCAATTTAATCTAAGTTTGTTCTTAATTACTGTGCTGAAAAATCCCTTCATTACTTTAAATCTAAATATACTTCAAAAGCAGTAACTATAGACAGTTTTTAATAACTGGAAAAAAAAATCTTGTGACAGATTAAATACGTGACACGAGTCCAGGTTGTATCTGTGCAGCAGAACAAGAAGGTATGGCAAAATCTCAATTTATGGAAAGGCTGCAATATTGCCAATATTTTCAAGAACTAAACTATCCCGTTGACCTCAATTCTGACTGTGAACTAAATCAGACTTGAAAAGGGCAACTCAGTTATGTAAACACCAATTTACTAATGACAACTTTAAAAAAAAAAAAAAACTTTAATCCTTCTGTAAAAACAAGCATAACTACTAGGCTAAGCTACCTTTATCCCTCCATAAGACACAGATGCTTTGTATGTATATAAAATTCACTAAATCAGAAATGATACTTAGACATAGTCAGTTTTGGAAACACAAAAACCCAGCAGAACAGTGAATAAGTATCTTCTTTTGATTATGACACTTAATTTTGAATTATAATGCAACAGAAGTAATACATGAACGAAGAGTATACATGAACATTGCTCTGAAACTTAGAACTTTTTGACAAGAGACCTTGTGATTTTATCAGAACTCTCCACTCTTTTCCTTCCCTCTGAAACAAAATAATGTCAAAATTAATATGTTTTTATATTTTAATGAAATTCTATTATCCAAAGATAAAACTATTTCCACAAGCACCTGTGCTACACAGCTTGCTAAATAATTAAGTTTAGCTTTGCCACTTCTCCTCAGCCTCTAGTACATCTGCTCTACTCACAGAAGGGAGATCCAAGGACAGAGGAGAGACAAGGAAGCTTTTAACAATGAAGCATGAAATGTAAGAATGAAGGTAAAGAAAAATAGTACATGCATTGTCGACATTCAGCAAATAATCATGACAAACAGCATTCAAAAAATTGTGTTGGTTAGAAAAGAAGATTTTGCCTGTAAGCGGTGATTGTGAATGTTTGGCACCGTACCTTGAATACAGCCCTGACCGCTCCTTCCCACTGTAAGTACCTTCATCGGTAACTGTCAAACCAGTAATCCATCTCACTTAAAATATAAAAAACTGGGGCACTTCAAAACCACCCAAAGATGTTTCAAAAATTATTTTGGAAACCCATTACACCATTGCAATGATTTTTCAGTCTAGCCAAGATACCCGCCCAGTTAAAACATGTTAATGTATCCGGAAGCAAAAACTTAAATAGCTCATCACTAGCTTTCTTCAGCAGAAATATTAATCGTACAAGAGCAAGCTAATTCCTGTGACAATGTGTTCTCTACTAATTATATGAGAGCATCAGTCATGCTTCTTTTATTCAGAACTTAACAGTGCATTAAACATGTTTAGAGAGCAAAGTGTTTGCTGTATAAATCTATTACACAAATAATGATAGTCCATCATCTGAGAGTTAGTTACCTTGGACTCGATAACTACAGCTTAAGAAGACAAGTCACCTTTTCCTACAATTTTTATTCGGGTAGTTCCATCAGTCATTGAAACGATCTCTAAATGAACTTCATCTGTATATTACATCACTTTTTTTTAATATCTTTTTATTTTTAACTTAAAGACAGGATAAAAAGCCATGCAAGATTGCATTCTGGGTCAGAATATGTCAAAATTCAACTAATAATTTGAAAGAGAGATAAATATTTAAATAAGATTCATAACCTTTTCCCTCACTATAAGGTCGTAACTTTCACTCAGTAAGTTTACACTGTACACAAATCTGAGGATACACTTTCTATATGCAAAATGTGCGTGTGCGTGTGTGTGTTAGTTCTGAACCATATAGGCATCATGTATATTAAATTGTTTCCAGTACAACATGGACCTTTTGCAGTGATTATCACTGTGTGCCTATGTTTTTTTTTTTTGCTTGTCTGTTTGTTTTTCATCTGAATGTAATTACTTAACACCATCTAGCTTGCAGGAGATTGAAAATGGTTAATAAATCTTCAAAGTGTTTACCTTACAACAAGTCCTCTAACATTCTCACAACTCTACAGGGGCTACTCCTTCACTTTCCAGGAAAAAAAAAATCTCAAAAGGACGGCTATTTTTTTAGTGAACTAAATTTAAATTTCAGGGTATTAAGAATTTCTGGAAACTTAAATATTTTCAGATGAAGCAACTGTCTGCCAATTTTCTTTTTATAATCACAAGCTCATCACTTTTATTGACTACAACTTTAGAGAAAATAGCCAATTGAAATGGAAATAAATATCAAGAATTTGGAAAATATTTATCTGGTAATATGTCAATTTTATGTTGTTGTTTGTTTTTTTTTTTTAAAAAAAAAACAACTCATTTTATTTAATGCTACAAGAAACCAAAGTTGTTTGAGTGAAGTGTTGATCGACTTTCATTCTATAATGGGACATAATTTCTACTCAGAGTACAAAATCAGATATTTTAATTTCTCTGTAAAAGAAATACACTATGTTTTCACCTATCCCAGATGCCAGAAAAGTTCTTGTTCAAAGATAAAGAAAGCTATTGAATTATTACAACATGATCTTCTGAAATTGCAGCAGTGCTCCACTGCTTCTTAGACTAATCGTAACAGGCAATTCAGATTTAATTCAGTGATATCACACTAGTCCACGGTGAATTCTGAGCAGTGTGGCTCCCAGTTAGTTTGCTTTGTACAAACAGTAAAAGTTAATGATCCTCCCCCACCTCCTTTTAAAAAATAATCAACAACAACAAAAAAAACTCCACTAGCTATGTAGAAGGAAAGCTCGGAGTGACTCTTTTCTACATGAAAACTTTGGAACCTGAAACCATCATTTTGTGCAAACCTTCACAAAAAGCCAAGCAGCTTTAGTTTACCATTTTGTATAGTTAAAACCTAAAACTTTGGTATCATCAGGACCTTAAAATGCTAAATTGCACAATGAGAAATGTAACATACTTTCTTTACAGTACTATTTTAATTGGCTTTGAAGTAGGTTTGAAGTAGATTTTAATTAAAAAAAAAAATACACATCTCGAAAAAATATTTGGATAAAATGCATAAACTACTGATAATTCCTCAACAGTTTAAAAACTTAAATTAGATCTTGCTTTCTAAAAGTAAGATTTATGCCAAATGGGAATTGATTTCTAGAAGTCTTATTACATGAGCTATGAAGGAAGTTAGACCACAGCAACAGCTTCCAATTTCAATTTTAGATATCTAAATCTGAAATAGTAGCCCACAGCTCTGTCGTAAAAGGGCAAAAGTGGACAGCACCAACAGGGAATTCATCTGACCTACCTTGGGTATTCATCTTAAAATGAACTAAGAAATCCCTGGGCATGTGCATTTGTCTCGCATGCATGTATTTCTCTGCACTGTTAGGGCAGGCCCATCCCAGCTTTAAAAATTGGAAGAGGAATGTGCTATAAAAGAGCTCAAAGTTCTTGAATTCTCCTGTCCTTACAGATAATATAGGGATGTTCTGGAAAGTTTCTTAATGTTGTGCAGGAAAAAGACAACCTAGTAAGGTCTCTACGCAATGGAATCGTGCCACTTTAAAAAAAATAAATAAATCATTATCCATTGTGGATAATGATGGCTTATATTTACTTTATCTAAATTGTTATAAGACTCTCCTCCCCAAACTAAGATTGTCCACACAAGAGGGCTAATCCAATTTACCAAAGTTCATTCAATTTTCTTGAGTACACAGGTTTAATGGACTCCATCATCACTGTCAGTGCAATGAGGCAACAGCAACACTGAAGAAAAAAAGAGTGTGATCTTGAAACCGGTCATCCCAGCAATTAAATGGTGTAATATTGTTCTCCTCGTCTAGATATGAAAACCTGTTTATAGCCATCAACTACAGACCTGGTTAAAAGTTAGAGGTCATGTTAAAATGCTCCTAACCACGAAGACCATGTAAATACAAGTAAGATTTTTGGTAGCCAGATATCCTGGGGAGTTGAATGAGCTGGACAGTAAGCCTGAGAGGCAGTAATTGTCAGGAGAGGGATTGCATGGGACCTGTAAGCCCCCGCGGCTGCCTTGGCAGGGCTTGACTTTTTTTTGCTGTATGTACTTAGGAGCATGAAATACAGAAAATAAAGAGTCAGGAAGAAGGAAACCTTAACAGAGCTTCTTCTGGGCACAGTAGTCACCAGAAACATAAGTCTACAGTCAAGGCAAGGCAATTCTTGTCATACCGGCAGACAGAACTTAAACCGCAATCACCAAATAAATGGCATTTATTATCAACAACATGATAACTTACTCGCAACCAAAACAATTATAATGGTGGAATAAGTCATCTGTAGTTCAATTTTATTTGTAAGGTCTTACTTTTCTTTATTAAACCAATGATATGTTAATATGTGAACAAATGCACAATCAATTAACTCTAGAGAACTGGTCTAATCTTCTCTTTAATCCTTTTGTGCTTCTCTTCTATTCAGCTATTGTCTAGAATAGTATAAACAAATTATATGCTAAGACGTTTTTTAATTACCCATTTTTACCAGGATCTTACTTTTCTGTAATATTTGTTACAGGCAAATCAGTACAGTAGTAATTTTCAGCTTCTAATGTTTCCTAAATCACATTATTCTCCAGGTGGTTACTGGATGTGGGAAGACATCCACCAGAAGGACGTCATTTAATCATTAAAAGAGTAAAGGTTTTACTTTGAAGCTAGTCATTCAACAAATGATTCTGTTTCCCACTCCCCTCCCCCGTACCCTGCAAAATTGCAAGCGGAACTGGGTATGCTTACACAAAAGGATGCCAGCCTAACAATACAGCACCAGCCATATCCCAGTAGCCATTCTTTTCCAAGTTTGCTTTGACTCAACCCACAGTCCACACAATGCCATTAGTGAGCTGCAGAACGTGGCAGATGCTGAGAAAGCAAGTAACGTGTGTCAAACAGAAGCACTGAAACCAAAAGGATGCTGGGGAAACACCTCATCTTTCCTCTGAATGTTGTTGGTTCTTTTCCCAAACTAAACAAAAAGCCAAGAGCGTCTTCCCAGCAAGCTGTTAGCTAATTGGTATTTGTTGATACAGTCTGTAACTCCCTCAGAAATCAAAGTATGAAGTAAGCAGCAAGTACCTGGGAAGATAAAGCTTTTGTATTATAGCTAAATGGAGGTAAGGAGGAATCTGAAGCTTTCTTTCAATTAGATTCTACTTACATATTTGCATGTTACCTCTGAAGAGCAGAACAAAAGCCACTTGAATGTGCCCCCAGTGGAGATACAGCATTTGATCATCTACCTTGGCAGTTTCGTCTTTATCACACCCCGATTTGTGCACAGACACAGCAGTAGGACAGATCCTGGTAGGTGCTTATTAAAACTCTAAAATGCACTTTTTTTTTTGCAGAATTCCAAAGACAGCATTATTTAAAACAACATTATTCTTTTTGAGGTGATGTTTTCTGGTATCTACTTCACAACTTTTCCTCTTTGTTGCACTATGCACGTTTAATCTTTTTTAAAATAAAATCTTTCAACAACTTCTATGAGGCATATCCTCCATACCAGAGTCTCTGAAGTTTTATTGCTAATATGTATTTCAGAATAATGCAGCTCATGACTGTCAAAATGGAATAAAAAATACTCCAGAAATATAGATAGTTTAGATGTTTAGCTACCTTGCCTGGGCTTACACTTTTTCCTTACATACAGCATTGCTAGCACACTTCCCCTTCTACACAGGTCCCTCCATGCTCAATCAATTTTCTGGCTTTAAAAGATTAAAAAAAAAAAAGAAAGAAAGAAAAAGAAAGGCCATGGAAGGACAATATGATGTTATACCTTTCGTTGAAAACACACAGTTCTGTTCCCCGATGCCACCTCTAGAATGAGGTTCAGGCAGCAGAGGAGGAGGGCTGGCTGAGCGCCTCTCTAGCCTCCTCATTCTCTGATGCTACAAGACAGCTACATTGCTAGAGGGCAGCCTTAAATGAGGCTGCTGGGAGCAGAAATTCAAGTACAGTAACTTAAGTTACCACCCTGGCAGCCAAAAGGGCAAGTTGTATCCTGGGGTACATCAAGCACAGCATTGCTAGCCGGTCGAGGGGAATGACTGTCACACTCTGCTCTGCGACGATGCAGCCTCACCTCCAGTACTGTGTGTGGTTTTGGGCACCACTATATAAGAAAGACATAAAACTATTAGAGTGTCCAAAGGAGGGCTATGAAGATGGTGAAGGGTCTAGAGAGCAAGACATATGAGGAGCAGCTGAGGTCACTTGGTTTGTTCAGCCCAGAGCAGAGGAGACTGAGGGGAGGCCTCATGGCGGCCTGCAGCTTCCTCATGAGGGGAGCGGAGGGGCAGGCGCTGATCTCTGCTCTCTGGTGACAGCGACAGGACCCGAGGGAACGGCATGGAGCTGTGACAGGGGAGGGTCAGGCCAGATGTTTAGGGGAAGTCAGGGGCAACCTATACTGGAAAACGTAAAGAGGTTCATGAGCTACATAACTGTACAAAACCTCTAGTACACAACTGGAGAAGGAGGAGAAAGAAGGGACCAGGCAAGTTTGTTCCTAACCTTAGCCTAATGCCAACTCTCCCTCTGCTTACTTTTGGACTGCAGATGTTTGACACATTCCATAAAGATGCACTGTGAGTGCCTCTTCACTGAGAGGATGTTGGGGCACTGGAACAGGCTCCTCAGGGAAGTGGTCACAGCACCGAGCCTGCTGGCGTTCAAGAAGTGTTTGGACAACACTCTCAGACATAGGGTTTGGTTTTTGGGTGGTCCCTTGTGGAGCCAGGAGTTGCACTTGATGACCCTTGTGGGTCCCTTCCAACTCAGGATATTCTATGATTCTAAGGGACTGTGCCACAATGAACCAACACTGTGCCTAGCACTGCAAACACTTCCTATACTTACACCTCATTTTTGCATGAATTACTCCTCTATAACGAACTAGTACATCACCAGTAGAGGTGCAAGGGCTTCTCATTTGAAGAAAGTGATACAGAAGTGTGTTCTTCAGACAGAACCTCCAACATTCTGGTCTGTTATATAAGCAGTGTAAATTGAACTTAACTAGCATGCAATCGTTTACTAATTATTAGATTTTAACAGTAGGAACCATGTTAGGTTAGATGAACAACAGTCTTATGTAAAGAAGTCATCCTTTAAAACCTGCAAGTTTGTTACAAACACTAAGAATCAGGAAAAAAAAATACCTTGAGAGTTATTTTTCCTCAGCTGTAGTAAACTACTGTGCAATGGCAAAATAATACTCACTATTTCACTAGTACAGATTATCCCATAAAAAGATAAACCCAAAGGACTAGGATACTAATCCTGCCTCTGACATTTAACAATTCAGTAGTACCAAACAAGCACGGTTTCAGTTTCTTTATAAAGCAGAAATGTTAATAGTCATCTACTTCCCCCAGTGGCATTGTGAGGATAAATGTATTGTCATAAAGGTCTTTGAAAATGAAAAGTTGTAAGTGTTTTTATTGATGTTTTACTTCCCAATCCACTGGAGTATATTAAAAATAATTTCACAATTGTCAAGTGCAACCTCTATCTACACATATTTCTCAATTTACCAGTCCTTCCTCCTATAAATTGCAAAGATGAGAGAACAGCTCAGCAAGTATATTCTCTAGTCAACACTACTTGTATGCAAAGGATATAATAAATTGTTGAATATGATCAGAATAATTTTATCCTACTACAGCTGATCCGATATGCCTTGCTGTTCCACAACAGCATAAACACCTAATTGATTTGAAGATTTGATCATTGATCAAATTGATTATAGCTACTATGATAACCAAATTGAAAAAGTGGTATTACTAAACAATAGCTTGAACAAACAAATAATCTTTCTACTGAGTTGTTTTTTTTTCTTTTCCTTCTTCTGCATAGAGGGAAACCAATTCAGCATCAGAAAGAAAAATTACCAAGGTTGAACAGTGATTACCTGCTATAATGACTTATAGTAGGATGACTGCTACTTAATCACTGATCCACTTGCAAGAATTCTCTATTTAAATTGAAATTTGGCATTCTGCAGGCCAGTTTTAGGGTCAGTCAGGGGCAACCTATACTGGGGAGTGTAAAGAGGTTCATGAGCTATGTAACTGTACAAAACATCTAGTACACAACTGGAGAAGGAGGAGAAAGAAGGGACCAGGTAAGTTTGTCCCTAACCTTAGCCTAATGCCAACTCTCCCTCTGCTTACTTTTGGACTGCAGATGTTTGATACATTCCATAAGGATGCACTGTGAGTGAGCCCCAGTGACTTTGCACATGCTGGAAGATACCTTTCTGGTCCTCTGTGACATGTCTGCGTGAGTTTTCTCCTGTGACATCCAATGAATACACTGGATTATTCTGAGATATGATGGGGTGATATTGTTTTTTCTGTTTGTTTTGTTTTTCCTTATAGAAAGTATCCTCATTTTCCTCTATACACATTTCTTTAGTATATACTAAACAAAGGAACATGAGAAAAATTAATGCCTGCAGTACAAGACATGAAATACAAAAATAGTTGCTTGGCAACCAGCATGAGAAATGAGAGTTTATGCCTGTACAAACAGCCAAGAGAGTGGCATGAGTACCATTTGCGACTGCTGTGAAAAGAATGGGTGGGGGAGAGGATGGCAGAGGGGGTTTTGTTTTAATTAAATTTGAATCTGAAGTTTTTCTAATTTCTGTGGTTTCCTCACAAATATGCATGTGTCAGAATGTAATAAAGGCATATTTTAGATTGCTTTCCTTTTATGGCCTTACAGTACTGTCTTTAATCAATTCTTTTTTTTTTTTTTTTTTTTTTAAGAA
>VXAA01002385.1:574943-608534 GCA_013399115.1 Anseranas semipalmata
AATCAGCCCATGAAAAAAAGCCAAAGGAAGCAGATGAAAATTGGAGTTTTAAGCTTGAGATGGTGGTTATGGTAATATTAGATTTACATTTTCCTAAATCTTTCCTCTAGGGAGTAGCTAAATGAGGAATAAATCCTACTACTACCTATGCAAAAGAATCACTTTCAGTTCCTGGAAGAGAGTTTAAGGAAATTCAGTAGGTCTCCTTCTGGTGACCTATCATTAAAAAGCAATTCTTTGAACATAAGTGCTAACTTATAAATTCCACTTTAAAATTGCACAGGTTTCAGTTCTAGTGTGAATATATAGTCATGGTTAAAAAAAATAGAAAGTCTATGTTCATGCTAGAAATAAATAAAACATGGGGAACACAGGACAAGCAAAGTATTTTAAAATATAGCATAATGACTTTAAGATTAAGCCTTTTTCAAAGGCTTTATTATTAAAGGTATATATAAAGTATTCCCTTCCCCCAAAACAATGATTTTTTTTCCTTCCCATAAATCACTTTACTTCCCCCACTCCCCAAGTAAGAGCTACCAGCAAGAAAAAACAGCCCAAGTGGAAATGTTCTAGCATACAGGCAATTCTGATTAAAAGTAATTTGCTAACCAAAATACTCCACAACTTAGTTTTGTGATACAGGATTTAGCATAAAGAGTTATTCAGATTTTTCCATTCTATAATATGAATCACAGCATTAGGAAATACTATGTGTCATACTCAATTGCTTGGCAGAACAAACAAAACCATTATTTACACACACACACACACACACAAATTTATTAAAGAAAAGAAGATGGTAGTTGCATCACATTTTAGTTCAAGAAGGTTCCAGGTAAAAGAACATAACTTAAGAACACTGCCATTCTTCCCTCTCCTCAGGACATCTCTGCTACAATTAGCATCGCTATGTATAATTTAGTCTAATGACAATCACTCATGATCTTTTCAGTCCTACTCTTTTTGCAGAAGTTTTTTTTTTTTAACAGCTTCTAATTAGAAAAGAGTTCTTGTTGAAAACAAGTTTATAAACTGTCATTAGTGGTAATACAGGATAAAGAAGGGCTGGAAAGAGTTAGAAGAACAGTTCCACCATTTTTTTTGGAGGTTGAAATTTCATGAAGTAAACAATCTATTGGCCAACTTCCTGTAAACCTCACAGGAAAGAGATCCTGATGAAAATCTAATTGCAAAAAGGCTTTGGTCTATTGACAGTTTTGACTGCAAATACGTAAGAACTGGTATTGCGCTACAGGTAAACATTTTGATCAGCGAGATTAAGCATGGCAGTAAAGTTCTTCGCCACTGAATTTTATTCTGCTTTTGACTAATACACAGCAACATGGTTTTGCTTCCAAAAATCAAGTAGATTTTATCACAGATTAGCTAAATCTGTGGGACTTCAATGCAGAAGTTACAGGGCACATATATATTGCTACCTTTAATTCAAAGAGGAAAAGCCTGACCTGTCCATCAAAACACTGAAATCGTACCTCACTTCTGATGAGGAATAAGTGTTTCTCTCGTCCTGCTGCTGCAAGTCTGCTCTGTAGCATGCAGTTATGCTCGACTCTCCAGCAGAAAGGGTGAGTGTGAGCCAGCAGCTCGGACCGAGACCGATGGTGTGTTCACAGAAGCCGTATTCTCAATGCGGCACCTGAGTAACACAGAATCAGGCTGCACCAACTAGGACATCAGAAGTACCTTTAGTTTGCTGTTTTGCTGCATGCCAGGAAACAGCAGGTGGAAAGAAGAGGAGCAAGAGCCCAAAGAACAACTGATAGTAGCATGCTCATACCGCTGGGCAGCACTGAGCAGCACGGGGTCCACGGTGCTCCCCACCTGAGCTGGCGTGAAGCCCAGTGTGCCCACTTCATTTATTGTGGCCAAAGAAATCACACTGAACAGCCTTAAAACAACAAAACAGGTAGTTTTTTTTTTTTTTTCTCTAGTTACTTATACAGACTTCTGGTTCACCAAAGTGAAAACATGAAAACCCACTCCATTTCTAATAGACAAGATGCAATAATTTGAGGTGCATTTTGATGTGGCTCCCTCCCCTCCCAGTGCAGTCCTGGCTGTGCAGTGCAATGGTCGGATGAAGAAAGTTGAACGCTGAATCATGAAAACATTGACCTAACCCTGATGTACAGAATAAAAGCCATAGTCAGTTCGCCATCTGTGCAGCACAGCATAGGTATTTAAGTGCTTTCATCAATTGCAATTTAAATATCTTTAGCACAAATAACTATTCTATTTTGGTAAGGTAATACTTGCAAAAACACTTTCTTCATTTATCTGTAAGCCACTAACCAATGCAATTCATAGGCAACAGCATTTCTCAAGAAGTGCATCCACCCCATGTACTAAGGCATTTGAACAACTGAATGAAATAGGTGTCTATATGTATGCAGTCACGAAATTTTTTTTTGCTTTGTTTTAAATAAGCTTCTGGAATTGAACGCAAACCTCCACAGATTCATTAACACCTTTTATTTTTAAATCACATTTTCATTTAAGCAGCTTAAATATTTTAAAAGCAGCCTTGGGCTCTGTACATAAATAAAAGAATGCAGCAATATCCTTTGAAAGATAAAATGGGAGGCAATACAATCAACTACATTATTACTTTTTTTTTTTTTTTTTGTGGCAGATTGCATTCTAAAAGGAAATTTCACATATGGGAAACCCAAAAGGTAAGTTTAACATGCTTCTATTCTTTGTAGGAAAGACAGTGATAAAAATGACAGGTTAATATATTTTCTAGTACATTTATTCATGTGCTTATTTTGCAAGCCATAGAGCCAACTGTCAGCTTTTTGATACAGCTCAGTAGACAGTGACTTGTGCTAACAGTGGGTTACAGATGCTCAAGAAAAAAAAAAATGAAGCAAAACACATGCCCATTGACCCTTCAAATACATATACTTTACTGTACAGTAATTGGACAAAAATTAGAAAAATTACCTTTAACAACAGAATTACCCAGTAATAGTTTAAATAATTTTAGAAAGGAGAATCAGACTTTTTTTTTTTTAAGTGAGATATACCAAGGTAGCAAAACACAGATTTAAATATTACATACAGATTCCAAATTCATACTAAAATATGTTTTCTTACATAATTGTTTATATAACTATACAAGAATGTAATGCACATGTATTTATATATGTAAACATGCTTTGTTGCTGAAGGATATAGAGATATTTTGACCAATTTCAACAAGTATTTTAAAAAACAATCATAATGACATAAAAATGTTTTGTAGGAAATGATGGTATTAGAAAGAACACTACTGTCTGTAGCAATTATAACTAATGTCAGCATTTTATAAACGCTATATTACAGATAACAAAGACAAAAAAAAAAAAGAAAAAAGTGTCATGGCAGGAGGCTTGGAATTAGATGATCTTTAAAGTCCCTTCTAACCCAAACCATTCTGTGATTCCATGAAAATCCCATTATTTATTTATATTTATTGTGGAAAACAGACTAAACAATTTGTAAAAAAAAAAAAAAATGTACTAAAAAAGTTAAAATCTTATTTTTTAAAAATACCATTGCAAAAACTGATCTTCTGCAGAATGTGATATACTACATATACTTTCTTATACTATGATACTCAGTAATTGCTTACACTATCAGGGGATAATATGGGAAAAAAAAAATAAAAAAGCTTTCTCCAAACTTTTGCCTCTCCTAAGAGTTTATGATAACTTAATTCCATTCCTTGCTATGTATGCTCCCAAGCTGCACACACCTCTCTCCCTCTCTACCTTTCTTCATAAACAGGCATTCTTTCTCTTTTTTCTCTCCCACACCCACACATAGCCAACGTGTCAAGATAAAAGAGATTTCTGGCACTATATTTTGAAAGAAAGTGTTTTAAATTGGTGGAAAGGCAAAAAGTAAAATTTTGATAAAGTAATATACTCTCCTTCCTCTGACTTTTTAAAGATTACTTAGTTGATGAAAAGAGGTAGCATTTCTTCTCAGGTATAGACAGCCTCCGCTCCCATTCCCATGCACTGTATAGCATTTTATGCTGTGTTAGCCCAAAGAAACAACTTCTAACAGATATTGTGCTTTTGTATTAAATTTACACATTCTTTCAAGTTATTCCCTCAAGTCTGTCTACAGTAATACATTTTTAGTTTTTTTATTATTTTACTTGTACTAGTACTAGAAGGTACTGAAACACATTCCCAAACCATGAGACTGAAGGATCTACTAAAGGTCAGATTTTATATTTCTCACAAGTACAGTAAATAAAGAAAGAACACAAAACCACACCTTTAATAATGCACATCACTAACAGGGAGCTGTCAATGGAAGTTTCAAATTAAATGGGACATTTTCAGTATATAAATGCCAGAAGACAGGAAAAAAAATTCAACCATTGTTTTTCAGCTAACCGATGCTTTTAAAGAGCTTTTTTGTTTTTTAAGTAATTTTAATGAAATCAGAAAACTGTCTTAATATTAATGCATTCATTATTCTTTAATCAAAAGTGTCTAAAATAGAGATTTATTTGTAGACAAGTTAATCATAGCAAACAGAGTGAAATAAATAGGATACTTGGTTTCATCTTTAATGAAAACAATGACATACCACACACATCCTTGAAACCTAGCCTGTAAATTCTGTTAATCTGTTCATTCTTTCCCTTTGACTGTTTTAAAGAGAATCCAGTTTTGGGAGAATTTCTCTTGTACCCACCAGAGGATAAGCCTTCATTCAACACTTTCAGCTGAACTCCTAAGGACTACAGGAGAGTTAGGAAGTCTAAGTGGCAATGCCATCGAGTCTATAATATTCTAGAGGATCAAATAATCACATTCTAATTTTTATGTATTTTTTTTTTAAATCAAGCATCCTTGTAATCCTTTATTGTTCCTGTTTACATTACATCACAGTTCCTGTTTATAAAGGCTTTAAAACTAATCCACTGATGTTTTAAACATGATATACCTATTCAGAACAGCAGACAAGATTAAAACGTGGAAGTAGAAATCATGCTAGAACACTATAATATTAAGTCCATTATATATATATATACACATATATATAATATATATTATAATCAACTAACTGTGTCAGTTTATTGACTGCTTACAGATGGAACATTACAACAAACTGTAGTCTGCGTTTTTAAGGATAAATTTGTTTTTGTACATAAAGTTTGGGAATACAAGCAATATATGCACATATGTTTTTCTAAACAACTGTTTCCAGAACAGCAAATCTGCAGTTATTACTTGAGAAATATTTTGCAGTGTCATGATTTAACATCTGTTTAGCAAAAGATGTTGTAAATAACCATTTTAAGGCTTCAATTCCCTCTCATGCTATTTTCTGCAGCATTTTGATAGTAGTGGATGACCTCCTATGTGACTGCACTGGACATACATTGATGCCAAATTCACCTGCATTGTAAGGTATCTCCATATTTTTCCTGAGCTGTCCACTCTACCCTTTGGAGCCTGTGCAATAGAGTTGCCAGGAGCAAAGCTGTGCCTGCAGCTATGACACTTAAGTTCACAGTATCGCTTATATGAAGAAATCACTTGAATTAACCAGTTTTATTAAGTCATATTTGTCTTCTTTCACACTGCGCTATGCAAAGGAATGAGATGGACAGCTGAAATCACGTGTCATGACAGCCACAGACAGGTCTCTCACTGTACAAGCCCTGCTAGAGGAGAAAACAAACTGCTAATAAAGAGGCTGTCTAACATGGGATGTGGGAATTATGCAAACTCTGAGTGCCTATTAGTCAAATTCATCTCCGCATGCACTGTCAGCTTACACTGTGGTTTTCCTCATCACAGGGCCATTACGCTAGGCCTTTCCCAGAAAATGCCAGGCTGATTACACACCTTGGAAAGATTACAATAATTGCAGACAATTCTGGAGAAATGAAAGTTAGCATTACTGTACAACAAACACTTAAGCCAGTGAGCCGAAATAGATTTCTGTAAATAATGCGACATAGGTGTTCAAACGTGAACTAATCGCAGTGAACCACTCTTTTATCAGTTGTGTGAAGGGAAGCCACCTCAGGTGGGCCGGAAAATAAACTGTAAATGCTTATTCAACACAGTAAGGAACTGTTAATGAGAAAGGGATCAAAGCACTTAACTCAAAATCTACACAAAGTAGGCTACACGGCTTGCCTCACAGAGATACTCCCCTGCAAGACTCTCAGAAACAAGTATTTTAGTGTAGACAGAGTTTGAATAAAGGTCTCTACTAACTTGCGCCTGTCTGGAAAAGAGTCACAGGGGAAGCTCAAGTCTCCCCACAAGCACAGGGCTCAGTGGCTCCTCGGGGGTACAAGATGACTAATTTTATGTGTAAAGCCCACAGCTTGACAAGGCTGCTTTAAGGTCTAAGAAATACCCCATGACTTCCTTCTCAGATGTCAGCCATGTGATGGCCTGACAGGGGCAGACAGAGTGAACTGGGCCCTTCCCATACACACTAGAGTTGGAGTCCCCCTGGGTGCCCCTATCACTGGTGTGCTTTCAACCTGGGGAGCAAACTCAGCGAAACAGTGACCGGCCTGGTCCCATTCATCCTGTCCAGCTGATCAGGACAGGAGGCCACTGGCAGTCTTGCACACAGACCCCTGGTAGCTGGCCCTGGGCTCCTGGTCTTTCCAGTAGCTGGTCACCCCATCAGCTACCCCTACTGCCCCCAGACCTATAGTCTCACAGGGCATCCAACAGCTGTAACCAGGCCTCTCTTCCTACTCGCTGCCCAGTCCTGCTTTGAAGTTCACTGGTGGTCCCACACACAATAGAGAAAAATACTGGCACAGAAAGCAACTTGCACAGAAAATAATCAGGAACAAAGTGTACAACTAAGACAGAACTGACAGCAGTGATAGGGCAGAAGGTCCAACCCAATAAGCATACCCACAGCAGCTTGCTTAAGTTTGACTTGCCCTTTTTATCAATGTCCCCCTGCCACCAGCCCATTCCCTCCACTTTCACATGCCTTCTCTTCCCTATCCTTGTCTCCACCCTTGCCTTCTCCCAGATCAGCTACCTGCACCTAATTACATTTTCCTCGCTGATCCCACATTTGCTAAAGTATTCCTGAACACAGGCTTTCCATTATTGCTCCTAGGCCACCTCAGCCTCATGCAGTATTAGTGACAGGATTACCAAGGCAATGCCTGCCCTGCAAGGCCTCCCTTCCCAGAAGGTTTCCAATAGTCCCCTCAGTTATTGGTGAGGTTTGGCCACCTTCCTCATAACTCCTAAGAACCTGTGACATGCAGTCACTCCTCACTCTGCTATCTCTCAGTCCTGTCAGCTTCTCACACTGTTACTCAATGTGTCCAGTGGTTTTGCATATCATGTCTGGTAGTTTCTCATGGTATGTTCAGCAAGCTAAACCTCAGGCCAGAACCTACTCATCTACATACATACCTTAATACTATATTCTCCTGTTTCGTGGTTTACAGAAAGCCTCTGAAAAATCAGAGCAAGTGCCCAACAGCTAATAAAGTGTCTTTACTTTGTCCCATGAAACTTCACTCCTGTTTGCCTGAAACAGATACTATTACCATTTCCCTTCTGTTGGTGATGTTGGCCACACCTGGCATCATACCAAAAGTTTGCCCAAACACCATTTCTAATAATGGCATTCAAAATTAGGAGCAAGACACGCGCACACAGACAAAAAAAAAGTTGGCTTAAAATTTTGGAGTTTCTAACTTAAGACATTGAGTGTTTTCTCTCCTTCCTCAGTTTTGAGCTATCAAAACTGAACATTTTCTACTTGTTGTAGACATTCACAGGAGAGAAGAACATAAAAAAAAATTCTTATCAATCCATGTAAATTTGCTCACAGGTAAATTTATTCACTGAATATTTCTTTTTTCAGATGAAGAACTTTATTTTATAAATAAATAAATAGTGTAAAAAGATGCCCCACCAAAGAAAAACGCTTTCCTAAGAACAAGGGGAAATAAAGTCCAAACACACAGCCTAGGTTCTTTCCCAATGCACAGAGTCTCAGTGGTCCTTCTCCCCTCAAGAGTACCAGACAGGAATGAAATTTAGCAGCCTAAACTAGCTCTCCTCACACTTGCTGCTGCTATTAATGCTAATTTTCTCATTCAGGCTGTATCATAATGCCAAGATGAAAGATTCAGACTGCCAAAGAATAACTAGCGGCAGTGAGAGGCTGCCTGGGGAAAAGATACAGTTGCACATCATAGAGTATAATTTTTTCCATCGGGACTGTTAGAGGATTTGAAAAGAAGGCAAAGGGATGGGAAGACGAAGGAAGGCAACACAAATTATCCCTTCTTTATGTCCACTTATTTTTTGTTTCAGAAAAATATGGTAGCCCAAGTGCAAGACTCTTATATTACCAAATTTGACCAAAAATTATAATATGGTGGTGAGGCACTGGAACAGGTTGCCCAGAGAAGTTGTGGAGGCCCCATCCCTGGAGGAGTTCAAGGTCAGGTTGGACGAAGTCCTGGGCAACCTGATCTAGTGGGTGGCATCCCTGCGTATGGCAGGGGCGGTTGGAACCAGATGATCTTTAAGGTCCCTTCCAACCCTAGCCGTTCTATGAATCTATACGATGCAATTCAAATAACATAATACCATAACAAATACCATAACACTGAATATACTGTACAAGCTAATAGCTACATTATTAAACCATAGACATGCTGCTACTCACAGCGAGTCACTTAAAATGCTGTGTCTCCATTTCTAATGGCCTGTTCTTATCTGGGCCTCAAATTCAAAGGGCATAAAGGCTCAGCTGTTCAGTAAATATTAAAACTTTTAAAACCTTACAGAACAATGATTATTACTGATAAAAAGCTGTTTAAAAATTTGTATTTCACCACTGCCTTTTTGCATTCTTATTGAGAACCTCAGCACAAATCAGGTCTATCTCTAAACACAATTTTTAGCTTCATTATCGTATGTTGTACAAACACTCATACTTTTAACTTTCTTATGGCCACTTCTTCACTTAACTTTCCTGAAGTTACTCTAGTGCATGAGAAAACTTCATCCAAAACCCAGTATGTGTTTGACATTCGGTCAGCACCTTTTATTTAAATTGATAGAACAAAAAAGATGATACAATCAGCCAGTATTGATAATAAGTCAGTCTTTTACTTCTCCATTGATACTGCCAATAGCACTACCAATTAATTATTAGTAATAATACCATTGTGCAAACCACTGTACTATTAAGTAACGTCTCCAGTAGTTGAAGTTAGGAGAAAGAATGGACATTTTACTGATGTCATTAAAGTAACAAGAGCTAGACATCTGGCTCACACATCATAAATTCCTCACTCACAATACCACACTTGGTTCAGCACACTAGTTTGCTTCCTGCTAACTGCTAATAGCACCTGGGCTGCTAAATTCTTAAAAGCTTGCACCTGTCATTTCAATATAGCCCAAGAGCACAAGATCCTACTGCACACGTTACCACACTGCCCTCAAATAGCTCATTCTGTTCTGTCATTTGGGGCTGAAATTTAATCAGGAGGCGAATGATTTCTATCTACTTACCAGAATCTCTGTACATCCCTAGTTTTGCTTGATATTGGACACAACAGTAAAGATTTTCATTAATTAAAAAAAAAAAAAAAGTGAATACCCATTTCCTGTCTGTTATTAGGGATTAGATGAGAGTAATGACAAGAGAAAGGAGAGAAAAATCCTCTTTGATATCCATGGCTGGCTGGCTGCATGCACTTACAAACGACAAAGAAGATGCACTTCAGAATGTGTTGTCCAAGATGTTGCATTATATATTGTTACTGGTCTTAACTTCAGTGTTTATGTTACTTATTACTTCAGAATCAAAAATTCACACCAGCTGTATATTGTGAATTTATATAGTACATTTTTCAAGATCAGATTGGATCAACACTGAGCAGCTGATCTGACCCCATAGCTGACCCTGCTTTGAAAAAGAGGTTGGACTAGGTATCTCCCCAAGTCCTCCCTCCAATGGGAATTTTCCTGTTATACAAATACCAATTTACAGTTGAAATACAAAAAGGAATAAAGACAGCTCATATTGAAAATTTGAGTTTTGTATGTAGATACTTGCACGTCAGTTAGCATTTACATTATTCAGTAGCTTACAGACAGCTGATTCTATGACAACTATGATAGTAAGCCAAATTCACTGCAAAATTTGAACAGACATGGATTTGAGCATCTGCTCATTTCAATGCAAAGAAAAACTTAAGAAAGAATAACAATGGAAGGAACTCAGTTCAAAAGAATGACTAAATGAGGAAAGTTAATATACAACTTTATTTTATTAAAAGAGAAAAACGAAAAGTGGAAGCAAAAAACATTGCCTCCGAATTAGAGGAGTTATATGCAAAATGTTTTTTAAATAATCAGGTACATTCTTAGCTGAATGTTCTCTACTGGACTTGGGTTTCTTCTTGCTCTATCGTTAGATCTAACATCATCTAACCTCTAATGAATTATCTATCTATCTATCTGTCCTCATCCACGCTACTTAAATCTTAATTTGTCTGAGCATTTTTGTTTTTGGGAGAGATTAAAGCAGGCTAAGTTTTTGTCAAACAATGTACTAATTCATAAGAGAGAGAATGGAAGACAAAAAAGTCTATCCCCTCCAAACAATCCATCTGAAAGCACATTAAATCACCATTTTTACAATTTCCACAACTAAAATAAACCCATACTAACAGAGTAAGGTTTGCTTCAGAATTCCAAATAACATGAAGCTAGAATAGTCCAAATCAATAGGTTCAGTTCCTTAAAACAGGACAAAATCTTGTAGTCATGGAATAAAAAAGGCAATAAATAGATAAGCACTAAATGGTAATATTCTTACATTTTCCTACACTGAGATTTTTAAAGCATACCTGGCTTCAAATGATGTTTATAACTTCAAGGGTTTAAAGATGGGCTGAAGATAAAATTGAGATTCAACTTTAAATACATCTTTGAACACAGTGAAACAAAAGTATGTCTCACAAAATATATTAGAAAATTCATGGGCTCAAGATCTTTTTCTGGTAACAGATACAGAATCAGCATAAGGTGTAAAGTCATGATATTTCTGGACAACTTGTTCAGACAATCTTATTTGGCCATTGTCTTATTTGCTCCATTGTCATTGAAGTAAATATTATCAGAGAAGAAAGTAGCTCTTGCTACTTCTACTAGCAGCTTCTAGAATGGGATGATCTGCCATCTTCTTCTGGCACGCAGAAGAAAACAGCAGACCAGAAGACTGAATGTTAGGTGCCTGGCTCCTGCAAAATAAGGAATTGCGTTATATTTGGGAAAAAACTCAACTTCCATACCAGAGTAAGAAAAGCGTACTTCTCACAAAGGATTTCCCTGAAGAAGGAGATAGCATACACGCTCTTTAGTTTTACATTTGCAGGTAACAGTTGGCGGATAACAGTGCAAAGGTCTCCATTTGATTTGCGTTTTTAATGCTTAATTCATTTAATGCTCATTTCTTCTTATTCTTCCAAGTAAGGAGGGTCAGACTTTGGAGCACAGTTATATGGTTATGCAGAAAATTCTGTGACTAAGCAATACAAGGATCCTTGATTATAATTGTTCCCTTTTGTTTTACGGACTGCAATTGTGGTGAATGAATCAGAAACATTCCACATAAAAAATTGCCAAATTTTTAGATACTGAACTACGTTGGGAGGAGGGTGTCATTAAAATGGTGAATTTTTCATGTAGAATATAATAAGCCATTTAAAATTCTCAGTGCTTCTGCTTTATCTCAGAATTATTCCTTAACAAAAACTTCACGCACTTTGCCACCCTGCCACAATCCCTTAGTGAACCATTTTTTCCAAGACACACTAATCTGATGTTTTTTGCTCTATCATAAATATTGCCTACATATTGTAGTACTCAAAATACACTGTCACACACAAGCACAAGCATCCTCTTTCAGCTATTCCCCTATTTCTTCAACTCAATTTTTATTGCCTTAATAAGGCAGCCCCCACTCTGTTCTCAGGTTTTATACAACCAAAGTAAGAGCACTTGCAAGAGGCAACCTTTTATCCACCCTAGTTAATATCTAATCCTAAATATCTAATCTCTTAGACATTTATAAAGGCTGAAATGCTCTTAAGGGTGAAACACTGAGCAACTAATGATTTTGGTTGCTCTTAAAAGAGCATCAGATACAAAGCATAAGAACATTCAGAATAATATGGAGTGTACAAGTGTACTGAAGTTCCTAACTATGTCAGAGTAAGTGAAGAAAATTACTTTTTCTATGAAATTATATAGCCATTCAAAATATAAATCTACAACTGTATTGCAATAAAACTGAAGCCACACATAGCTGTCTTAGAGATAGGCACATAAAACACCTTCCCTCTACTTCCACTATGCAGCTCTTTTGCTTTTTAATTGTTTTTTTTTCCTTCCTTTTTCTTTTTTAATCACTCACTCTGTTTAAATATGGTCGACCCATCTTCTCCTCAGTCTTTTACAACTCTATAACTTCGGTTTGTGAATCTCCTGAGCAAGGCAGTAATACAGTGAATTGAAAAAGTGTATTACACCCTTCAGCAAACCATATAAAATGTGACTGAGCTGAAATGATTTGTTCTAAGAAGAATTTATATTAATTTTAGCTTCTTTGTATGAAAACCAAGCAGTTATTTTTAAGTATGTCTGTAATATATCAGTATACTTTTCCTCCCTGAATTGATTCCTGCATTAATGTATTTTAACTTTTTTGTGACCTATTATATATTATAGCAGTGAATGTTAGCATCTTTTAGATCTTATCTTTTTAAAAGGTGTACTACCTTTACATCATTGTACCTAAATGACATGTCAGCATCTTACCTTGGTGTGAAATCTTACTTCGAGAAGTACAAAACCCGAAGAGTCTGCAGCAGATTCCATATAGTCACCAAATACATATATTATATATATATTTTAAAGGCACTGCTGAGTGAAGTGTGAAATTCCTCCCTCCAGCCTCAACAAAAACGGCCTACAGATTATCAACTTTTCTTGAAGTTTAAAAAAAAGTCAATACATCAAACATCAAGAGTTCCACCAGAAAGTACAGCAAATTCCACTTGAAGGAAATTGAAGGCTTAAATGTATTTTTACTTATCAGGCAACAGCATCAGTTTAAGCCATTACCACAGCCCCAGTCTTTGCTACTGTACCCCATCCCAGACACCTGTTTCACTGGTCCTGTTCTCAGCATGAATTTGTGAACGTTTATCTGCCATCTCAGGGCAAGGTCTGGCCGCTTAGCTCAAACTGAAAGGGGCAGTTTGAACTGCTAAACTTTACACTGAACTAGCTGAGTAATGCTTCCCAATTCTAATTCAACATCACTTGTGTGTGTGCAGCAACACCTTTAATTGACACAGATGTTTTTTATGTAAACACGTTTCTGAGCTCTTTAATTATTTAAAGAAAACAACTAATTTAAATTTAATATATTACTCTCTTGACCAGTCTTCAAATGCACCACTGCAACACAAATTCAATTTATTGGTTGTGTTCATTTGTGGAACATATGCTTGAATTAATTAGTAATGATCAATTAGGATGGAAAACAAATACAGTTAAGTGCTCTTTTCAGAAGAAAAAGCAACAAAACACCTCTTTAAACCTCCTCAATGTTGTATTTTGGCAAAGAGCCAGAGAACATACAAGAAAAACATTTCATTCCTATGCAAGTCAGATTTGCATTCAATCTGCATTTTAGAAGTTAAAAAAAAAAAAAAAAAAGAGGTGCTTGCGTAACACAATTACACATTGGTTTTAATTAAAGCTGTATATCAAGCAATTCACTATTCTTCCTTTCCTTAAGTGGACAAATCACAAGAAATTTAATTGGAGATACTGACAAATTAACATTATAAGTTTCATATTAATTTTCTACAGTACCTTGTTGATTTTTACTGTTTCGATGAAGTTTGTAATAGAAGTCAGTCCCTCATGAAAGGATTAAGTAAACAAAGATTTCCCTCCACTTGGCACCTCTTTATCTAAAGCCATCCATCAAATGGGACTAGTAACAGTAGTACCATAAGCACATTGCTGTGTAGTTAAGTCTTTTACTAGCCAACAGCACTTTCCTGCCATCAGAAAAATACATTAGTGGGCATGGCAGTTGACTGAAATATTTTCGTGAGAAGGCTATGGAAGGCTGCTTCAGATGGAAATTAGTTATATTGTATTGCAAATCACTACTCCACTCTAACAGATGCTGCATTTCATATATTTTTTTCTAGAAAAAATATTTGCTTGGCTTTTATTCAAGGAAGTTGCTTAAGTCAAACAAACAAATAAAATCCCCTATATTCAAACTGGGAAAAGGATCATTTGAGATTGACAAATTATTTGATAAATCTTGTAGTCAGGGGACCTGTCCATTTCCTTGGAAGTTTATCACAAAATGGGGGGTGGGGATTGCCAAATAAAGCTATACGTGTATGCAAAAGCCACAATGTGGAAGTGGACTGAAGGTCTGTAATATACAGTCTTTAATCCAAATAAAATGATAGAGGCTGTTGGTTTATTAGCACATAGCTGGATAAAGATTGTGAAAGAAAGAAGGCTTCTTGAACAAAAACAACAATCACATAGCTACATTCAAACTGCTATTAAAAATCCAAAACAGAAGAGAGTCACTATATTAATGATCAAATTAACTCATGTTTTCATGACAAGTGAATGTCAGAACTGTCTTAAAAACTTTTGGAGGTCTTGGGTACAAAGTTACTTGACAGCTTCTCCATTCCCAGGAAGATGAACTGCTAAGCAATTAACACATAACACTGCATGGTGCAAAGACAAGCTAAACATAAACAGTTCATTTGTAAGTGTGCAACAGCCATCCTTCCAGAAAAAAAGCTACTCAAAAAAAAAAAAAAACTTCAAATAGCCATGAAAATAAGTAAATACAGTATTTTGCAGGAGAACATTACACTGCCAGTACAGAGAACCCTTCAACTGGTTCTGGATCTGCAATATCTTGTCCCTCAGCCCTATAACCCAGCATTTTAGGACAGGAATATGGAAACAAAAACCGAAAACAAAGCTGAGAAGATGATAACAACACACATGAATTTTATCAGCCTTTTTTTCTGCCCATGAATCATCTGCATAAACCTTTAACTTTTTTTTTTTTTTTTTAAATATACTACCTCCCCCAACTTCCTAGGTAAACAAACTGAAAGGACCACATTTCAGCCATTCCCATACTTGAGCAGGGGGTTGGAGCAGATGACTTCCAGAGATCCCTTCCAACCTCAACCATTCTGTGACTGTGTAACACCTGAAAATTCTTTCACATTTATGGTCATGGAAGCTTCATGATACACCTTCTGATCTCCAATTGAAAATAAATAAATAAACAAAAATCATGATTTTACAAATAGAAAGGAAAAAAAAAAAAGTCAAAGCAATCTCAAGACTTCTCTCCAAACACAGCTCGCATAAATGTCATGAATGGGACATACAGCTTCACTGAACCAAAAAATAACCCTTGACAACAGTATGTGCCAGTCAAATAACAGCATCAAAAATACTGCTGCAAAAAAAATATCACTGCATTAACTACAGATGTCTAATTCTAAAGTTAGACTGAAAAAGACAAGATGGTAAAGAAAAGAAGAGATGAGGTCTGTCACAGACAAACTTGGATATTATTGCCCTTTGGCATTTCAGTTCACTGAAAGTAAAAAGAAAACACTTGTACTGTACTTCTATAGTATGCACATATGTAGGTGCTACGATGTCTTAATACAAAAGATTAGGTTATTCAGAATGGACTCGGTAGACGTGCCATATTAGAGGATCAACTTTCTCTTCTGTTGTTTTATGCAACATAGGATGACATTTGGACTAGATGATCTTGTAGGTCCTTTCCAACCTTGTGTTTCTATGATTCTATGACTCAACTAATAAGAAAGTTGAAGAGAGTCGGAGATGCTAAAGGACAGGTTTACACCAAAAAGCTCTGAGACCTCCTGATTATTTGATGTAAAAGAATCACAGTTTTGCTAATGGATAATTAAAACAAAACTTCAGTATTTTTTCATAAAAGTATTTCTATAACATCAGCCATTTATCTATGGACTTAAAAATATAGTCAACATCGTCTTCAGAACAGCTTTGCAGGTGAAGCCAGTGCACTTGCACTTTTGGACAGCTTCATCTTTTAAGAATTTGTACAAGATACAAATGCCTTCTGGAGCTGGGAGAAACTGATTGCCTTTCTGTTTGTCTTATGATTCCCTAAGATACTGTCTAACAGACTGTTTAAGTAACTCCTGTACATAATGAGCTGGGAATTTAAGCGACTACACCACACTCTGTTTGCCAACTTTTTTTTGATTAAGCATGGGGTAAAATTTTAATGAACAATTCTTTACCGTTAGTAAAGAATGAGACAAGATTTTATACTCTACTCACTGCTACAGAAGTATGCTATCAGTGAAGAATGAAGACCCTGCCACCTGGCCTTGTCACTTTTTGGAATCGTTCTAACACACTGAAAGCACAGTCATTCTGCTTTTGTTGGATTTAGCATACCTGAAGATTTTAATTTAATGTAGCTAGCAAACTTTCCAACCAAAGAGAGAGAAACGGAGGGCTCAGACAAACTCACAAAAGATGAGAATCAAAGCCTAGCTAATACTTCATCCAAAATTAATTCCTTGGCACCTCATTATAAAAGCACACAGTTAGAGCAAGTATCACACAGTCATCTAAGGTCTTGAATCATACATAAAAGATAATGGTGAAGTATTTGATTCTTATCTTGGTATTAACAACTACTTAACCTATATTGACCAACCATTAATCATTTATATTAATGGCAGTTAGTACCTTAAAATATATACAAGCTAGAACTGAAGTTGTACAGCAAATGATGTTCCCACTCCTTCCTTCTTTCTTCCTTTTTCAACTTCCTTCTTCCTTCTTTTTGAAATAGGCCTATCTAGGATGTCAATGGAGTCCAGAAGCCTTCCCTTTGCTTCAGGACCTGGAAGACCAGTTCCTGTGGACCACATGTAGACAATATAAGACTGGGTCCTCCTGTAATCCTGTATTTGTCTGCACCCTGCCTGCCCATTCCTACCTCCACTCCCATCTCCAAATCCTTTTGTCATTTTATGACAGCAGTACCAGGTACTTCCAGAGATTAATGACTAGCTAGGGCTAATGGCCTATAGCAGTACCACAGGTTATCAGCTTCGCCCAGCTGCTCTTTAATCTCCAGACAGTCCCCAGCACCTTCATCATTATTGGATAATTAGCATTAATGAAAGCTATGCATACACACTGAGAGGATAATACACCCTCAAGCTTGTATGTCAGAAATCCTTTAAAAAAAAAAATGAAGGTATCCTACATGAATCATATCTGCTCTGTTAAATGAAAGAATATTTCCCCACCTACCCAAAGGCATAAGCATCAGTTACAGACTAATGATCTGTAAAATTTTGTGAAAGACAACATTACTGCAGACTTCAAACACTAAAAAAGAAGTCTTTTTCCCCCTCCCTAACTTTATTACTTTTCTCTCCCATTTCACAGCGCATGCTCATCTCTGTCCAAGATATTCTCTACCTCTTGGCCAATATCGTCTCCACCAGTACTGGCCTCAACAAATTTTAAACAAATCATTTCCATGTTCACCGCTTTAAAACAAGAAAACATAAGAAGATATAGCCAGAAAAAAACTGCTGCACTTTATTTGAGATACGACAGTTGTCTGCATATGTTACATATAATATTCACAGTCTAATGGTCTATAGCGGAACTGCCTATTCTTGGCAGAATGCCAGGATTTATATAGGTACGTGTGGTTTGCTCCCTACTAGTCACTCATCTACTGACTGAAGAGAAACATACCTTAAATTGTCTGCGTCCAAATTCACAGCATTTTGGCCCTGTGGTTTCATCACACCCCCAACCTGCTAAGCTTTCCAACAATATCATGTGTTGGAAAACAAAATGGTATGAATCATTGAACCTAAATACCTCAAGAAAAAGGCTGTGGGAATAAATATTTATATTAACAATGTACATATTGGTTGTATATCCTGCCAACTGCATTTTAATTCAGCATTCACAGGATCAACATTTGTAAATCTGATTACCTCAACACGTTCCTTCTGATTAACCCTCTTTCAAAAACTGCAAGTTTAATATGTATTTTTTTTTTTTTTTTTTTTTTTCCCTAAAGGCTATTCATGGTCACATTGATATATTTCTTCACCACAAAAGTACAGCTCAAACTACTTTTTCTAAGGAGTCTGTGAGTACCTTTTTACCTGTGATTTCTATCCTAGATTCTGTAGGCTTGCACCTCCTGCCATGGCAATCCAAATTCACTACATCAAGTCTTACTTTTTGCCCACAGAAAGAAAGGAGCAACTTCATCCAATTAACATAAACAACAATAACTTTGCTTCAAATGACACACTTTAGATCATTGGTTGTTTCTAGGGGACAGGGCCAAAGAGCAGATCCCTGATTAAACTCTCACCTGTAGCACTGGAAACGTTTTAATTGTTAGAGCTAGGAATCAGGCTCTCCTTTGACCAGATGAGTCTCATCACCTAGACCAAGTTTAACACACAAGGCCACTGGTACTCCGCAAACTTTAAGTGGCTCATATGCCCTATTGCAATCTCATTCCAACACTAAAACTGAAAACGCAAGTTTCTGTGAAACCTGTTCATTATATGTGATCTAGAAAACACTATCTATTCAGATAATTTGGTCAACAGAAGTAAATTAAATATATTTTCTGAGAACTTTTTAACTAACCTCATGCAAAATTTAAAAGGGACTGCATACAAAGAAAATTTGATATAACTGATTTTGTAGCAGACTATATAAATACTAGGAAATATTATTTTTAATATATTTGATTCAAGTTTGCTATATACTAAATAGTTTCAAAATCATCAGAAATTTAAATCAGCTAATCCTGCATTTATCTCTGAATCCTAAAATCCTTTCAACTTACTGAAATTTACAGAGAAGTGTTCTTAACATAAGAATATATGATCATAAGAACGGTCATATGGTTCATAGAAAGGATTTTTAAAGCCCAGTGTTCAGCCTCTAGATGTGGCTACAAGTGGATGCCTAGTAAAAAAAAAAGAAATTAGGACAAACATAGACAATAATTCCTACTTAATATTTTCATAGCAGCCAGCTAGATTTCCCATGCTTAATGTGTTTTTCATACTTAGTGGTCCCAGATGTCTCTCTCCTCCAAGTATTTGTTCAACCTCCTGTTTAACCCACATAAACTTGCATCTGGAGTGGCCATTGTAGAAATACCTGTAACATGTTACTCACTCATTTTGGAAGTGGTAAAAGAAAACAAAACAATAAAAATCCTCACACAAGCAAGAAAAGAGGTGGATCTGTTGCAATAAAGAACTACAAGAGATGGCAAGCTTTTACTGCTAGGGAGCATTAGTATTCAAAATGGAAGGACAAAAATTCTCACCGTTTGCCCTACATTCATTATTATTTCTATAGGCAATAAAATGCTAATTTTGGATTTATCTCATCTTCTTGATTTCTTTGTTCCAGAGATTAAGATCCAAAAGACCTCTCCTGAATGAGTTAAACATTTCTCATCTATAATTCAGCAATGGACTGACCTCTGTTGAGATTTGAAACAGAAGTCAGAATTGAGAGAATGGTGGAGGAACTGCTGCCAACCTAAACAGATGTGCAAGAGTTAATGTTACTAGAGCCTTGCATGGGACAGGAATTAGAGTAAGATTCTTGTGCATTTCAGGATTTCAGATGAATATGCTAGATCTGAGCAGAAACACCCACATCCACATCCACACAATTTCTCAAAATGTAGTTATTGACAAAGTCATCAGACGTCTCAGTTTACATGTAATGAAATGTCTTTTGTATTCTTCAGCTGGCAATTTCATCAGCAGTTCTTTTATCCAATCAAGGAAAGACATTGCCAGTTTATGTACAATACTGACTGCAAGAAGGAATCATACAAATACTTCTGTTTAGACTACACCAGAGAACTAAATCTAGAAATCCTCACTAGGTTTCCACCTACACTGCAGTCACCTAGTCTAACTCAGATGATTCATGCCTTAAAGTTTCATTCCAAACTGCATTGTCTTGCGTTTGTCATGAAACTACATTTGCTTTAGGTTTTGGGGTTTGGTTTTTGTTGTTGTTGTTGTTGTTTGAAGTTTAGTGTCACATAGCTTTTGTGTACCATGAGCAATTCTGTTAAGTGTGTCCACGTTAAACACATTTCACCAAAGAACACAAAGAATAAACTAGAAGAATGAAAGCTATGAGAGTCAGGAGCAGAACTTGTTTTTCCAATGTCACAAATTCTTCCTCCAATTTAAGAATAAATGAAATCAATTAAGAAACTGGGGAGATTTGATTTCTCTTTTCAGAAATCATGTAATTTGCAAAAAAAAATTTGCATTGCATTTTTAAGCAAAATGTGGGTTTTTTTTTGTTTGTTTCCATCATTATATATATGTGTATATATATATATATATATAAATTCTTCCTTCAGAAGCTTTCCCCAGTCTAGATGCACATTCTTATCATATTGAAAGCANAATTTGCAAAAAAAAATTTGCATTGCATTTTTAAGCAAAATGTGGGTTTTTTTTTGTTTGTTTCCATCATTATATATATGTGTATATATATATATATATATAAATTCTTCCTTCAGAAGCTTTCCCCAGTCTAGATGCACATTCTTATCATATTGAAAGCACAGTTGGCATGATAAATAAATAAATAAATAAATATTAACGGCTAAATTAAGTCATCATTTGTGTGGCTTTGCAGATTATTCTAAGGAGATACAGAACATAGTGCAAATTAGCACGCAATAGTAATAAAAAGATCTGAAAAACACAAAACCAAAGAGAGGAATAATTAACAGGGAAAGCTAGTCCATCAAAAGCTATTCTATAGTATATGCGATCTTAAAGTAAATGAGCAAATCAAGTCCTTTCAGTATTAGTGATAACAGCTATAAATTTACAATCTATCATGCTTGATGGTCTCCCTTTTTACAGCTGTCGGATTTAAGTGCATTTCTTACTATAGTAGCTGATAGGAATAACTCTGCCCAAGCAATACCTGAAATGGTGCTACTATATCTGAAAGTTGCTATCACTTAAGTTGTTATGGAGGAACTCACTTCCTTCTTTTCTTCCCACGGCATTTGGCATTCTTTTTTATTTGGCACATTTTGTTTTGAATGCATCACCAAATATGTATCAGCAATTGTGTACAGAGCTGCTGCAATTCATCTACTCAACATTTCATGACAACACTCGCATAGAAGAATAAAGTTAATATTCTTTTGTTTTTCTCACCATTCTTATGTTTTATCATCTCTTCCTGGCTTTGTCCTTCATATTATCCTCCTATCACAATTCATGTGTATATGCAACTACCAGACAAAATAATTAATGTAGAATATTGCGTATGTATAACTCATCTTGCAGTGGCAAATGAATCTCCAGAGGAAAACAATTTTAAAAATGTACCTTTAATAAGGTACCTTTGAAGGTACCCCTTGTAAGGTTGAATGAATGCACTGACTATCAGCTAAAAGCAACATCTGAAGAAAATTTGGACAAACTGAATGTATAGTATATTTTCTAGATGTACTTATTGCTGTTCATAACTTGCATAGCCTCAGAACTACTAACAATAGCTTCTCGATAAAAGATATCTTTGACATGAATTTTGTTGTTAATAACATCTCATTTTATTGCAAAATAAATAGAATTTTGATAGCATGCTATCTTCACACACACAAAAAAAACAGGAAGAGAAAGTGCAGACTAACTGTAAAGCTGTATATATGCAAATATTTTAATATATTCAAATTTCAAAACAAAGTCATGGCTGTGGCTAGGTATGAGATGATCACAGACACTGTTTTCCACTTTTTTTTAAAACTTAAGTGTTTTTTTCTCTAATAAAAATATCCTAGAAATTCCTGATCATTATGCCCTTGTCCAGAGAGCAGTTAAGCGTTCACTAGATTTTTAAGAAAACTTCATATTCAAATGCAAACTGAAGAAAAAAGGAACTAGAAGACACCACACAGATCTTCATGATATCGCACGGCTTTGTGTATTCAGCTGTGACCTGTATTAGTCTATGCCTAAATAATCAAAGACTTTGAATGCACTTCCAATTGTTTGAAGAGGAATTGTATTTCCAAGAACCTTTTGTACAGCTCAAATTTATCTGTTCACTGTGGTTTTTTTTTCCTGGGTTTATCTGACAGACATTAGCATAACTGTATTGTTCCTCACTTACCATTTGCATCAGCAAACAGAGCTAATATTTCTCAAATGGCAAAAATGTGAAATATCTCAGAAAACGAGCAAAAGAAGCCACAGAGGACAGTAATCACTTGCTCAACTTGGTAATTAAGAATAGACTTTCAGAAATTCTTGTTATTTTTTAAATTTCTGAGTCACAAAAGTAGGCTAGTTGTGTGAAACAGGACTTAAGCCATCATACCTGTAACACTAGTTTTACTGATTAACAAGGACTAATTTATGGATTCTCTCTGTCTGTCCTTCAACACCATGGTAAGTATTAGTAAAATGCTATAGCCTTACAAATAGTTTCACTGTTTTTAGAAGCAAAGAAGCTTTCAACTTCAGCAAATATTAGCCTTATAAGATTTTATATTATAAGGCTCTTACAAGAATCTCAAGGCAAGGCAAGGCAAGGCAAGGCAAGGGAAGAGGTCTGACAGATTCATGAAATTACTTTTTATTTCCCCTTGGAGAAGTAAGGACCTCATGTAGGATAAAAACAAAAAATAAAACAAAAAACACAACAACAAAACAACAACAAAAAATCTAGGTATTACTCTGTTTGCAATAAATGTATATTTATTCTTCTTGAAAACAATTGCAACAATGTGGAACTTTCATAAAAGCTAGTAAATAAAATTGTTTATTTTTCATTTCTTGGCGAATAATGATTCATCTTTGAATCACTGCTTCCATCTTTCAGGACTACTACAATAACGAAGACTGTTTGTCCAGGTCCGTGTGCTGAAAAAGCATTTGTACTAATCCATAAGTATAAGAAGATGAGAGGAAACTAATTGCCAACAGTGTCAGAATCAGTCACTTGTGAAAGTGTAATCAGAAAATACACATTTTCCTTTTTTTGCCTACCAGGGCACTGGAAGAAAACACCCCACCTTAATACAAATATCTTTAGATGCACAGACATTGTTAACCTATAAGAAAACATCTATTTACACTGGAATCATACATTCATAAGTATGTATGTATACATACATAGTGGAGTCATTTATGTACTCCAGAGTCAGCTAGATTTCTTAGCAAAAATAGTCTTACATAGGTAGGTCTTGCAACAGTCAATTAGGATTCAAAGAATAAAAGCATAGGCATCAGTTCCCAAGATCACTTGTAGCAAGGATGCTGAGACTGTGAGCAGAGGACGTTGGACCATGACTTGGACTTAAATCTGCTCAATGTTTTGCATCGAGGATACAATAGGCTTAATCCTGTTTATGTTTAATACTTAATACGGTATTATATCAGTATACATAGACAAGTTCTTACACTAGACACAGCAATCAAAGCCGACAGCAGAGGAAGAAAGTGTGCTGGATGTAAGATAAATACATCAGGGATACTGCACATTCTAGACTGAAGGTGCGTATTATAAATTATATAAAAGTACAGGAACTCCCCTACCATCTCAAACATTTCTGAGAAATTATCAGTAGGAAAAAGATGGCTTTTTTCCCTTAAATGAAATGTCAAAGAGTACACCTTCATCAGCTTATCCACTCCCCCTCAACTGTCATACATTCTGTACTCTTGACATCTATCCATCCTCCAGCTATTAAAAAAACACGTTTTCTTAACCATTATTGAGTCTATTCTCTGTGCTACCTCATGTCTTTAAGACTAAAGCAGGTAGATACGAAATAATCGTAAAAAATTAAAGAGAGAAAATCACACTAACATTATCAGCGAATACATACATACATGTGTGCATACACATACATACACACATGTACAGCCTATTAGATTCCCTAACCCTTCACTCTGACTGGGGGAGCCAGACAAGATTAACAGCTTTAAGAGTAAATGTGAAGCAGGAAGTGCATCAATCATGTTCAATCTAATTGTTTTAAGAGGTTTTGAGTGTAAGTACAGTCTGCAAAGCTGGAAGGAGTCCCAGATTTTGCCGATATTGCCCCCTAAGCTGTTTCCCCCAAACTGTCTGAATACTAAAGTAACTTTGCAAGTTGATTACTGCATAATTTTGTTCACCGTACTTCACTACCAGCATTTATGACAGTGGGTTTAAGAAATGTCTAAAATATCTGTAACAGATATTTTTCTTTGTCTGAGAAAGTGAAAATTGTTTTGCTTCATTCTATACTATTCAGCTATAACTCATCTACCTTTTTTTTTAAACTTAACCAAGATCTGCAGAAAAAGTTAAAAAGCACTCCCTTGAATTGTAAAACTTCAAAAAACACATGAGACCCATAGCAAAAACCTGTGTTGTATTTCAAGTCAGGAACCAGAGACTGAAACAATTTATCACAAGGAAAATCCTTGCATCACAAAGGAAAAATACAGCTCTTGGCCTTCCATGCACACCCTTCAGAGACTCTAAACACTCAAATATCACTAATTAAAACCTGATTCACAACTATATTAATTCACTCATTCACACGGTGTGACTTAATTAACATACCAGTAAATTTATAATAATTCAATGCATGAGTAACCCGGTTACAGATTAAGCTGAAATTATTACACACACACACGTGCCTATGTTGAATAAACATGGCTAAGATTGCTAAGTGGAGTACTCTAAGACTGGGAAATGACAGAATTCACATTGCTAGGAAAACCTTATTTCTGTCATCTTCTGCATATGCATTAAGACAAAATCTTTTGCTAGGTGATCCTAATCCCCACCACCCCATATCCCAGGAGACATTTGTTTCAGTGAGCAAAAGGGATCATAAGTGTTTCCATTGCAAGCACCTACACAGTATTTTATTTCACCTTTGCAGCTGAGAGGATGGCATTTTCAGTGACACGTTCCTTATGTATATTGTACTTCCCAAAGCACCCTTTACATACAAAGAAGACA
The DNA here is from genome assembly GCA_013399115.1 of Anseranas semipalmata. NCBI lineage: Eukaryota > Metazoa > Chordata > Aves > Anseriformes > Anseranatidae > Anseranas > Anseranas semipalmata. The sequence continues at coordinate 600,173 of VXAA01002385.1, forward strand.
GTAATGTACTGATTCAAAACAGGGAATTAAGACACAGTGGAAATTCATGTCAGAAATATCTCCTTTCTTATATCACTTTGAAATGCCTGTCAGAGTATCCAGTAATGAAAGAACTGTTGGTAAGGTCAAAATCCATTGAGTGCAAGTATAGTTGTGAAGTTTGGGACTTCTGCCAGTCAGGTTCTGAAGAACCACATCAGGCACTTGTGAAAAATCTGCACAGTATCACACAGGATCTCTTTGGCACAGATGTTTCTCCAGAACAGCATTAAATTATTTTTGTCTTGACCTTTCTCCTTCTGAAATCCCCTGCTTAAACATGAAAAGTCTCCCTTATTTTACTATCTTATATTCATGGAATTCTCCTAAAAAATCTGTGTGATTAGTTTATTAAAGATAGAATACCCTACTGGATGGCCAGTAGACTATATAACTAACATTAATCTCTCCATAGAGCACACCCCCTAGTTCTATCTGTTCTACCAATACTTGTTTCTGCAGCATTCATTCTGATCCTGGTCCTTTTCCAGTTCTAATTCCTTGTGCTAGCCACAGTCTCACCATGGACAGGAGCCACTGTCACACACCACAGGATTTCCGTCCCACACCACCGTGCAGCGTAGCCCCCTCTTGCTCCTCAAGATGTACCATTACAGTTCTCTTGACACATCCTGGTTACCTTTCTGACTCCTTCCATCTGTTTTCCCAAATCAAGGTTGTACTTTTTAATTTACAGCCCATGTTTCTAATTCATCCTCTTTTCATATATCATCTTCCTTTTACAGGCATCCAATCTGTAATCTCATTTTTTTGTCCCTTCCTCATTGAGTAAACACTACTTTTCTCCATTTACCTGATCTATTGTATCAAATCTTAGTCGCAACTTTCTTCTCTCCAAGGTCTCAGTATCAACCAGTTCTAATATTTCTAACTGGCTCCTAGCCATCACTTTCCATTCTCACCTAATGCCCATGCCCAAACATCCCTTCTGCCAGTGTCCAGGCACTAAGTCTTAATCTCCTTGCTGGTCATAGTTTTGTTGCCTCTCTCCATCAAGTTTTAAGTCCATTTTTCTATTCATATTAGGTCTGATTCACCCTCTATAACTGAAGAAGCAATTTTTATTTTTTATTTTTTTGATTTGGTACTATCATCTTCATCTCATACATAGCTTACTGCACGTGAGACATAGCAGAAACACAAAACTGGACCCAGCATAGTCTGAAGCAACCTCAAGCTGTAATTATAAGGAAAATCTTATTCTGCTTTGAAGTGGAATAAGCTCGTTTGGTTGGAAACTTCAGGGCATGTACTTGCAAAGTTCCACCAAGTCTTTACTAAGAACATGTAAAATCCTGTTTTCAAAAGCTTATAGCTTGGTCAAACGAGGCTGTTTCACAGACTCCTGGGAAAAGACACCTATGCACATCGTAATAGCATTTTCCAAAGAAAAAGTCATTGATTTTTGGTTTGTTTCCCTTCCTCACTCCTCACCTCCAGAGTAGGGGGAGAGGGAATCTTCTCTCATCCTGAGAAAGAGCTGAAGCAAATCAATTGAAAATCTCCTCAAAATTATTCAGGCTCAGTTAGACCTTTAATATAGAAAAGGTCAGTCTGAAAGTTAATCTGTTCCTAAACTCAGGTTTGTAAAGCAGGTATTGTAAACAGAAGTTATGAGAAAACATTAATAAACGGTTTTACTTCACCACTTACTACTAGTAGAGCACTCTAGCATTACATTTAGCTTACTTTAGCATAAAAATAGTTTTGTCATTTGAATATGAGAATACTGACCCTGCTTCAGATGCCTTTCTTTACTTAATTTTAAAGATTTTCTAGAACTCTGCTTCACATTAAACAACTTTGCATGACAGCATTTTTTAACATTTAATCCATTCTCATATCCTGATTTATAGAGACCTGAAATTTTGAAATTATTTTTCTGACTGGTTAAAAAAAGGCCCAACTTTTTTCTAAGTCTATTACTCTTTCCCATTCTTCTCTGGCATACACGTAACCAGAACATACAACAGCATCACAGGCAAGGTTATAAATGGAATTATCCCTTTTGGCAAAGACAAGTCTTGGAAGAAAAATAATTTGTACACTGAATTCAAATATTTTTAAAGGACCTTTAACTCCTTCATTATGGATAGTATTACAGTTTATACATCCTACCATCTGATGAGTCAAAAAAATGTGAAGAAGCTTATAAGTCTCTTGCTATCTATCAACACACTAAACACATTATATGCCTCAGCATGAATTTTTCCTTTAAGAACAAGAGAAGGAAACTTGTGCTTTTTTATTTGCTCTTTGTAGATAATTAATTTTATATTATTCACACTAGTATGCTTTTGATGCCCCTATTGACTCTTAAAGCATCTGGCCCAACGTTTAGAATTCCTGGAGTGCAATGATACCAGCCCATGCTGATTATCAGAGGACTTTCAATTAGGTACCTACAACTCAACCAATAGTAAACAAGAAAACATACAAAAGGACAACAGATGAATTCTTTCCTATCCCAATTCTCAGAAGCCATTAGAATTAATCCTTTTTGCCTTAGATTTCAAATTTAAATTCCAATGAAAAGTCATTAAATTTTCACAATGATATATATCCGGAGACATTCAAGTGATTCTCTGTGTAATAAATCATACTGAAGACAGAAATCACAAAGAGTTGAACAAGTTATGTACATCCTAGGTCATATCTCACTGTTATGTGTTTGATCAAATTATACATTCTCCTCACATCACTGTGAATTGAACATCCACTGTTACTGGAATACAGCTCTGTGACTGGTAAAAAATTTGTCAAAAAGTAATTGCATGATACCTCATTGAGACCAGCCCTGGCTTGCTTAGGAGAGAAGCCCTACGTTTCAGTAGTATGTGAATTTTACAACAGCACCTTCAGTTTAAACCTATTACCTTACAACAGGAGAATGAAAGTAAGTGGACTTCTGGATTCCTTGAATTTATCACTTTTTCTGATATTTGGCAATATATTTTGAGGTTATAGCAATAAGTAACAGGATTAATCATATAAAATATTCCAATCGTTAAACGAAACAGTATAATGGTGTGACATATGCAATGCCACCAACAGAGAAAGGAGACAAAGGATTTGGTGCCAGTGATAAATGAGAAGGGCAATTGGAAAAGAAAGTGTAATGGACAGTAAACACTTGGGAATTTTCATTTTCCTGAACAATATACCAGATGTAGAAGCCATGTTATTCTCTGCAACGATGCTGAAAAACGAAACAACCAAAAATAAAAAAAGCTATAAAAGGGAACACATGTACTGTAGAGAAAACTGAAACCACATATAGTATTGATATATTTTACCACAGTCTACCACCAGTTTCAGAACTAGATACAAAGCAATAGATTGTAGCTTTCCCAGTTTAGGTCTATATTTCCAATGAAATTCTTTTGAAATATTGAGGAAATCAGATGCATATGGGATGAACTAGATGATAAAACAATAATCTACTCTAAAATCTCAAGTAACTATGAAGAACAGAAAGTGTTTGTTCTCTGCTGTATCGATAAATCACAATTTCAAGCTACTTTTTTTTCATCTTTTAAACTTGCTCCCTCTCAGTTTTATCTGAGCACATTGTTAGCGTGACTCAGTGGTGTGGTTGTATGAAACCATATGCTCAGAAGACTGAGGGCTGCTGAAGCCTGTCAACAGTCAGACATATCAACTGCTGACATCTGCACCAGTTGTCAAACCAATGACTATGAATGTCACTGGACATTAGACTTATTTTCAGTCATCCAGCTATAGTGACATGACCTGTAATTCTTCCCGCCACTGCAGGATACAAGGACCGATAGTCTGACTCACCCAATTTGAGAAATAGTAGAATGTAGATAATATCCTCAGTTGCTATGACAGCATCCTAGTCGGGGTGTGATCCAGGATTCACAATGCCTGATAATAGGACAAACGGAGTCCAAGCTCTAAGAGATAATGAATATGCTTGAATATACTTTTTATACACATTTCTGAATGGGAAGAGAGGTCAAGCTGCACGAGCCTAGTAATAATAACCTTTCATTAATTTTACTTTATCCTAGAGCTCTCACACATACAAGAGGAAAATGAGAAATCAGGTTGGCATGGACAGCTGGAGAGCCCAAGACCAATTCCCGTTCCTTCTGTTCATAGGAACTGCTGTTGTGATCATTCCTGGAAGGAGCAAGGGAATACTTCCTTGCCTTATTTCCTAATCGATCATGTGGGAGCTATCCAAAATCAGGTCAGAAGTCACACAACACAAACATTACTTTCCAATCACAACACAAAATACAATCTAAACTGTAAATCTGCTATTGTACCTTCCAGTTCTGCAAATAATTTCCAAAACTTAGTAAGACCACTTTGCAATACTGAGTGGGAGCATCTCTCCTTTTCCATTAACACCATATGTTGTCTTTTAACCCTCTTTTTAAATGCTACCCCACCAACCTTGAGATAGTCACTTAACCTTGAAATAGTTCACTTTTCTCAAAATAAAGCAAATGGCATTTGGTTATTTATTCCAAAGTGTAGTAATTTCTATCCTAGCACTTGACAGAAATTTCTATTACATAAATACAAATCCTATTTCCAACCACTTAGCATACATATTAATATTAAATTATCAACATAAATTATCTGTTATTATATAACAATATCTAAATGTATAGTACTTTATTCAGAGCAAACTTTATGCTTAAATGCCTTACTTAACAGTCCTAAGGATATTATGAAGAGTGATACCAGGTAATCATAGCAGGTGACACTACCGAGCTATCCTCACAAAGGAAACAGATCTTATATGTGAGCATTTCTGCTGTGGTCAGCAGGCCACAGCTTAACAGTTTGTGGCACAGTAATCTGTAGCATGACCATTCATCCAATTATTGCTGGAACAGTGATACTAATCTACTCATAAAGGGCAAGTTAAGGGTCGATTGCCAGCAGTGGAAAATACGTGGTGTAGGTTATACGTTACAGACCTGGTCTAGTCTGCTCTTACTGATTTCCGCAGCCTGCATGATTTGACTTCATTTTTGAGTGGATAAAAACACAGAATCCCAAACTGGGTCAAATCCTATCTGCCTATTACCTGTGATAAATATCTTCAGCATTGCTAATGGCAAGAGACAGACTCCTACTCCGGTCTGCCAGGTGTATTCCAGCAGCGCAGACTCCCAGTCTGACGCATCTCCATAGGGCTCAAGACTCCGCAGGCAAACCACTTGTGCCCTGAGACCTCAACCAGGACCTCTCTTGATACTTCGCATTCACAGAAGCATGTGATCTCCCCTAGAGTTCCACATTTATAATTGATACGATAATTTGGGGCTATGGTTTAAATCTTTGGAGATTATTTGACAGACAGTAACACAAGATTTGCCAGGGAACTTTTGAAAAGCATGCATACACTTCTAGAAAGCACTCAAGAAGATGCAGGTCCTTAGGAAAACAATAAAATCCATAGTTTGGAGGGGGTGGGGGACCACAGGGGAAAGCTGGGGACAAGGTAGTCCCAAAAAGCTCAGTTTCCATTCTCTTTCTATGAGTCATGCCTCAGACTCGGTGTTTGCCATGCTGAAAGCACACGCTTTTAAAAATGAGCCTGAAATAAGCTTTCCTGCTCCTCATCAGATGCTTATATTGCGTGGGCTTTAGGTCTCAAAGGGGACTGTGGCAAAGAATCACTAAGTGCCTCGGCCAGTGCCACCTTTTACTCCTCTCCTTGCATTTGGAAAAGGTCGATCGACCTGTTTGAACTGCTCACTCTTCTTCATTTCATGGGAAGCAAGTTATAATCCACACAACTTTCATAAAATAAACACTGTTTATACAATCCAATGAGATTCATAATGACTAGAATCATATTCCCCAAAGCATGTTACAAGGCATTTGTGATTTCTATGAATAACAATGTGACAAAAGTACTAGTAGCATTATGGAAAAATCATACCCCAATCACAAATCAGTCATATCAACTACATTTCTAAAGTACAGTGTAGTTTTCAACATTCTTTTGCTGTCAAACAAGTAATATCACTTTAAATGCTACCCCAAAGTATTATTTTTCTGCATCGTATCTGTGATACTGAAATTGTTTGAATTTTAAATGACATTTATTTCCCCTTAAAGACTTAAGACAAAGTAGAATTGAAAATCTAAAATCTGCTTTAAAGATTTTTGCTACTGTTATATAGTAAAGTCTTATTGCACACAATCTTATTAATTCAATTTGCTTCTTTCAATTAGCTTTCCAGAGCTACAGACTGGGGAGACATCTTAGTGCCTTCTTGTACAGCCATAAATCATGGAAACTGTTATTTAAGATTTCCAAGGACTGCTCTTTCCAAATTTTGCATCTCCTGAGGCAATTTTAGAGGCATAATAATTGCCTTTAATTACCTGCACAAGCAAATTAAAACTTCAGGAAAATTACTCAGTTACCTTTTCTAGACCAAACAATTGTTTTTATATTGTGGTTGTACATTGTCTTTTTAAAATTATTTCTATTATACATTTCCTCCTTTACTTCAAAGTATTTTTCTGGCAATTGCAAACATGCCAAACTCTAAGATGAATAGAACATTACAATAAGTAATGACATAATCTATAGGCCTTCCAAGTTTCTTTATAATTTACATTATATTTTTACTTTGTGAATCAGAAAACAAGCATCTTTATGATTTAACAGGAAATGGGGGAAAAAAGCCTACTTCATTTTCAGAAAAAAAAAAAAAAACTTACATTGATAGATTTGTATTCATACTTTAGTTTTAAAAATTAATAAAGGCTTTCCTTGCAAATACTCTCATTCTCTTCTGCTTTCCTAGCCTGCACTTCAGAGGTTTCCTCTACCCTGAACATGCTGAGTTACCAACTGTCCCATCCTCTCAAAGACTGTGCTTTCACTCAGATTGTAGAAAACATTAACAAGACAATTGCTTTAAGAGGGAAGATTATGCCATGTAGACTACAAATAAACAAATTAAATTGATATGACTTTTCACATTCATAAGCAGTGTTCCAATTTAACTTCTTTATTATTTCTAAGATACGAGATCACAGCAACTATGCTTTACGCTTATATATGCTAAGCTATTTTATTGACCATTCAGTCATTCCATAATTAGCTATGTTGTTCTCAAATTCATCTTGGACATAGTACTGTTTTCCTATCAAACTTACAAACAAAAGCCCTTACAGTTGTATCACAATACCACAACCTTCTTCAAAACACATCACTGGAATCAAAATAACATTTAAACCTGCTACTTGGTATAACAAGTTACAGCTAGTAGCTCAAAAACATTAGCGTTTCCTTCAGATCAATTAGCTAGGCTTTATTGTAAGGGTTGCCCTGCTACTAGAAACTGAGAGAGTTCCTAGATATCAACTGCCTTATAAAACTAAGTTACTATCCAGCCAACTGCTTATGAGGGTCAGAATTTTGTAGACTTATCAGGTAATGACCCAAAGGAATGTAAAAGAAACAGCTGCAAATGTTACAAAACCAAACTGAAGTATGATGGTTTTATATTAGGCATCTTAAGGATGAAAACAAGCATTGTCTATTACTGTAAGGTTTATAACTGAATAATTATACATTTGGAAGTATAAGCTTTAATATTTTGTTTGATTCAGTTTGTTTTCACATAGCTCTTAAGGCACATTATCTTAATTTAGGGAGTAATTCCTAAGCAAATATCACTGATAATTTTGTAGACTTACTTTCTATTCTTATTAGGCAGGAAAACAGCTGTGCCAGAAAGAAGCTGCGTAACTATAATTAATTTGCAACAGAACAGTTTTTGAGGGGTTATCTATTTCTTTGCTGCTCTACTCCTGTAAAGAGTTCAGCTATAGATGTCAGTTTTCTTACAGTCTAATTTGCTACATTCAGGAGTACAGCTTCAGATAGGATTACATGAACATTTTGTTAATCATACACATCTCTAAAATACAGATTTTGTGCTTGTTTTTGTTGATGGCAGGGAGATGTACAATCAGACATAGATGGTCTGATTTTCCCCTCCGTAGTTTGGAAAAGTATACTTTAGAATCCCAGTGTCTGGATTTCCAAGCTCCACTCAGCTTCATTTGTCATTTCTTTTCCACTTTGGTTTTATGTTTTTACTTTCGTTACAAACATTTTCCTAATTTCTTCGCTTGTGTCTCTGATTTGTGAGGCAAACTGCTTCTGTTTTCCATTGTTGTTCTTAGCACATCTCAAAGGGTCATGATGCCTACAGTGGTTCTGAAAACTGAGTTTTTCGTCAGTTGTGTGCTCTGTTGTTTTTTTTTTCTTTTGTGTGTGTGTGTGTTG
>VXAA01002386.1:0-47380 GCA_013399115.1 Anseranas semipalmata
TCCAACCCTCCTCATCTTTTTGGACCCCTCCCTCTGCCCGAAAGCAACAGGGCAGGGGCTCCACCACACTCTGGGGGCATCCCCCTGGCGCCCTTCTCTCTGGCACACTAGGGAGTTACTCCACCAATCCATCTCCTGCTCACACGCCCCAATGCTCCTTAGTCTCTCCACCTCCTCCTTGAGCTCAGCCACCGTGGTGAGCAGACCTTCCACCTGGGATCAGGCGGTCTCCCTGCCGCCCTCCCCTGCAGCAGCACGCTCAGGCACTCCCTGCAGCCGGAGGCCTGAACAACCACGTCTCTGGGCAGGCCCTCCGTCTGGGTCACCACAGTCTTTTCAGAATGAGCTCTCAGTCTAGTGGACAGCATGGTAGGCTCATTGTCTCGCAGACTGCCAATAGGTGAGCTGGTCTCCCGAGCGAGTTGGTGCAGAGCCCCTGCACCCTGCCACACAAGCTACACACCAGTGCGCACGCGGTGATGGCCCCTCCATGTTCGTGGTGCTTTTTCTAGGCATAGGGCGTGGGAGCAGTCACCGTTGCCCTGACAAATGCCCATGCTACGTCAGCCTGTCTTGAGAGAGCTGGCGGGTGCTGCCGGGTCGCGCCGCTGTCCCAGGCCACCCCTGGCGAAACCAGCGCCCGAAATCCCCCTGTAGCTCGTGATCTGTCGCTGCAGCTGCAGCTGCGCTGGCTCTGATGCAGCTGACCCCAAGCACTGAGGCCGACCCCAATTCTTAAGGATTGTGCCCCAGCTGCAAAAATGAAATGCTGAAATTTCTTGTAAAGGACGCCTCAAAATTCTCTTGCCTGTGCTGCGCTCTCACTTATCTCATATTACGTTTGTCTTGGTGAATTTCTGTGAATCTGCCATGAGGAAAAGAATTCAAAAGTCTCACTGACATTTCAGGTTCATGGAATAAAGCAGGGATTGTAATGGCCCAATGCAATTTACAAAGAGAGCATAAATGAGATCGAGACTGAATTTATATGTTCCACATAACCCACTTCACTGCCCACTACCCCTTTTTAATGAAACCTGTCACCTGTAGAGACAAAAAGAATTCCCATAAAGTACAACTACAAAAGAGTCTTGCTGATAGAAAGGTTATTATCCAAGTCCAGCAATTTCTCAGACATGAAAGCTCCACATGGAAAGCTGTGGTATCCTGAAGTGGGACCCAGGTCCTCAAGTTACAGACATTTGAAGCTGTCCCATTTGCTTTCTAAGCCAGCAGGGAAAAATGGACACTTAAGACTATGGGGGTCTGTCCCATCTTGGACATCTGTCTTCAAGTAGGATGGCCTGTGCCTTAGAGTTGCCTATAAAAGAAGCCTAAACATCTAACTTGAATGTATACACTCAGCCTGTAAATGACTAAAACTAAGCAAGATGTACCCCGTTGATTTTCCTGGGTATAGAAATCTCAAACAAGCCCTGAGACACACTCCCTTGATTTCCTCTCCTGAAGTCCCCTCTGTAGGTTTTGCTATGACAGTAGGCAATGCACCTTTAGTTTATAATGTGAGATGAAAGAAACCTTTCAGCATCGCAATGCTAGCTATATTCTGAAATGATTAGCTTTAAATGATATACTATATAAATGTCATTAACTTAGTAATCAAGGGTGATATCACAACAGAGAAATGTCAACATTTAAAAATAATGTCAAGGCTTTATTTTCTCACACAAAGCCATTTTAACAGGATTGCATAAGGTACCAAAAAGTCCACAGTTTGACACTTGGCAACAGAGACATGCTTGAGGAGATACAGATTTTCAAACATTTTTTAAAAAAATAAAAGCAGCCATCAGACAATCCCCAGAAAAGAACACTGAACTGGTCACAGAAATGAGTCGGCACTCTCTAATATTAAAATATCCATTACCAAATATGAAGTTGTCAGTAAATCCATTTATATGTTATGAATAGATATAGCTGAGCTAGCTCTAACCTGTCCATCCTGGGAGAGAGATGGGATGGGAGTCTGGTAATGAGTTTTGAAAAAAAGCTCTATTTTTATTCACTGCATGTCAGTAAGAATTCAAGTAAAACCTCAGACAATTAAAGCAATATAATACTACATAAGCTATTGAATTTGTTCATATTACTTAATACAATGCACAAAGGATGTAATGTATTCTATCACTCCAAGGTACAAACAAATTTAAAAGGGCACTATTTCTGCAAATAAAATCTGTATTTTTTTTTTTTTTAACTACAGGGAGAAAAATAATTCTATCAAAGTTATAAAGTGTATTTTATATGAATATAAAGCTATAATATTTGTGTGCATATTTTCTCATAAACTAGATCCACAAACAGTTTTATTCTAGGAAATCCCAGTGGATTTTCCTGAATTGTCCTAATGTACATGAGAAACTGCTCTACATGGGAACTTTCCCTCCTCTCACTCAAGGAGTAAGGACTGAAACATTTTTCTCAAGTTTATAGAGAAGATTCATGAATATGATATTGAAATTGTTGGGGGTGAGTAGATCAGCTAGAAGAAGGATTTATTAAAAATAATACTGTTCATCACTTCCAATTTAAATTGTATTGTGCTACAAACTAACACAGAATATCTCTGGTATATACTGAAATTAATTTCATAGACTAGAACAAGCTAAAAGATTGCTACTCTCATGTGGATTTAGGAAAAAAAAAGAAATATAATATAATAATAATAATAATAAAAACACCTTAAGAAATGGTGTTGAAAGATTCAACCAGAAAGTGAAATTGTAGGCCATAAAGATGTAGGTGTATCAAACATTCACTTTACTTTATTTTCAGACAATCATTCTCCATTCAAAAAAGAACAGTACAAGGCCAACTGCTGAAGGGCTGGAGAGCACAATGGTAGGAATATTTAAGTACCATCCTGCAGTCATATCAATCACAAAAAAATTCCGTAGATCAAGGTGAACTGCTCAGGAGATGCAGTATTTACTGTTCAAGTCGTAAAGCAAATTAGATCCCTGAACTGCAACTGAGAATTTGAAATGAGAGATTTTTGAGGTGTGAAGCATGACCTGATAAGAGCTTACAGATATAGAAAAGTTTTAGAGGTGTGTTGTCAAGTAACTGGAAGTGCTCAGGGGGTGATGTTCTTTTGCATATGAGAGCATAAGTGCTTGCGCTTAGAGACCTTCTGCTCTAGCATTTATACTCCACCACCTGGTACACAGGCTCTTCTCTTCTCTGTCAAAGGCTCCTGGTACCATTGTCTGCCCTCCTCATAGAAAGGAATGAGGGAACAGATGAGATTGTGTTATAGGCGGTCCACACCTCAGAGCTTCCAGGTCAAGCTGCAGGGAAGACACAAGGTTTCCTTCCAAATGGATTGGTCAGAGAGGCTTGGGCTTCTTCTAGGGATCTCACTGTCCAAAGTCCTCCCAAGTCAAGCCTAGAGCAAAGTCTGTATACAATGGTAGAACAGCGTTCACTCACATGAGACATGGGAAAGAGTGGTACTATCACAGGAATGAATCCCAGGATGATCAAGGAGCTCACACAGATAGTGTATTTTTGTTGTGAGGGAGAAACTGCCACATGCAAGGTTTGGAGAATTTGGCATAAGATGTCTCTTGATGAAGTGCCACTTTCCTACTCTAGGTAGACAAGATCTCACCACAGTGGCAGAGTGGTCCTCCAAAATGCAGCAGAAGTGTTTCAGATTCAAGAGGAGGTCTGAGAGAGAGAAATTGTTAGCATTACCATGTCTGGGGAGGTCCCATCAAACACTAGCATTTGAATGGGAGCTAGATGAGTTTCTTGCTTATCCCCCAAAAAAACTTAGACAGCCAAAGAGTCACAGAACATGACTTTTGTTTGATGTCATGTCCATTTGAGGGAGCAGTATTCTTAAGCCAGAAAGGTAAACTGGATGGTAAATTGTGGCATGGCAAATTGTATCCACAGTATTTAATGGTTTACTTATATGAGGACAGAGTACTGTACTGACTTGATGTATCTAACATGTCATATAAAGACAATGTAAAGCTAGAAGGCCTTCATCTATTTTCTGTTCTTTTTCTCCAATGTCATGCTGTCTTCCAATATTTTGAACCCACCAAAGACAGAGCTTGTTACTGGTATCCATGTTTAGGACATACTTACAGAATCCTACTTTAATTGAAAGCATTTCAAGCCTTTTTTAGTTAAATATCAGTAAAGCCTTTTGCCATGCACAGCCATGACAACTGAAGACACAAAATTTATTGTAGGATTGACATAAAGAAGACAGAAATTATTTGACAGCTCTTAACACTATGGCAGTGGCACAATGTGGCACCAGGGCCTGAGACATAGAGGCTGGGAGTAAAATGTTCATCTGTTTCATAGGCATGCTCAAGGCAGAGTTTTACAGCACAAAAGCTAAAATCTCTATCGTTGGAGAAATTTGCTTTGGCAGTCCTGGAAAGGATTTGTAACCCAAACTAAGGAAAGCAATAAAGGATTGAATGAATTTCAAACAAATTACAAGAAGGTTCATTTGAGCCAACAGCTGGGAGGAAGCTGGGTGTGAGGATGACATGGTCTGCAATTTATAGCTTCTGTACGTGATGGTCAAGTACATGAACACATCCTCTCCAGGCAAAAAGTTTTTCCCCTTGTGTATATGCACATTCACAGGGTGGGGAGTATACATTGCTTCATTTGAACTAGTTCACCAGGAAATTAAAACACTGGGAAGCTGATGCCCCACTTTTGACTAAAAATGTGAGAAGCAAAGAAATGTCATAATTTGAAAACAAATCTGTAGAGCATGTTTACCACAAGCAGTCAGTAACATTTACTCACTGCAGTTCTTATTTTTATTTAATATGCCTACTAGTTTTATGTGCAATTTTCATCTTAATAAACTTACCTTTTTCTTTATGTATCATATTGAACATAGTTCTACTGAAGTTCTTACAATTATTTTAAAACATTATTTTCAGGAGTATTTTAATTGACCTCCAACATGCACCTAAATATAGGCAGACAAATATTCACCAAGAAAAAAATGCCAATAATCTAAAAAGTAAACACTCCATTTCTCATTTTTTTCAACATAATTAAACAGTGATGTTTCAAAATACCAATAAATATTTGCTTAAGTAAGTGTTTAATTACTCTGTGTTACCTTATAGTTACCAAAAATTACTGATGTTATTATAAGCCAGTATTTAATTTGAAATCAACTTATCTTTATAAAGATCAATCAGCAGGAAACAACTTTTGTTAGCAAATAAGCAACAAAATGCAAAGCAAGCTTAAAATTGATGTGGCTGATGTAAATCAAGGATTTACAAAATTGTTTTGGCAGCATTATGCAGCAGTCACTCATGGAACTCCCTCTGAATTTTGCTGTAAGTTGAAGCATAAGGCACTGATTTTCAGTGCTCAGCCATCTCTTCAGAAGGTGCCGAAGAGCAGCAATTGCTTTTGCAGTTATTTCCATCACTGTCTTTCAAAGTGATCTTAATGGACTATGTTCTCAGTGAAAGATTTGTTTCTCTGCTGAATTCCTCTGCCTACAGAGGAAGGATTATCCTGTCACATCACTGGGAGGTATGACAGTCTCACAGGCAATCAAAGCCCAATGCCTCCAATAGGAAATATTCCCAACACAAGAGACGAGGCATATCTGCCAGATGATGGTAATGGGGCTTAAACACTAACCTGCAGCAGGGCAGCAGAGCTCCTGGGAGCCCCTTTCTTCCAGGTACAGCTCAATGCTAAAGCTTTGCTAGGCAGTAAATGTACCTCTTCAAGACATATTTGGTCAGTGCAATGATAGCTGTCCTCATTTCAATATGAGAAGCACTACATTCCTCACCTCTTCTCTCCTTGATACATTTTTTCTTGTCAAGAAATGCATTCACTTTTCACTTGGGTTCCCGCAGCCTTTCTTGTCTTGGTCTAAGGTATGACTTGGCAACTTCCTTCTTCTTCTAAACCTGCAAACAAGAATCAAGAGCTTCATTCAGCCTCGAGCTCCTGAAGCTCTTGGGCTGCATTACTGACTCTTATGGTTGTAGCATCTTCTTCAAGTAGCGGAGAGTCAATGCTAACCATAGCCATAGCAAGCCCAGGCTGACACAGGTAGGAATCCAGCTCCACACATTGTGTCTGCAAAATGCCACATCACCTCCGCTGTTTGTATAACAACTTGATAGGAAACAGTGAAAGTGTGCAGTGAAAACCTTAACGGTTGCCTTGTTTTCTAACAACTTCAGCTTGTCAATTACTCAACTCCCCTCCAGAGTTTAGAGGGCAAATGTATGTATCCAATCACAATTTATGTATATTCAGATGATAATTTCCTGGTATATGATCATGTTGAGTATGTTGCTGACTGTAGTAATTTGCATAACATGCCTGAATTAAGAAATTATATTTATATATATTTATATTGCATGAATACTGCTCCCCAAGAGTGGGAATTCTGGTTTAATGCAAAATACCTCACAAGGTAGTGATTGGCATATTTGATTTCTCATTTTTTTTTTTTTTTTTTTTAGGCAGAGGTTTGTCTTAAGCAATCTGCCTTAAATCTTCATTACCCTCAGTATACTCAAAACTTGATTACAAAACTTGCATCAAATATGTACCATCAGACATGTGCATGCTACAATCAGTATCTTGGTGAAAGTCTTTCAAAAACACTTGGGACCACATCATTACAGGTTGCTCCACACAAAGTGGTGACATGTGAACTCCTGTCACACTAATGCTAAAGGGCAGCTTCTGTCCAGGGGAGGCTCCAGACCACCCTGTGCAATGGAGAAAGGGAGGCTGAGGTTGAAGCAAATGTACTCAGTGGGGTGTGCAAGCAAAGCCCCATGGAAATCCTGAGAAAAGCACTAGGGCAGAGGCAGTGCACATTGGATTTCAAGGGAGGAAGATACACTGCAGGCATGTTTCAGAGAGTTTGTTCTTTTATCCAAATTGGAGAGAATAAATTTACACAAGTTGGCTAGCTTGTGGTACAGACAATTTCATGATGTGCCTCTGATCTATCCTGCCTCTCCATACGGCCTGCTGGAGTCACTTAACTGACTTATTGCTCCTATCTCCCAGGGGTCCTTTGAAAATTAATTACTTAGCAATTGCAAATATTTTCACCATCATTTGTGTATCATTTAGGATAGAGTTGCATGTGTATGTGTAAGGGACAAGCCCCAGGTGACAGTGCTGTGAGCCCTGGTGGCCGTCGCCCCGAGAGACAGACAGGGGGGAGGCCCTGGGGAGGGACCTGGTGTCACTCCTCTTGGTCTGTCCTAAGAGGTGTGGAAAAGTCCTGGTGTCTCAACCCCTCCCAGAGCTGGGGACAACAAATAGGAACACTGCAAATCTGCAGGGGGACTAACTCTGCATGAACTACGCCTGCTGGCGGGTCTAGTGCTGGATCTGGGGCTGGTAGTCTCTCTGTCTTCTCCTTCTCTCTCTTTCTCTCTCTCTCTCTTTCTCCTTTCCCTCAAAGCTGCTAAGTGATGCAAGGCCTACCTTGATTTCCCATAAAGCTGCATAGCTCAGGTAGATACAACTGTGTTGAGAATGCCAACATTAACAGAATATTTGTTCTCTCTTGTATTAAAGTTGATGTTTATGCGTAGACCTTGAGTGTTATCTCACCTTAGTCCACACCGAGGGGATTTGCGAATCTGAGTCACTCCCCCCAGCTCCCCGCAGGTGGGATGTGACACTATCTGAGAATGATACGATGCTTGCACACTCCTGTCAGTCTTCTAATTTTACATGCTGAATTACCCAACAGATGTCTACCCTTCTGGAGCAAGTTTGCTCTTCTCCTTTAAGCCCAAACTTCTTTCAGATTTTCAGAATTTAGCACTAATCAGTATTTTATAAAATATTCCCTTAACCTGATTTCTCATCATTTAAACAGCTGTTGACCACACTGTTCTTTACATAGCTTTCAATAGATACAGTCTCTGGCAAGCAAACTCGACAAGCTAGAAACCTGCACACTCTCTATAGACGTCTGTCAATAGACAGCTACGTGGCCTTGTGCTGCAGCACCAGTACGTTCATCTCGCAAGCACCTCAGGTTGAAGTCCATCAGCACTAGCGTCTTTGGAGTGCTACGTTGCATTTCATCAAGTCATCTGACTTCTAAACACTTTAAATGCTCTGATAGCCAAGGTGTGAGAGGCAGTGTTGGTCTGCCAGCAGAGCCAGTTGTCTGGCAGCACAAAAGAACATTTGTGAACACCAGCTTCCAAAAGAGGCACATTTTTTGCTTACAGAATTATTCCAGCTTTCCTTTGCTGCTTACAAGTCACATCCATGAAACAAGATAACCCAAAATATTGAAAAATATATAGAAAATAAAATCTTATCAGATGCCTAACATAATTAATCATTATTTAATACAGTGTTTTATCATGGTAGCAACGTGAAGCCTTTGTCAGGAATAGCTGTTTATTACAGTAACTGCTCTAACACTGCAGCAGGGCTGGAAGGAGCTGCAATTTGAATGGCGGATAGAGTGCTGATAGGGAAAAGGCCATTTGGTATCTGAAAAACTTAAATATATGGAATATGCAGCCATATACAAGCAACATGTTCTGTCATTGGAAACAAGACACCTACTTCTTTAGTTCCCTTGTCACCAGAAGTCACTGGAGTCATAAGTTTGAAAAGGCATTTCAATTGCTATTTTTCTTTCCTGTTTGCTAAGTTATTTCTAGCGCATTCTGCAAGAAGACCAAAATGCTTTTACAATAGACAGTAATATATATGTCTTGCAAAGAAAAGAAAGACATTTTTGGTACTTTCTACTCGTCATTTGATTTGCTTGTAAATCCCAGCTTCACAATTCTCAATTGTTTCTAGTTATGTAACAGCAGTTTCCCCTTTCCCTTGGCAAGATGCTGTTTTCACCTATCAACTAAATGATTTGAAAATATGGAAAACCACTCAAAATAAACAATGACTTTTTTTTTCCTATTAAATCTTTTGACTGTGCAGTGTTAAGTCACAGCCTTCCCTCTCTCTTTTATGAACTAGATTGAACATTAGTCTTTCAGCATTCATTTTCACTGAAGTCGGATTTAATATTACTGGCAACTTCTGGGAATGACAGTGTTCACTGTTTCTCATAAAGGCACAAAAATCTCATTCCTGAGGCTAGGTCCACAGTTAAAAGTTCTTTAAAACACTCTGTGACCTTCCTGGGACTGTTGGCACACACTCATAATGACAGAGCTGGTGTTTCTATCTTCATTCAGCATCCCTTAAAAAGGCTGTATTTCACAAAATGTAAAGTTCAAAGTGCTGAGACATTATCCTTCATCTAAATTTTCTCCAGCCATGAAGAGTGTTTTATGGAGGACACCACAGTTATTACAGCATTGAATTGCAAGGAATATTTGTTGAGGAATCCTCTGTGGAATCCAAATGCAACATGTGCCTATTGGACACGCGTCTTAGCTAATGGGACCACAAGCACACTTTTCATTTCTAATTATGAAAAGAGGCAGAATTTCAGTGTTCTGTAGTTCTGATGATACTGAACAAAAAAGAATGGGCAGCTCAGCTCCACCATGCCACTCTCTCACTCCCCCTCCTCAGAAACAGAGAGGGACAAAACACAATGGAGGAAAAATAAATAAATAAAAAAATGAGGACTGAGATAAGGAGCAGTTTAATTACNGGAAAAAAAAAAAAAAAAAAAGACTGGAAGCAAAAGGAGAAAACAATTATTCTTTGCTTCCCATCAGCAATTGATGTTTGTCCATGTCTTTGGAAGCAGGGCCTCAATATGTGTAATGGTTCCTCAGGAAGACCGATGCTTTCACAATGAGTCTCCCCTTCTCCTTCACCCTCCTTGGCTTTTATTGCTGCCCATGCCATCACCTGGAGTATTTTCTCCAGTTCTGGGTTCCCCAGTACAAAAGGGACATGGAGCTCCTGGAGCGAGTTCAGAGGAGGGCTACTAAGATGATTAGCGGACTGGAGCACCTGTCGTACGACGACAGGCTGAAAGAACTGGGCCTGTTTAGCCTGGAAAAAAGAAGACTGGGGGGAGACCTCATTAATGTATATAAATATCTGAGGGGAGGGTGTTGAGAGGATGGAGCCGGTCTCTTTTCAGTTGTGCCCAGTGACAGCATGAGAGGCAACGGGCACAAACTGAAGCACAGGAAGTTCCAGCTGAATATGAGGGGGCACTTCTTTCCTGTGAGGGTGACAGGGCACTGGCACAGGCTGCCCAGAGAGGCTGTGGAGATATTCTCTGGAGATATTCAAAACCCGCCTGAACATCATCCTGCGCAGTGTGTTCTAGGTGGTCCTGCTCGGCAGGGGGGTTGGACTAGATGATCTCCAGAGGTCCCTTCCAACCTCATCTGTTCTGTGATTCTGTGATCACACAGTATGGAATATCCCTTTGATCTATTTAGGTCAGCTTCCCTGGCTGTGTCCCCTCCCCACCTATTGCCCATCCACAGCCTGCTGGCTTTGGTGGAGTTGGAGAGAGTCTTGATGCTGTGCCAGCACAGCTCAGCAATAGACAAACATTGGTTTGATATCAAGGCTGTTCCAGCTACAACTGCAAAGCACGGCACTATGTGGGCTCCTATGGGGAAAGAACTCCAACCCAGCCAGACCCAGTACAACCTCCACCCCTTTTTCCATACCATTTCTGTCACACTCAGGTTTCACATACTTTAGGATATTTGTATCTTCTGATCATTGGTTACATCCATCATACAGATGTGTACATTCTCATCACCACTGTTCCCTGTCCCTTAGCTGATATATGGTACTATCTTCCCATTCCATGGGCCTCTCCCAAAATGTCCATAAGAACCAGCAATGACTTAGTCCCATCTGTCAAAGTGCTCACTCAGGACAGGATAAACAGCCTATTTCATTCCTGGATACCAGCACCAGCTTAGCTCGAGTCTTTGCTGCACTCACTTGGTTCCTCACAAAGCTGACCTATCGCTGGTTCTTCAGTGTTTTCCCACAGTATATAATTCAAATTAAAGATTAGTTTTCTCTGAGGATTAATCTCCCTGAGCCACACACCTGATGTCCCCATCCTTTCACATCTCACCAA
Source organism: Anseranas semipalmata (assembly GCA_013399115.1). Lineage (NCBI taxonomy): Eukaryota > Metazoa > Chordata > Aves > Anseriformes > Anseranatidae > Anseranas > Anseranas semipalmata. The sequence goes on from VXAA01002386.1 coordinate 11,078, forward strand.
GTGCACCCAGGTCCTTGGGCGAAGACAATCCCACAAATGCATTTGCCTTTTCCCAAGGACTGAGCAACCCACGTTGCCTTCCCCAGCCACTTCCCTATATGTACTGTGGGGATTTTATTTCCTCACAAACAAAGCCCCTACATTAACCCATAATTTTCTATGCCATTTGGCATCTTGGTGATAATACAAATTCATATTAACTGGAGCTAGATCCCACTTGTTTCACTGCCACACTGCAATGCTGTCAGAACAGAGAGGAAGGGCAGCATTGCAGCAAAGAATTTAAACATTGGATGCCTAGTTCACCAGTCTGAGGCATAATGTGCTCGGTTTGTCAAATTATTTCAGATCTAGTGCCTTGCTTCTTTTCATAATGATTTAAAAAAATCTAACTAAATTAAAAATAAGTATAAATTATTCCTCAACAGTGATGTAATAATGTAAAAAGTCATTACTGTGCCATTAAAACTGAGATATGTGGCCTGTGGGAAACCATATATTCAATTAAATTTCACCGTAGTCAGCTCTGAACCACCTGAGGGTCTGTCCAAGCTGTGGACATACAACTGGAGCAGAGCCATGAGAGCCAGGCAAACTGGGGCCAGGAGGGACATCAGTTCAAATACTGTGCAAAAACTTGCCTCCAGAGCCAGCCCCTGAAATCACAGAAGGAAAAGATGAGGATGGAGGCTCTCCAGGCAACTGGGTAGGGAGGATGGAGCATGCTTGGTGTGAGTCAGGCCAGACCCCAGGTCTAAAGGGAAGCTTGGCTAACAAGTGAGCATGGAGAGAGGGGATGGCTGGTCACAGGCTGGTGGAGATGAGAGCAGACAGTGCCAGACCCAGCAAGGAAAAGAAAACCAATGGCATGTGAGTACTGCAGAGCACCAGACCAGAAATGAACTCAGCTCAAGGTCTGAGTTTCAGTCTCTATACCAAGCCGTGGTATAATGACTATGTTGGTCACAAGAAGCCTTCAGACCATTTCCAGTGTAATTCTACATGACTGAGTGCAAAGAAGTTTTACCTGACTTTTTAAAAACAAAGTAGTAAATGAAGAGAAAAGTGTTCCCTCATTAAAAGAACGGTAGTAAACCTTAATCCCTTCAGAACAGCGTGGTTAGCTATACCCACCAATAATCAAATATCTTAAACCATCCACCCTGGTGTGTGCAGTCTTTCACATTTTACCCATTGAGACTAACTGCACTAATGCCCTTGCAGAGAGAATGGAAATGAACAGCTGCAAGAAAAACAATTAGCAAGAGGACATAAAGCTCAGGCTTTGGTTTCCTGGAGAGTAATGTAGACTAATGCAGAGCAGGAAAAAAAAAGTCACAAGTGGAATGATTCTGTTGTCACTGACAGCAGAAGTAAAAAAGCAAAACATCAAAAATGTTATTTACAGGAAATAAGAACAAACCCTGCACTGGCTCCCCCACTAAAAGGCAAAAAACAACAGCATAAAAGAAAATGCTGAGAAAGATTTATTTGCATCTTTCAGATGTAATCCTGATCTCAACTTTAATAATAACTTTTTTTTTTTTTACATTGGCTTTCAGATTTTCCCAAGAGTCTGACTACAGGCAAGCAGTTCTTTAGTCCTCAATTCTGCAATCATTTCTGCTTATTTCATTTACACTGGGAGAATCCACATCCTCTTTCTCTCTTCCTTTTGCAATGAATTGTTGTTCTTACTCCAGAAAGGAAAGTGTGGCAGAAACAGTAGGAAACAGAAGAAGTGAGGGGACAAAATGATAAAGAAAATAGGATGGAGGAAATCTAAAATATTTTAAATTATCTTAAGCACTCAGCAGCAAATTGGCAGCTGCATTAAAAACAAAAACAAACAAACAAAAAGCACACAGTTGCTCTTTTGTTTAAAAGATGTTTTAAAATATAACATAATAATAAATTGAGTATAATTTATTTTCACTTCATCCAGAGCAAACAAGCTTGTGATCCACTAGGTACATTTGCTACAAATAAAACAGCCTCAACATTTGCTCACCAATAACTACAGAGATAATCTCTCAGATAGGAAACACCTTCTGGGTATTATCAGTTTTGTGATCATCTGGTCACAAAAGAAGTGACTTTTCTTTGGAAAAACAGACACTTCTCATGGATTTTTTCAATGGAAAGTTTTCTCAAACTTTGAGAAAGGTTGTGCCAGCAGCAGGAGGAGAGCAGGTAAGCCCACTCTTTCTGTGCAGAAGAAAGCCCCACTTGAATGTCTGATTATGTGTCATACAGTGGAACTCTTTTTCTTTTCAGCCAACCTTTCTCCTGAGGAAAGTACCAGCTGAAAGATATTTCTTTGAGATCAAGATCAGAGTGTCACTTGCAAATATTTCTAAAGATTAAAGTGAAATAAAAGACCTTTGAGAGGGGTCAGATGTGTTCTAGGTTGTATGAATAATTTGAATTGTTTTATTGAAACAGAGCCTGGAAATATCATACCCTGTACAAACAGGACAAAAAGTTCTTTTTTTTTTTTTTTTTCCTCATGTTTAAAAGATGTGCTCCAGGTATCAGGTGAATCTCAGAGAAAACAATTTCAGAAAAATAGTTATTTGACTTTGGAAAGTTTCTTCTTGTTTAATCTGAAATTTAGTGATTACCAAGATGTTTCTAGGTGCATTGGAGCTAAAGATCACAGCAAATAGCACAACACTATCTATTTTCCATGGGCAGAAAGCAAGCAGAAGTTTTTTGTTTCATTCATCATTCATCATTCTCATAGCTTGCTTCAGAGATTCCACAAAGAAATGTGCCTGGGATGTATGTGTTGATAAGAAGAGCAGCTTCAGCATGCGAGACACTGACTCTGTCATTGACTTTTCAATCCAGTATCACAAGGTGCAATGACTTTTGCCCTTAGCAGAAAATAAAAAGAAATGGCAGCTTGCATCTGCCATCGGATCAGGTTGTTAGGTGCTCTCTCCTCACAAATTTCAAGCATATTTTATTCAGCTTCACCAAAACTGACAACAGCTTTGTCCCTGCTCTCATCACCCTTCAAATCACTCAGCTACGGAGAGCTGAACACCCCCCTACAGCTGGCACCTCTGCAGTGACCCAAACAGTAGGAAAGCTCAGAGTGTCACCAGAGGAAAAAGAAATATCAATCCAAAAAGGCAGCCTCCACCTGAACAGAAGTGGCAGGACCTGGTCTCTTCTGCAGCATCCAGTCCAGGGGCTTGATGGCCACTTGGGAACACAGCCCTGGAAGAGCTGTTCAGCCCAGGAACTGAAGCTGGAAAACCTCCAGACCTTCCAGCTAACCAATGTCAAACTGTCACCTACAGATCTTTTCTAAAGCCTTTCCCATTGAGGCAGAAGCCACAGGACTTCCCTTGGCTCATTATTCTTAATTTTAGGTGAAAACCTGTCTCTGTTGTTATAAAAAGGGGGGGTGGGAGGGGTAGGGCAGGATTCCAATTGCTCATGTTTTTTTGCCAGACAGTTCCTCTCGTCTCCAGTGTTCATCTGCTGCCCCCTTTTTGTCATCTCTTTGCCAAACCAGTCTGACACATCTCTTGGTTCTGAATTGTCTCAAATGCAGCACGAGAGAAAAGTAATAAGGATGCAGGGCCACAAGGGACCTTAAGTCTTATTTAATCCATCTGTCTGCAATAGTAAATTTTACCCATGTCACCTCTGATAATGCTTATTTCTATAATTTCTCTGCATTGCTTGTTCCAGTGCACCATTTCCTTCTAGCTGGATTCTTTTCCCAACAATTCTTTTATTCCCCAAATAGTCTCAATTTTGTCTTGTCCTATCCCAACAGAATTAGTCATTCTTTTCTTCTATGATAAGCTTGGATAAATAACAGAACAAAACAAGATCTTCTTAAGGGTGTGTTTATTCAGCTTTTTTTCAACAGACAGCCTTTCTTACCATTACTGTTGTTGTTGTTTTTTCAGATTTCTCTATTTGCCCATAGTTTCCTTCAAGTGTGATCCTCAAAATTGAAAAAGTTATTTGAAAAAAGGCTTTCCTGTTCCCAAGACGATATGGGCTATGATATGATATAGAGAAATAGTGACAGGACTATTTCATGCAGTTCAACAAGGAGAAGTGCAGAGTTCTGCACCTGGGGAGGAACAACCCCAGGCACCAGTAATCCTGCACTGGTGAGGCCACACATGAAGTACTGTGTCCAGTTCTAGGCCCCCAGTACAAGACAGACCTGGACATACTGGAAAGAGTCCAGCAGAGGGCCATAAAGATGATGAAGGGCCTGGAACACCTCTCCTATGAGGAGAGGCTGAGAGAGCTGGGACTGCTCAGCCTGGAGACGAGGAGGCTTAGGGGGATCTCATCAATGTCTATAAATACCTGAAGGGAGGGTGCAAAGAGCCCTTGTCAGTGGTGCTCAGTGCCAGGACAAGAGGCAATGGGCACAAAGTGGAATGCAGGAGGTTCCCTCTGAACATCAACAGGCACTTTACTGTGTGGGTGACTGAGCACTGGCAGAGGTGTGGAGCTGTGGAGCTTCCCTCCTTGGAGAACTTTAAAAGCCACCTGGACAACCTGCTCTAGGTGGCCCTGCTTGCTAGGGTTGGACCAGATGGCCTCCAGAGATCCGTTTAACATCAGCCATTCTGTGATCTGTGATATTAGTTGTTCTCCCAGGCAGCAATGCTTTGTTGATGCATTGTGTGCGACCTGCTCTAAATCCGCTAGATGCTTTCCTGATGGACTTCTGCCCAGGCAGTTATTCCCAATTCTCCATCTGCAAAGTTATTTTTTCTTCTTTCAGTGCCACACATTACAATCGTCTTCTCTGAATTTCAGCTTTTTCATGTCAGCTGTCCAGTTTATGAAGCTCATTTGTCATCCAGCTCTATTCCTTTTTCCTCTTCAGAAACACTCTCACTCTGATGTCACCTTCCTAGTCACTCACCAAACACAGGCCAGGACAGATACAAGCAGGGCCCATTAGAATTCTCTTCCAAGCAACTGTCTTCAAGTATTTTGATTTTTTTTTTGTGTGTACTCATTTCACCCTGATTTAATTTTGCACATATTTTTCAAATCCCTCTTTATCACGAAGTCATATGAGACAGTGTGAAAGGTCTCACCAGTGACCATTTCTGCCCATCCAGTTCTGTGGTCCTACTGTGGAGGAAAACTGGGTTGCATTGGTGTAATTTATACTTGAAAAGTCTGTATTCTTCAGTCTCTAATGTTATTGTCACCTAGGTTCTCTTGAAATGACTGAAAAGTACTGGATCAATATTATACTGCATATTGAAAGCAGGCAGAATGCTGTCTTTCTTTTAATGACAACATTTACCACTCCTTCATCTCTTGAACTTCACTCAGCCTCAGAGACTTTTCTATTCATTTTCTCCTGAGCCTTCTTCAATTTTTCAAAATGAAAAGTTGAATAATATCCAAGACCTATCCTACGTGGAGAAAAATCATCTATCAAACTCCAATAGATGCATAATGAAAAAGTGCATTACATTACTCCATCCTGTGACAGCTTGAAGATGCTATGCACAAACTATGAATCAGATTTGAAATTATGAATTGTATGTCTAAATCTGCCATGCAATGACACACACGGTGCATCTGTTGGAGAAAAATGACAGAACAAACAAAAAAATAGTTAATTTTCTGTGAATCACTATAGCCAATGAAGCCTCAAGAGGAGACACAGAGTTTAATGGAGAGGAATTTCCTTCACTCAGAGAAGAAATCATTAGGAATTAGCAGTAGCATAAAAANAAAAAAAATCAAATCAAAATTGGAAGGGTATATCCACGATAACTGCAGAGCAAAGAGTGCCCGCAGACACTTAACACCATTGACAGTGCCGGGACTCTGCAAAGTCTGAGCTACAAGGTTAACACATACATTGAATAACATTAGTGAAAATCTAACATTCTGAAACAGGCAAAGATAGCACTGGAAGTTTTTGGTTTTTCATACCACAGAGAGAATTTACCCTTCTTCTTGATATAGGCGATGGGGCTGGCTGAGGCCTGGATGGCTGGGTGTTATGGCACACATGCAGAATCACTCAGAGCAGGAGGAATTGAAGCAAAGTGCTGTTGCTTCCCTGCCTATAAACTCCACTTCTGACTTTTGATGCACTTCTGTGATTTTGATATAATCAATTCATATCATAATAGCTAACTGATCAGATCCAGTTTAGGCTCTTTTCCTCTGATGGAACATTTATCTTTTTCAAAGCAACATTGATTTGATATTTCAGCCAAATGTCTTCCCAACCTCCTGGAGGCATGCTGAAATCTCAGGGAAGGAAGTGAAAGAAGCAAATTCTAGCTCTGATCCTGCAGTGCATCTCAGCCCTGCTGAAAGGCTACAGGAGAAAGCCTGTGCTGAAGCTGGACACAGACTCAGGAGTCTTTTTACTTGTCAGAGAGGTTAAAAGAAAGACCTTTCAGGTACTGTTTTAAAAGTCTTACTCCATGCCTGCACCTTCCCAGCTGAAAGCAGTAGAAACGGGAGCTGACAATGCAAACCAAACTCCTGCTGTTGAGCTGATCTAGGATCAGAGGATATTTTTCCCTTCCCTTTGCTTCCAAAGTGGTAGCTGAGGTTCAGCAGAGCTGCCAGATAAGCAGGGATTTGGCGGACCAGCAGGAAGGCAGAGCACAGGGAGTGTAACTGTGCTACTCCACAGCTGTAAGCTCTGTAAAGAAACCCAGTGAGGGACTCAGAGGGCAAACCCTATTGTAACCTACAGGAGTCTACAGTAACTGCAAGCACAAAAAAAGGAATCCTGAAAATAAAAGATACTGAAAAGTAGATGCAGAAAATGAGTCAGAGCCAAGGAGCTGATGTATTCACCCTTTCTCCTGGTAGCTTTGAAAAGCAGAATATATATTAGCACATGAGCAGGCTCCCACATCTCTGCATGGTTCTTGCGGCATTTCATGTAATTCCAAGTCCTTGTTTGCATCCCACTAGATATCAAGAGAACAAAACAGAAAAGAATAAATTGAAATTACCACTTTACTTGTAATTACATCTGGCTGTCTGCAAAAAGAACACATGGCAATCCTGGAAGCTGTAAGCGTTCACCACAGCAAGATCAATTCCATATTGCCTGAAAAGGCAATGAAAAAGTGGTTCTGGGTGGTTGATCCACTGCCTCCAAATATTAGAAACCCAGCCAGGACAGTCTGCCTATGATGCTGTGTGTAGTCTCCCTGTGTAGCATAATGTGGCGGTCAGCTGCTGGCTTCTGTGTGATCATTATTCCGTTCTCTTCTCTGCGACATGCTCTATCGTCTTGTGAAATCACAGCTTGAGTTGGTGAGGCCCATACAACCTTGCAGCAGTTAACCACTATTGAAATAAAATTTAGTATCTTAATACCAGAAAATGATTGGTTTATTTAATGTAAATGCAAAAAATGTCATGCAATTATGGCAAATGCCTTTGCTACAGGCCAGTGGTTACTCTGATTGGAAAGCTGCATCTATTCATAACTTTAATGAAAATAAAGCTGTAGTCTAAATCACTTTGAAATGGTATTGTTGTCACATAGAGAATACAGTACATTGCTATATATAGTATCGTGAATTATCAGCTTGTTTAAGCACAGGTAGTTAACACTTGCAAGTCAGCATAATTTTTAGGTAAAGAAACCCATTCACCAAAGATGATTACACAGGGCAACTCTTTAGGATTACATTGCAAGTCAGCTTGCTTCTCCCTCAGTTTTAAAAGCAGTCACAGCTTTCCTGGGTATTTCCAGCAGGTCTTCTAAAACAATTCATGACAAGCCCTGAAATGACCTTGTTCCTTATGTGAATAGCCAGCAGCCAACTCCATGAAACCAGGTCTTCTCTTATTGTTCATTACCTTGGTGAGTGGCTATTTGTGATAAGGGAAGAAGATTCCCAGGAAGGGAGAGAGAGAGAGAGAAGTCCAGCATGGGTCAGAGAAAGGCATGGCCCTGGTTTTGAAAGTTTCTTAGTGGCTGACTGAAGCCATGCAGCCATGTCTCAGCTGAGACACTTGGCATCTGCTTCACTTAACAGCCCAACAACAATAGCTTGTAATAACGAGGCAAGAAAAGCTGAAGCAAAGGCAAGAATTGAAATGATTTTGCTGGCAATAGTAGCTCATCGTCTCAAACTTAAATATCAGGATGAAAACACATGAAGTACTGAGGGGAAAAAGGCAGTGAGAACCCAGCAAGATCATGAGCAATCCTCTCCTAGCAGCCAACATCTCCCACCTGACTCACCTGGAAGACTGCAGAGGGGGGACAAGGCTATTTATGTTTAGTCTAATGACAGTCCCAGCCCCACAGCATGTGTAACTAGTCAATATACTTGTTACATGCTCATAAGTTGTATACATCCTGGTTGCAGAGTCTCTATGCACGGTAGAAGTTGTATAAGCAAAGCAACCTGGAGAAAGGAGGGTTATAACACTTTCTCTTTGTGAGGTGTCTACAAATGGATATGTGCAGTAATGTCTGCACTATGCGTTTTTTCACAAGCAGATTGTACTGAATGTGTTCTGGGTGTGAAGAGCACACTCAGACTTCTTCAGCTTCCAGCAGAGACTGAATGTATTTAGCATCCAAAAGGTTTTTCCTTCCTTTTCTCCCTAAAGACACAGGCTCCCCCAGGAAGTCCTTGAGTTCACTCAATTTTTTGCAATAGGTGTTTTGCAATAGGTGTTATAAACAACCATAAAGTGAGCCATCCACCAAGGCACATTGGTTTTTAAATACAACTGTGCAAGATAAATGTCACTGAGAGCTTTTCTATTTCAGAAGGAAAAGCTAGGAATAAAACGGCACAACTGGTGATCCAGGAGAAAGTATTTCAGAATTGTGCATTACAGGACTATCCAAAACATAATTCTTACTAATCACACATCCAGTTCCGTGTTCTCTACCTAATTCAATGAGTACAGCTTACTCTGCCTGCATTGCCAGGAAAACTTGGTATATCAAGCTGTATCTGTTACTTCACAGGGCTTATACTTGATGTAAAAATAGGTTGAGAATTTTGAACACAGTGGAGGTAAGGATGAATGACTAGATCAAACAGTTAATTAAAGCTGTTTTGGGAAAAGTGACACCTTTTGTAGGCAAAATGGTAATTCTTCAGTAAATTAACAAGCTAGTGTGATCAAAATTGCATTTTACAGAGGACAGGAGAAACCACTTTCAAACAAAAACACTGTTGAAATATCAAAGATTTCAATATGTGAAATGTAATTTATTTACTCCTATCTGATAGCAAAGCATATTTGATCTCATTGGTTTGAATATGATTATATCTCAGTTAAAACTACATTTTTGTACTAGATTTACCCTTGGAAGATTAAGAGGATTTCAATGAGTTTTCTGGAAAAAATCAGGACTTTCTTCTTTTCTTTTCTTATCGATACTGGTGTGCTCAGCCCTGGGCATATTTGCATGTCCAAAGGCTCTGAGCTATGTTGTTTGATTATCTACATTCAGGTTTAAGAGAGGAAACCTAACTCTTGCTCTGCAATTTAGGCATGGAAAACAATGTCACAATCTACTAGACGTCAGCGATAGCGTGGAAAATGCTAATAAACAGAACCCCTTCCAGGCTAATGTTCCTGCTTCATTTCCACAGACGATGTGGTTTCCATCTGCTCATTTAGGAGGCTGCTATGCTCAAGAAAGCTGAGCCACCACTGCACTAACTAGGGCCCCAAAACAACCTGTTAATGCTGAATTTAGCCCAGTCTGGAGCATGGCTTTGACTAGGTCCCTCCAACACAACTTCTTCCACAAGTTTATGATGTGCTGATTCCCCATGTGGATTTCATGGGGTTGGCAGTGCCAGCCTTATTCTGAAAAGGATGCCCTCTTCCATGACGCAGCCTGCAAAGACCTGTCACTTGATGTGATCCTCCAAAAGACCCTCGTTCTTCCCAGGAGCAATGGCCACATCCTCTAGGCTTAGTGGTATTTGTGCTCCTGGGAGCCAAAACAGGTGAACTGAGCTCCCAGATCTGCCAGCTGCTTGCTGATGTGTGCTATCTGGAGTCTCCCAGAAGGGAGAAAATTTGGTATGAAAATTAGGCACATGCAATGAGAATGTGAAAGTGAATCTCTGCAAACCAGAGATTATGGCAATGCAACTACAGAAGTCAAAGGATTGAAAAAAAAAAAAAAAAAAAAAAAATATCTCCNTATCTGCCAGGAAATCTCTCAAAACACTATTGAACCTTTTGTGACATTTTACTAAACCCAGTTCTCCCTATTTATTTCCAGTCTTAATCTCTTTATTATGGATTCTTTTTCTGAAAAGACATTTTCTCTCACCTTTGGAAATTCCTACCTGCACTTGGAGCTGCTCATTCCACAGGACTCCCAGGGCTGCTCTGTTGGCACTCTGAGAGGTTTCAAAGAATTTAACAGAGGAGTGACTTGCAACATGATCCTGCCTGAAAATCCTACAAGCATTATTAGTATATATGAGATAACTGTCTCTCCGTAAATTAAAATACATTGTCCCCATTTATTTTTTGTATTTGATATTTGAAACATGTCACCTTGTGTTTACCTGATTTGTTTGTTATTAAAGGAGAAAATGAAAGACGAGTTGCTATAAATAACAAATTATGAAAATAATAATAATAAAAGTCTTTTCAAAATAAACTAACTCAAAACGGTATCTATGCATCAATTTGATACCACCTTTTATCTGATGGAGGCATTACAGGAACTTCAGTAAAACATCAAATGCCAAATACATTGTTAGGTGTCTTTTTAGATGCTGGAATGACATGTCTGAAAGCATTCATGTGACAGTAGTGGAAGGACAAACTCTGAACATAAAATGTGTGTTTCTTCAGTGATAGGACAGTCTGTCCACATGGAAAGGCCCATCAGAGCTCAGAAGCCCTGGCAATGGCTCCAGCTGCTTGGGGAGGCTCATGGGATTTCATTTTGCAAAGCTCTGATTTTTATTATCTCATCTTACAGCACTGGTGGATGTAATGAACACAGCACAAGCCATCAGACTTCCTTGGGCATCTTTGCAACACTTGCACAGGATCTCTGCTTAAATATGACACCACCAAAGTGTTTGGCAGCTTCCCTTGCACATCAGCTAGGCAGACAGCAGCTCTCCTGGCACTTAACATCTCTCTCCTTGATATTAGACATGCTGATACCTGCTCTGCCCTTCATCCCTCGTTTCCCCTTAGTGATATTTTCTGGTGATAATTATCTCCGATTCTAGGAATTAAATTTCCTGTTCACATTGTAATACACCAGCAATTGAGGTAGCTACTTTCTGGTTGCTTAAGAGTACCTGAGACCTCACCCCTTTGAATATCTCATGTCAGCCACATCTCTGGAACACTGCTGCAAACCCCCAGGAGCACCATCTGCCCCCTGTGAGACAAATGGGGGCCCACTGAGGCTAATGGCAGCTCTTGTGGCTTGCCGTACACAGACAGCCCGTAAACCATGCCATAGTCTGAGACCCACCAGTGAACCTGCAGAGAAATGACCAAACATTCACCTGGGAGACAAAGACAGCAGCTCCCACAAGGTGTTCTCCAAACTTCAGTTAATAGCTCCTTGGATGCAGAATTTAGTGATTTTCATCCCTCCTTTATCTTTACCTGTAACTAACTCCCTAAGGCTTCACCTGTCGAGGTCCTGTTGCCAGCTGTTCTGCAGGCATCCTCCATGTGGCCTGAGTGAAGGGCAGCCTTAGTGATAACATCTTTGTTATCACCACTGAAATCTCCTTCCCTGGTTACCTCCTATTCCTGTGACAAAAGTGAGACAAAAGTAGTTTGTTAAGGTGGAATTATATGGCTAAACTGGAAACATCCCCATCTCCCACTTCTTTAGCATTACTGCTGCTCAACCTTCTCTTGGCACCAACAGTGGGTTACCAAATTGTCCAAATCTTCCACTTCCAGTAAATAAGTTTGAAGTCCCATCTAAAAACGCAGTGGTGAACCCCTCCTTATGCCTAAGAGCACCATATAAAATCTCTGACTCCTTTTAAGAGCCTTCTGTCTCAGGATACTGGACTCACGCTAGAACCAGCTCATCTGCTGTGCCCAAAAACCTGCCACCTGGATGGGAAGGTTTCTGGCTTTTCCTGATCAGCAACGAGAAATAAAGAATAGGAGAATAATCATGATTACTGCCAGCTCTTACCATCTCACTTGCTCTTCCACAGGTGCCCACATAGACTTCCTTGCCCTTTCCAAACACACACAAGCATACACACACTCCTCTTTGGTTCCCAGGACAGGCATCAGCTTTAGATCTTACATAACTTTCAAATGTCCCATAGCATTTTCTTCCTTTCAGAAAACCATTTGCCCCCCACATACAGGCTTTGGAGAGTGCATTTTGTGTATATTTTTAATTTCTGAGTTCAGACGTAACTTTTTCTTGCCATACTTGATATATGACCCTTCATAAATATTTTTTCTCATCCATTAAAACAAGTTTCCTGTAGGATTGATTACTATGGCCTTCTCTTTTCTCAGTGCCCAAATGTGATTGGTATTCAAGTGTTACACAGGACTTTTCCCATATTATTAACCTACACATGAAGAAAGACATTCTTCAGACTCCCCAGAACAGGGTGTGAAAAGAAAAAAAGCCCGATTTTGTAGTGCCTCATTCATTTGCCTCAAGATTTGTGAGCCAAGCAGAAGCCAGCTGAAGTCTGAGCTAATGGATCACCAAGGGATTGGCAAAATTCTGTCACGAAAAAGGAGACAGTAGAAGAGCAGAAAGTTGTGAGGTTGAGGAGGGAGGAAGAGGAACTGCACTATCAGAGGACTTAGACCAGCCTAAATGATGTGACAGAATTGGAGCAGAGGTGCTTTTTTGAACTTCTCAGTTCTTTTATTGAGAAGGCTCCAGGAGGAGAAATTCATGTATTTTTGTTCTTGTCTTTCCTTTCAGATAGAGATTAATAGACTGTAAAAACGAGCCTGTATGGAGCTTAGAAAATTTAACCTTTGGTCTGAACTGGCTTTCTTAGTGCCTCTGTTGCTAATTATATTACCATTGGAAAGAGATAGATAAATACAAAGAGAATAGAGCATCCATGCAGGAGCATTCCAGTCAGGAATCTCACTAGGTCCCTCTGTGAAAACTGGAACAAACAGATGTCAGGGTTATATTTCCTCAGAAACACCTTGCACAGCTTCTGATGTGACTCTCAAGTTCATGAAGTTAATAGTTTCATCAGCCACATGACAAAGATCAGTCTAAGTGCTCAAAAATAAGACAAAGATCCACATCCCCCTGCTGGCAGATCTTTGTTACACTGAGCTTCTCACTGAGGAAATCAAACTTCCCTTCAACATTTTGCTTTCAGCCCAATATTTGTGCCTAACATAAGAAAAAGGTGCTGGACGCTTGTTTCTGCCATTTTGATATATTGTTCAGAAATAAAAAAACATCTATGAAGATAATACGTTTGAGGGGTCGGGGGGTTGGGGGGGGGCGAGATTATTAAGGCAAAAATAACAAACAGAAAGCCATTTACACACAGGAATTGTCTTTGGAACATATACTCCAGTGCTCAAGCTGTTCCTTGAAGTTCTAAAGATCAGCAGTGAAGGTCCAAATTTCTGGAGTGAGTAGCAGGAATCCATTTACCTTTAATAAACATTATTGTATTAAATTAATAAACATTATAAGCTTTTTTAGCACCTGTACCAGCTTCCACAGAAATAACACAACTGGGTAGCTTGGGAAAAAAAAGACCTTGCAGGTCTCTACCTGAATTTCCCTGATAATCAGGCTGTGGAGACAGGCCCGGGTTGACTGCTAAACTGGGCGTGTGGTAACCAAAGAGAAGCCATCAGAAACTATGTACCCAATTCAAGAGCAGTATTTCTGTAAGGTGGAAGAACTGCATTGGTGTGGGATAGCTGTGCAAAACAGAACAAAAGTCTAGAGCTTGAACTATATTTTGCTGAAATTTCTTGCCCTTTTTGAAGTCTTCCCATGAAAATTAATCTGCAGCAGCAATTAGATTAATGTCAGAGGTGAAATAAGTAATTTAAAATAAGTATTCCGACCACTGTCATATGAGAAATGAGGGGTGAATTTCTATCAAATCTCCATCACATTGTTAACCCACTTTGCAGCTTTGTAGGGTTGACAGAATAACCCCTGTACCACACATACAGTAATGTAGAGTAAATCTGTAGCGGGTCTGCAGAAGGACACAAAATAAAGTGCTACAGAGAATCACAGAATGGTTTGGGTTGGAAGGGACCTTAAAGATCACCCAGTTCCAACCCCCCTGCCATGGGCAGCGACACCTCCCACCAGACCAGGTTGCCCAAAGCCCCATCCAGCCTGGCCTTGAACACCTCCAGGGATGGGGCATCCACAGCTTCTCTGGGCAACCTGTTCCACTGCCTCACCACCCTCAAAGTAAAGAATTTCTTCCTAATATCTAATCCAAATCTACCCTCTTTTAGTTTAAAGCCATTACACCCTGTCCTATCGCTACACTCCCTGACAAAGAGTCCCTCCCCAGCTTTCCTGTAGGCCCCCTTTAGGTACTGGAAGGCTGCTGTAAGGTCTCCCCGGAGCCTTCTCTTCTCCAGGCTGAACAACCCCAACTCCCTCAGCCTGTCTTCATAGGAGAGGTGCTCCAGCCCTCTGGTCATCCTCATGGCCCTCCTCTGGACTCGCTCTAATAGGTGCATGTCCTTCTTGATGGGGACCCCAGAGCCCACATCCCATTGGTGTAATACTAAGGTCCTTTTCTGTCACTCCCAACTACTAAGCGACACCAGAATACTCCACATCATTAAACAATCACACTGCTGTCAAACTAGTATATTTTGTTTCAAACCAAACAGGCGCACTGCACATTAATCATGAACGCTTACTCTATCCCTCTGTATTTCTGATCGTTATTCATAAGGACATTTTATCTGAAGTTATTTCTCTGAAGGTCTCTGCCTTGCTAATTTTAGTTCATTTAATGCCAGCCTCTGTTGATACCGGAGGTATTTCTTATGCTAAGACACCATCCTGATATGCATTTCTCTAAACTCAGAAGTTCTGTATCATGATGGATATGACAGGGAAATCATAGGTGAAATTGTTATAATAAATTACATTCAGCAATGGACACTTTTTGCAAATATCTGACCAAATAAACAGTTTAAAGTGAAAAATAACCTATCCTCACCCTTAATAATTCTAGAAAAATTCAGGATACTCAGTTTGCAATGTACAAAATTCACAGATTTTCAAACAATCCATGTTATTAAAAAGCCAAAAAACATGGGCAGTAGGCCAGTTACAAAGGTATTTTTTGCAATTACCTCAGCAAAACAATGTATTACGTTATTATCTGATGTGTTTTATTTTAGTGTAATTGTAGGTTTCAGGAAGAACTGATGAGGTTAATCAAAAAATCTCACTGATGGCAACAGGCAATATTATACATAATGTAAAGTGTATGACACTCCCTACATTACAAAACAGGAGCCCACTCACACATGGAAGTGAAGCTATTCTGATTGCCAGTATATACAAAAATAAGACCACATGACAGAAAGAGTACAAAAAAATGCTCAATACGTACATGTTTGTGTTTGCTTTCTGATTGAAAAACAGGTTTTGTGGGACTGAAATTTGTTTTCTATTTCTCTGATTACTCTGTAGTTGCTTTACAAATGAAACAAAATTGAGCTTTGCTCAGGCAATCTGTTCTTAAGTGTGAAAGATATGTCTATTTGTTTCCAGGGTGCCCATTTTCTTATTAATGGCTTTGCACTGACTGAAGTTGACTGATAAGTGCTTCTGAACACACCATTCTATCTCAGTGTTCCCTTCTTCTTTGAATACCTGCAAAGCAAACTATCCCCATTCACTTGTGAGAGGCAATGGAGAATGTGGGGAAAGGCACCAGGTTTTAATGTTGCTGTCCCTCAGAGTGCTGCCAGAAATCATCTGCAACTGGAGCATGTTCTGCCATCACCATTATGCTATGAGTATTTCAATTGTAATTAAACTACCACCTAGAAACTAAAACATCATTTACAGAGTAATTTTCAGACCATTTCAGGCCTCCCATTAAACACTGTTAACTTTCCCTTTTATTCGCCTGCAGCTCAGTGCCTCCAGTTTCATTTCAATCAGAGCCTGAGAGATACGTTTCATTCCTCTGGAAACCTCTACCCATTTCAATGAATTCATTCTGAAATGCCATTTCTCTGCATCTCTGTGCTTCACCTGAACAAGCCTTTGTTACACCTGGGCAGCTCAGCCTGAATACTAAGTTATAGGATACCATTTTCACTCTTCAGCATTAGGTATGAATTTAAATGTTACATATGATAACAGTTAAACAAAACAAAACAAAACAAAACAAAAAAAACAAAAAGAAGTATTAGATTCTTTTTCTTCATCTTTGAAGAGTATGTAAACATATTTACCATAAGTATGGTTTATTTTTATTGGGTGCATCTATAATACTCTTAAGTTACCTATACTACCTTACCAAAAGCAAGGACAATGGTCAGCTTCCAAGGGACACAGGACCAGCCAACCAGTAGAGTTAAATGCACACTGTGGTAATTATGTGAACACATATGCTGGTATATTTATGATAATGGAACATAAATAATAACATTAATACCTGAGTGTTCATAAAGATTCTATGGATTTGGACTTATTAACTCTTTGTTATAATTTTTGGAAGAAATATACATTTATGGAAGCAATGTCAAAGCACTTCAAAACATGCAATAATAGCAAAATTGCATCCTTATGTATATCATACACACCACTGAAGTTTACATACACATAATGTTTATATTATACCCATGAATTTGAAAACAAGCTGCATCAACAGTGCCACAGCAGCCACATCCTTTGTCACTCACTCTGCAAGAGCCCTCAGTTTCCACCTGGAATGGGACAAAGATCTGCAATAGAGGCTGAGCTCCAACCCTGCTTGGACAAGCAGGAAGAAGAGAGGGAGAGGGAGGGATAATGTAGGAACAACTACAAACCCTGAGTCTCCCTGGCAGCTGTTTAAGCCCCTGTGAGCTGCTTGTGTGGTCCAGCAGTGCGGGAGGATAGAATCATAGAATCATAGACTGACTTGGGTTGGAAGAGACCTTAAAGATCACCTGGGTCCAAAACCCTGCCATGGGCAGGGACACCACTCACCCAATCAGGTTATCCAAAGCCTCATCCAACCTGGCCTTGAACACCTCCAGAGATGGGGCATCCACAGCTTCTCTGGGCAGCCTGTTCCAGTGCCTCACCACTCTCAAAGCAGAGAATTTCCTCCTAATATCTAATCTAAATCTCCCCTCTTTTAGTTTAAAACCATTACCCCTTGTCCTATCACTACACTCCCTGATAGAGTCTCTCTCCAGCTTAGATACTGGAAGGCCACTTTAAGGTCTCCTTAGAGCCTTCCGTTATCCAGGCTGAACATCCCCAGTTCTCTCAGCCTTTCTTCATAGGAGAGGTGCTCTAGCCCTCTGATCAACTTTGACGGATCCCTTGGGGAACCGTCAATTGGTGAGAATTCTCCTTGTCGGGGAAATTTGAGCTCTTCTGCCTGCTACCTCTGCAAGGGCTGATGCCTGCAAATATCTAACAGGTTTTAAGACCTCCTCCTTTCACCCCACAAGATGTGTTCTAGGATGCCAGAATTAAACATCTGAAAAACAGGGCTTGGACTCCCATCTGGTAGGAAACCTGATCAGAGTATCAACTAGCCAGCTAGACCAAAATATGTGGCCTAAAACAAGAACCACAGAAAACAAGGAGATAGTAGAACTGTTGAGTTGTTATGGTCAATTCAGTGTTTCTTATTTGGGCTCAGAATGTTATGATGTGAATCGGAGTTTTTCACTAGTCATTGGCCCACTAGTAGTGGGTATCTTTTGCAACAAAAGGTGCCACATGGCAAGTACTTTGTTTTGCTCTGCCAGTGGCTTCTGGAGTCTGATGACTCAGTGAAATAATACTGTGTAGAGAGTACATTTACACGGAGAGCACCTTGAACATGAAAAGACAGTGGTGGAGTGATCATGATCTAACCAGCATGAAGGCAACCAAGCAGGCTGGCATGGTTAAGACACCCTGGGGATGAGCTAGCACAACCTCCAGCATCACATGTCACGAGACTCCAAAGTGAGGCTCAAACTCATGCACTTTTGTCTCTGCAGCAGAAGAGCACAGCTGGTCCATCACAGATCCATGAGTGATCTCAACTAAGTACAAAGGATCAGATCTTATCAATTAAGCAACTGCTTATATTTACCCTTTGGTTCAGAAACAAATACTTCAAATCGCTTGCTGTCATAAGTGTGGTCAGTAGCAAAGAATTATTCAAGCTGGAAAGAAAGCAAAATTGGTTTTCATGAAGAATGTTTTTTTCTGGTAGAGCACCGTAACTTCAACTCTGTGGGTGAGTTTAAACACCATTAAAATGCCCAGAAAACAAAACTTGAAGCTGGAGAAATTTCAGTCATTAGGTTTTTGTAGGTTGTGATTTAATAACAGGTATTTAGTGCACACCCAGTAACTTTAAAAGCAAATCAAAAGGCACGAGGAACATAAAATATAGTCTCAGTTTTCTTTGTCATGTCAGATACTAAGTGCTAAATTAGTAGATTTGAAAGGTAAAGCTTGGTTTTGAACAAAAATTAGCTGAAAGTATCAGTCAGCAATGACACTCATATCTCAAGACAAATGATTTCCTAAAGAGTAAGCTAGTAGTTGCACTATTTCAAAACTTAATTTTGCCTGCAATCTGTTTTAACAGAAATATGTTGTGAAATAGCAAGCTTAAGGACTATCTAAACAGGCCTTTATTTTGCTTATTAATTTTACAGGCCTAAATATCTCTAAAAATCAGAAAAAATAAAATGGAAACATCAAGGTAAAAAAAAAGGGGGGGAGTTCAAAACACAGTTTTTATGGAATCAGCAAGGCATGATAATTCCTGAGATAGACATTTCTCTAGGTCAGAAACATGCCTAAAGAAATACAATGCAATTGGTTTTTGTTCCTTTTGTGTAGAGAGGAATACAATTACAAAATGTCTTTTCTAAAAAAAAAAAATCTAACTAAATGAGAAGTGCTGTGGAGCATGTACTGTTGAGATCAGGGTTACAAACATGCACAGTTGCTGCAACCAAGTATTTAACTCACAGTGAAACCAGAATGACTAGATAAAGAAGCTCTCAGGTAATTTTACAGTGCTTTTGTATCTCCTCCATTGAGAGGATAAAACTGGCATTGTGCAAATTTGAACCATATATTTTGGATGTCAGGGAGAGGTGAAATAACTGTAAAAGAAAGATGACAATAAAAACAGGTGAGTAGGAGAACTGGAGTTACAGTCTTTTATTTTATTTTCAATAATATATTTCAGATAAGAAAGAATATGGAAGATGACTAAAAACACAAATCAGGATCCAGATTTTCTGGGATGTTTTTATCCAATGTCTTATCAATTCTACTACAAAGACAGGAGCTACCCAGTAAAAGTCACATCTGCATAGATATAGCAAGGTTGCTTGGTGAGTTTAATTTGGTCTGTTCCTGATTCAAATTCAGCAGTGTTCCAGGACAGTTTCTTCACATCCCTCTCTGTTTCAGTCAATGAAATAATTTACATTCTTCTTCATTTCTATTTTCTTCACATACCCCTGCCTAATTCATTTATGTGATCAGTAATGAGGTGGAAATGTGCATGCCAACTGAAAGAGGAAACAAGATGTTAGGCTATGTATGAATAATGTGTGAAGAATCAGGTAATAATAATAATAATCAGGTAATAATAATAATAATCAGGTAATAATAATCAGATAATAATAATAATAATAATAATCATCATCATCATCATCATCANCATACCCCTGCCTAATTCATTTATGTGATCAGTAATGAGGTGGAAATGTGCATGCCAACTGAAAGAGGAAACAAGATGTTAGGCTATGTATGAATAATGTGTGAAGAACCAGGTACTGAAAAATAATAATAGTAGAATGTAAGAGCAATGATACATTCTCACATAGTTTACTATTCACTGTTCTGGCCAACTAACAGTAAAATAGAAAGATTCCAGGGAAACCTGATGGACCCTACTTTCAAAAGGACCTAAGTGACATATGGGCTGAAATTCAATTTATACATGTGAGTTGGGCACTGGAGGTAGTTCAGTGTTCTTAGATGCTGAAGCTTAATTGCACCTACACATGCACTGGATTGGTCTCAATTATTTTCAAGAACACTGATCTCAAATCTCTTTTGAAACACAGCTTGGGTTCCTAAATGACTGAGTTTAAACAGTACCATATATATATATATATACATATATATATATATAAAGCAACTGGTTTTGAGAGGATTTTCTATTCTAAGAAATATAAAAGATTAAGAATAGGATTTTGAGTATACTCCAGGGAAAGAAAACAGATTACAGGATGCAAGGCACAGTCATGACTTTTCAAGAATAAAGACATAGGGAGTTATGAATTTACTGGTGTCTCATAACACAGAAATAGATAGAAATACAGCAAACAACACACAAATGAAGTTTCGCAACCTCCTCCAAAAGGTTCCATGTTCACTCACTATTATCATAGAACATATCATATGATATCATAGAATGGTTTACGTTGGAAGGAACTTTAAAGATCATCCAGTTCCAACCCCCCTGCCATAGGCAGGCATGCCACCCACTAGATCAGGTTGCCCAGGACCTCGTCCAACTTCCAGGGATGGAGCATCCACCGCTTCTCTGGGCAACATATTCCAGTGCCTCACCACCCTCTGAGTGAAGAATTTCCTCCTAACATCTAATCTAAATCTGCCCTCTTTTAGTTTAAAACTGTTACCCATTGTCCTATCATTATCTGCTTGAGTAAAAAGTTGCTCTCCATCTTTTTCATAAGCTCTCTTTAAGTACTGAAAGGCCACAATAAGGTCACCCTGGAGCCTTCTCTTCTTCAGGCTGAACATCCCCAGCTCTCTCAGCCTTTCTTCATGGGAGAGGTGCTCCAGCCCTCTGATCAACTTCGTAGCTCTCCTCTGGACCCACTCTAACAGGTGCACATCTTTCTTGTGCTGGGGGCCCCAGACCTGGACACCGCACTCCAGGTGGGGCCTCACAAGGGCAGAGCAGAGGGGGACAATCACCTCCCTTGACTTGCTGGCCCCACCTCTGTTGATGCAGCCCAGGATGCAGTTGGTCTTCTGGGCTGCAAGCGCACACTGCTGGCTTATGTCAAGCTTTTCGTGCAGCAGAACCCCCAAGTCCTTCTCTGCAGGGCTGCTCTCAATGAGTTCTCCACCCAGTCTGTGCTCATGTCTGGGATTGCCCCAACACAGGTGCAGCACCTTGCACTTTGTTGAACCTCATTAGGTTCACATGGGCTCACTTCTCCAGCTTGTCCAGGTCCCTCTGGATGGCACCCCTTCCTTCTGTTGTATCAACTGCACCACTCAGCTTGGTGTAATCTGCAAACTTGCTGAGGATGCACTCGATGCCACTGGCTATGTCATTGATAAAGATATTAAACAGTACCGGTCCCAAGACAGACCCCTGAGGGATACCACTTGTCACCAGCCTCCACCCAGACATAGAGCCATTGACCACCACTCTCTGGGTGTGGCCTTCAAGCCAATTCCTTATCCACGAAATGGTCCACCCGTCAAATCCATATCTCTCCAATCTGGAGATCAGGATATCATGTGGGACCATGTCAAAGGCCTTACAGAAGTCCAGGTAGATGACATTGGTCGGTCATTCCTTGTCAACTGATGCAGACACTCCATCATAGAAGGCCACCAGATTGGTCAGGCACGATTTGCCCTTGCTGGCTGTCTCGGATCACTTCCTTGTCTTGCATGTGCCTTAACACTGCTTCCAGAAGGATCTGTTCCATGATCTTCCCAGGCACAGAGGGGAGGCTCACTGGTCTGTAGTTACCCAGGTCCTCCTTTCTACACTTGTTTTACACTTAAAAATGGGAGTGATGTTTCCCTTTTTCCAGTCACCAGGGACTTCACCTGACTGCCATGACTTTTCAAATATGATGGAGAGTGGCTTGGCAGTGACATCAGCCTGTTCCTTCAGGACCCTGGGATGCATGTCATTGGGCCTAATAGACTTGTACCTGTTAGGTTTCATCAGGTGGATAGAATTATTATAATGCATATTCCATGTGGTACAACAAGGTTTGATCATTTAATTTCCACATAAATTAGCACAAACCTGTGAGGCTGGCTATGTGTGGGACTGCAGAAGTTCCTCTCTTGTTGTTGGAGTTTCGTTTCTTCCTTTGAGAAAACTGAAACATGAAGACTTCCAGAGATTATAACAATACCATGTAATAGATAAAAAAACAACAAACAAACAAAAACAATCCAACCTGCAGTGATATGTTAGATGTCTGGCTGCTGTAGTCTTTTTTTCATAAAAAAAAAAATCTTAGAAAAGGCTTAAATCAGGTAAAGTGATTTTTGGTTAACATTAAAATTCATGACTGCCGTTACCTTATTATAATGATAGGTCACAAAATTCCGTAAGAATCAATAAAAAAAAGCTGTGTCACAGTGACAGTTATTAGTATCAAAAAGGACAAAGCTGATATGCCAACAGCAGATTGAAAGATAAACTCCTGGGATGCTGCATTTTTGTACAGGTATATAAAACAAACTTCTAATAATGTAGCAAAAATCTCTCTTCTTACCCCAAGGCTTGACGTTTTTTCTTTCTTTTTTTTTTTTTTTTTTGAGAGAGAGAGTTTTTTAGTGAATGCTAGCCCCTAGTCAGTAAGTCAGTCATTACTGTATTGAAGAGAGATATTGACAGCATGCATAATTTAGTTAAAATCCAATACTTTTTATCACTTCACAGCTTTGCAAAGAGCAAAGAAATCACATCAAAATTCATGATAATTCTTGCCCTTTGGATAAAAATCAGGACTCAGACCATGAGTTTATAAACACTATTAGAATGTGCCTCTTTACAAGGGAAATTAAATAAAGATGCAATTCCTGAAAAATTAGTTTATAAAACATAAAAATATGAAATGGCTAGAAATAAGTGTACCCAAAGAGTTAAAAGGTAAACAGCCGTGGGTATAGCTGGTACCTACTAAATCTTTTCACAGTTTTCTTCTCTTGTCTTTCTACAACAAATCAATATCTATTTGGGAAAGTTTGGGGTATTTTTTCTTTTTAGGCATAATCAACAGGAATATCTATACCCTGCAGTTCTGAATTCTCAGATCATCTGCAACTTCAATTAACTTCAACTGCACCTACCAACTTTCTCTGGAAATATTCAATAGTTCTAAAACTCAGACCCAAGAACAAACACAAACAGTGGATGCTTTTAGCTTGTGACTGTTTCTTTCAGCAATATCAAGGTCTCCTTATATTTGCCTCCTTTATAGACTTTTAGGAATCTTTTATTATTATTATTATTTCCAAGAAGGACAAGTTGTTCTTAGGAATTTTCAGTTCTGTGGAATACAGTATTTTTTATATTTTTTAATTGGATTAACATATTTCATAACATTATGCCTTCGCCTACCCCCCCCTTCAGAGTACAGTTGAACATTACAGCTAATCATTTGCTAGATGTTATCTAGAGTATCTAGAGTTAGAGTACTTTTTGCCTTTATCTAGAAATGTGTAGGACTACATCACAGAATTTCATACTGATTGTAATCAACTCAGTACATACACGTGTGTATGTACGGTAATGTTTGTGCAAGACCTCTTTCTGAGTATTTCAGAGGGATACTTTTCCATAAAGCTGTGATGCATGTCTCTTACAGGAATGCCAGGTACTGTGTCATTTAAAGTCTGTCCCTCCTCCCTCTCCCCCCTCCCCCCAGTTTTTATGTTTTTCTTTCGGAAATAATAAAAGGTTTTGATTTTATTGTAGTTTTTGTTAATTTGATTATTTGTGGCTCTTTAGTACTTCAATTTCATTAGCTTTAAATTCATTTTGCAATAGCATTGCCGTTAGGGTTTATATCAGGTAATTGTCTAGACATCGTTTCAGATTTAATTCTGAGAACCTGAAACAGAAGACTGTGGTTTATCTGGCTTAGCACTTGCTGTTTCCCACAGAGGTAAAGCTGGATTAATTTTTTGCAAAGCCTAGCATGCTGTAGAGCACTCCTCTCAGGTATAGTTGAACAAAATGCACCAACTGGTTTGCCTGTGTGGTGCTGTCCAGCAGAGCAAAACGGATTTATTCAGAGTATTTGTGCAGTTGTGGCGCATTTTTGTTTCGGGTTTGTAGGCTTTAGATTGTGTTCATCTATTGCAGACCTGTAAAAGCAAGTTTTGATCAAGAGTTCGAATGAATTAGCATTCACATACCTAATGATATCTTATAGCCCTGATCTTTTTTAAAGAATATAAAATTCAGCCTCATGCTCCCATCTGCCTCTGCCAGTAAGAAAGCAATTGAAACGGACATAGAAAAATATGATCACATAAAAATGTTTCCAGAAAGTGTCACAATCATGGCCAATTTTATTTCCAAGCAACTCTGACAGATAGTGATATTAAATTCAGATGCCAATGAAAAAATACTATTCAACTAGCTTAGCCAAAAGGCTAAAAATTGCTCATGGGGCTTTCCCCCTCACATCTTACTTAGCCTAGGTTAAGACAAACGGAGATAGATGGGTGGATCTCCTGCTTCCTACTGGATGTAGCATCTTCTACCATTTCCAAATCTCTTCTGTCTCCAAAACAATGAACATTTGTACTTAATCAGAAAATAATCTTCCTCAACAACAGAAATATGGATTGCTAGTTTAAAAGTTTGTTTATTGAGAGCAGAACTAATGAAGCTTTTCTTCCTAATGATTTATGTACTATAACTCATATTCCTACCATCTCAGTATTTCTGTCCATGTGTCTTGTGCTCTTCTTCTGCCTCCTGCTGCCAAGAAAGTCTCAAAACCAGCCTGTACTCTCGTTACCCACCCATATGCCCGAAACGGTAGTTGGATGTGCTGTGCCCTGCTCGAACCTACCTGCATGCTTCCTGGACTGCTGCAACCATACAGAGGACAGGTAATTGCCAAGTTGGTGTTGCAGCCTTTCCCACATGCACCCAGGGCATGTACTGGGGCCTTAAAGCAGAGGAAGGAAGAAATCACAATAGTGAGAAATGCAATCTGAAAAGGTAAACAAAAAAGTGTCACTGTCTTTGACTCCTGTCACAGTACACCCTGCCATTGCCACCCAGGGTCTGGAGTAGGGCACAGTCCTGCACAGCCCTCACAGGCTTGCCTTCTTCTCAAATACACAAGAAGCATGGGCATATTCTTCCCTAACCCTCCAAAACTCTCTGTAACACTTGAATCTAGGTTCACAAAACTGTTCTTGTCCTGCTTTCTGACATTACCTGGAGGTGGGCATGGCCTCCAGCTGTTTTTTCTTCTCTGGGGCCATTCTTCATAGGATTTCTTCAGACTCCAGCTTTTGCCCCATGTCATTTGTCATGTTGAAGCAACTGGGAGAGAAAATGAGACAGTCTGAGGCGTCAGATCTTAGATGGCTTCACTGGTGGATCAGGAGCAGCTGGCTGATCCTGGACCTGGGTAAAAGAGATCTACTACTGGTAGAAAGAAGGCAAAGAGGCAAAAAACACCCTGTTCTTTCTCATGGAATGTCCTTCAGTGGAGATTAATGAAAAACCTGCATCAGAGACTATAGCTAGAGGGACGATTAGTATGAAAACAGGAAAACACACACACACTTTGGAAAAGAGGGGGAGAAAGAGAAAGAAAATAGTGTATCTTCTCACTCTGGTAAAACCCGTCCAGATGGAGTACTCCAGGGAGATCATAATTCTGCCCAAACCTTAAATGACCAAATATCCTTACAGGTTCCACTATGGACACCATGTGCCCTCATGTTGTTAAGTTAGTCTATGTAGCTCAGTATTGGAGATATATAGATACAGATTTAGACATAGATGGGTAAACTGGATTGATGTGGGGAAGCTTTGTTCTCCTTGATCTCTGAGCAGGATGATGGATGAGCACCTGGAAACCATACGGTCCAGCAACAGTGTGGTACCCTCCATGGGCTGATGAACCAGAGCTTAAGACTGTTCAGGAATATAGACAGAGTACCAAAATACACTGCCATGTATGGTGGTGTCATTTCTTACTGCTGTGAGACCACAGGATGGGTGGTGACTGATCACAGTTGTGATTCTCAAACTGGATGACTAACTCTTGCAGAAATTAGTTGCTGTCCATCAGAAAAACTCTAGCAGAATACAACCCTAACTACCTAACACAGTTAGCTACTAATATCCAACTATTCAGTTGTGCTTTTATTCTCTTTATTTCTTACTCTCTCTCCAGAAACACGGGTTTAAGTTCTCTGCTGTAGAAAGGAAAGGAGACAGTGCATCGCTGTGCCCATGGCAACCATCATCAGTCAGTCAGCAGGGCAAGATCTGTGTTGGGAAGCAAACACACAGACCAAAGTGATTGATTACACAAACTGCTTAGGCAAAAAAAAGAATACTGTGAAGAAGTAATTTTTTTTTTTTTCTAGAGTTAAATATCTGGGAGAAAGACACTGAGACTTGATGGCAGCTTGGAAACAGGGACAACATGCTCTTTGGATTCTTATCCGGAGCAGCCTCAGTTCTGGTGGCTCTCAAGGGAAGGATTTAAAATTATTCTTTAGGCGATAGATTATGGTAATATTTCTCTTTCATCTTCTCTCACAGTATCATTCACTTATTGCTCCACATTACAATGACATTTTGGCAGACAGGTTCACATACATTTATGAAATCCTCTATTTCTTTACTATATTAAAAATGATTTGCAATGTAAAGTAGAAATTTGTTCATCTGCCTTCTCAAATAGAGTCCATGTGCAAATTTCCTATTCATCTCCTCTTTATACAGTATTGAATCACCAGTGTTGTTTCAGCATTAGAGGATTTTCTTTCTTTCCCTGCTTGTTAAGGTGACTGGCTGTACTGAATACTGCCTTTGAAATGTATATTATTTTTATAAGTCATTCTTTCTTGTTACAGGAACTGCGTAGTACTTTATAGACAAAAGACAAACGGCTAAGTTCTAAGGATGTGCAAGCCATTCTGTTCTGTGCTTCCAAAGACAGATATCCAGAGAAGACAGGAAAAGCAGATGGCATTTTGCTTCTACTTGTGCTCAAAATTTCAATAAGAACAGTTTCCATTTTCCCAAAGCTCTCATAGGCAATTTATCTATTTTTTGGTAAAAATGTAGAGACAAACATATAGCTATATACTCAGGGCTCTTAAAACCTTCTTACAAAGTTTTTCCTATGGTCTGCAGCATCCACTGTTTTAAGCACAGGGAATTAACTGAAACACCCATAAAATCTATATTAAGTGTTAGAAACGTTTTAAGTGACAGCAGTCTGGCTGGGTTTAGAGCTGTTTGGTTTACATGATCAAAAATTTGAGGGTTAGAAGGTGAAAGGAAAATACATCAAAAACTATTTGGCTGACTGGGATGGTGGTGTCAGAAGGATATTCATCACCTATAGTCAGAAATGTCTGTAATGCTTAGCAATATGTCGTCTTAGTTGTTAAATTGAGATTCTTAATTCTTGTTTCGGTTCCTCTGAAAACCTCGACTTGCTCCACCCTGCAAAAAGCCTGTCAACAGAGGTTATTGCAAAAGGGAGAATGCATTACCTTTCTCTGGTTCCTACCAGAATAAATCAGGAAGTCTACAGAAAAGAATAGATAAAGCTGTGCAAGGTCACAGACTAACAGCCCCTTCCTAGAAAGGTTCTGGATGTATTTGACTTATTTTTGAATGTACAAAATGGCTTATGGTTATCTTTCTGCCCAGAATTTCTTGATAGTAGAGTCACTGGAAATATGGCAGTCCTATATCTTTTTTATATGTTTTTGAAGCAGCAATGAGCGACTCACAAGTGAAAGTTATTCTACCTTTTATTCCTCTATCAAAACCATGTAGTGGATGGCTTCAAGAGCATGGCCACCTTAATAAATCACTGGTATATTTACAGTCTATGTTTCTTCGTTGGTGGTGGTGGTAGGGTGTTTGTTTGTTTGTTTTAAATATGTCACTATCATTAATAACTAAGCACCCAGCCTGTACAGAGACATTTTTATATTCAAAGGACTGGGATTTCAGAAGAACTTGAAGCTCTTTCAAGGGGTTACACAAAGCCACAGTCTAAACTAACCATGTACTTCAGGGTTGGCACTGTCAGCAGTTACCCATATAACATGGGGCTGAAATGCTGAGCACAGTGTTATAAATCCTCTTTTTATTTTAGAACTATTGGTGGGAGTTACTGAACAAGGACTCCCACGCATTTCAGAGATGACATTTCTTAGAGAAGAAACTGCAGCCAAACAGGAGAAACAGAAGCTGATTAACTATTTGGGGCAGTGGCTCCTACAAACTCTCTTCTTTCTCCATCACTTTCAAAAAGCAAGCAAGCTTTTTCTTAACAATCTTTTCTTCTAGGATTTTGGCACCTGTTAAAGAAGGCTGAGATTTTCAGACAGGCTGTTAAACTGCCATTTCCTTTCTAGTTTCAATATGATTTGGGTATTCAAACCCCCCACTGCTCTTTGAAAAGATTTCTGTAGAAGTGAGAGTAATGAAAGTGCTGAAAAAAATATTTCTTATATGTTTTTCTGCTACAAAAATGGCAGTTGTGGTTGCTTCAAATAAATTACCTCCCACCAGCTTTTAATTGTTCCTGCTGATGTTGTTTCTGTAACTCAGTGTTGCACAAAAATATCTACCTACTACTGAGTTGCTTACCTAGACCAGGCTGAGGATTTCAGGCTCCAAATGCATCATCTGCACCACTTGTTAAACTCCTGCCTGCACAAGACCAGTTTCCTGTAATAAGAACAAACTGGCAACTCAGGCTCAGAATTATTTTGCTCTCTTTCTTTTGTCCCCTCTTTTGTTTAAAAAAATAAATGGAAGAAAGAGAAGAGCTGCTGCTCCAAATCCCTGGAGACATGAAGTAATTTGCAATTTAGATGCAACTTTTTCAAAAGGATTACTTTTTTTTATTGTTATTATTTTGTTGTAATAAATCAGACACCTATTTTAAGCTCCAGGCCATTTACATTTGATTAAAAATATGGTGCTTATCTATAAAATAAAATGCAACCCAACCTATGTCTGGCCCCCCCACACCCATTATGAGAATCTTCCTCTTTCCACCACCTTTTGCACCCTCTCAAGTACATGTCTGTGCCTGTAGCATTTCAATGTGCCCTGAGGATCAAAAATAAAAGATGGGAAGAGGATAGGCCGAAGAAGGGTATTCTATCGGCCTATCCTATTGCTCAAAGGCACAGCAGCAGCTTCAGACCAATTGACTCTCAGCTTCAACTGTTCCCACCTTGCACAGGGAGACGGTCAAAGTACAAAGCCTCAGGGATTTGTACCAAGTTTCTCTTCGAAATCCCACAGAAACAGTGACTACTACACACTGTATTTAGAATAGGAAGAAAAAGAAATCGGTAAAATTATTACATTAAGCGATGACACAGGTTTATAAACTGAAGATCCAATTTCTAGTGTAGCACCAGCCTAGATATGTTCAACTCAGTCTTTATTCCCTTCTCCTTTTGTCTCTTCTGCAGTAAAGATGCAGGTAATTATGGTCATCCTTCCCTCACGTGGACCTGTCCACATCACTAGTGCATTATGAAAGGTATTTTCTAATTCATAGTGCTAAGGTAAAAGAAACCATTATTCAGTGGTATTTCTGGCAGAAAAAGTAGCTAAACCATACAACAGCTGAATTTTTGTTTCTCTTTCCAATGTTTCCCTAAATAGGGAATAGCATGTTTTTCCTTATTCATGGAAAAACAAACTCTTGAGAACACAAAACATTTTAAATAAGTTAAATAGTTGAGACTTTTTTATCAAACATTTTAAAACATTTTATCAAACTTTATAAAAGGGTGCTTGTTTACAAAATTACCAACCCTTAGTTTTAATATTTTGACATTATTATTGTATGTATTATCACATAATCAACAAGGTTGAATAGCACCACAGAATCCTATCACCTCACTAAAAAAATTGGAAATCCTATAGCAGTAATTTGGGCAGTTATCAGTACAGCGCTCATAACTGTTGTCCCGTAAAATAAGCTATTTGCCGCAGAACTCCGAACAGCCTAAAAACCATGTCCCAGAGTTACTGAGCTGATTCTGCAAGAAAGAGTGACTGCTTCACTGAAACAGAACAACGGAGACATCCAATGGACCCTCATGTTTATTACAGCTGATTATTTCTTCCTTTTACCATTAATTTTGCCCATTTTACACTACATTTAACTGCACCTCCTGATCACACTCACCTGCTACATTTGCCATCACCTCTCACCCTACCTGTATGCACTGCTCTCCTTATTAAAAGACATTAACATCCCTGGCACACTGTCATCAGGTTTTCTCCTTTTCAGTGTACCTTGGACTTTTCACACTTCATTGCATGCAATAGGTCCATCCATATTAGAAAAAAAAAAAAAACTTTCCAATTTTCTAAGTGCTATTCCTTTCGATGTGACAGGATTTTAGAATTATCAGTTACACCATAGCTTATTAGTTCTTCTAAACATCACCTGCTACTGTCTCTTTCCAAACTGCTATGATTTTTTTATAGATGACCTGAAAATTACAGTTGCTTCTATAAATATTTCCTAGGCAGTTAATTGTATTATGAGTGTAAGTATTGTATAAATGCAGGCACCTAGAGCTAAAAAAAAAAAAAAAAAAAAAAACATTGTTTTTCCATTTGTAAATTCCTCAGAAGCACAAAAGAAGAGCACAATAAAAGCACTTATTGTGATGCTCTTTGCTTTATTTAAAGCATAAATGCTTGAGAAATCTCTTTTGGCCCTTGCTTAAGTAATCCTCTGAACTATTTCATTAAATCTAAAAGCAGATGAAAAATTGGATGTGCGATTGTAGCTGTTCAGAAGCGTGAACTCTGACCGGATAGCTTACTCTGAAAACATTTTCTAGGTGCTGTGGGAACCTCACTGGTTGAAGCACAAATAAAGATTGCAGAATATGACCTCTTGTGAAATACTTGCTTTGTGTTGTGTTCTTCATGAATTTTGTTTTGGATAAACATATTGACAACTGAAAACTGAGGATTGCAGATGCACTCAAATGAGACCCAAATGCAGAGGAAGGTAACAGCTGGTATGCAGAGCAAAGCAATGGCTTCGCTTACATCTAGCACTCAAGATGCTTGGGCATTTCAACATGCAGGCGGTCCGTGTTCTTGTGACGTCATGGTTTCACTTGGACTTCACCGCTGTTAACTTCAGAGAAATCTTCACCAGAATATACATATATATATATAATTCTTGTGTTGTTGATGACCCCAAATAATTGTTCCATTACTGTATGATTGTAAGAGAAGAAGGATTTCACTCAGTTTCTGCTCAATCGTAACTCAAGCAAAAAGTTGTACCTCAAGTGGAAAGGTTTACCTTTTTGGAGCTGAGTAGAAAACAGATCTCTAGATGTAGCTTTTAATGCTTTTTAGTACATTGCTCTTTTACTTTGGGTAGGTCCTTGCAGGCAAATTATTCTTAAAACTTTTCTGAAGAGCCAACCAGTGATTCAAAGAACTTCTAAAAATACAGATGCAGAGCACATGAGAACACAAAGGGCAAAAGTACATCACAGAGAAATCCAAAAGGGAAAATGCATTTCCAGTAGGTTACATCTCTGAGTGATGAGATATGCTTCTGTATTCCTGATCAACATATCTGTCACAGATCGTGCAGGTTGTTGGACACATCCTCAAAACAAAACAAATAACAACAACAAAAAGTCACCTCTAGAATAATTCTGCAAATAGAACAATTTGTTTCTTAAGCATTATTTGGTCTGTGTCATGGTTTTGAGATAATGACTACAAAAGGTGGGTGTCCATTTTGGCATGTAAAACCCACTACCAGAAGAATGGGTAGGCCCTACAACTAAACTGGAGCACATTGTAAGGACAATCCACTACAAAAGAGAGGTGAAGCCAACGATTTTACAAGGTGGTGGTCTGCTTGGGCTGGAGTAAGTTCAGACTTCTGTGATAATGGCGAAACCCATTCACTTTCCCCAGATTGTGAGGACAACCAACAGGTTTCCAGTTTAGCAATTCTACTATGTTTACAAGACACTGAATGTTTCTCCAGTTGCACTGCATGGCAGGAAGTTTGGAAAAGAGGTACAGATTTATAGAAAATACGTGTACCACGTAACAAGGTGAACACACTCAGTTCACTACAGGCGCCTGTAGATATTTACATTTTCAACATAAATTCAGTTTGAAATGGGAGCATCATTTCAACCTTATTGAAACAATAGAACACACTATAGTCGTTTAATACAAAGTCCACATAAAACCTAAATAAATAGAGGAGGAAGAGACTCTCAACTGGACTGTCTTACTGTTCACAATGCTTGTACTGAAGTAAAGTCTGACCAGTAGAGTCAGCAATACCAAGACAATTATGACTAGCTTTAGCAGTGAGAGAATAGAAGTATTCACTGTTACTCAGATCAGTAACCATGAGCTATTTTTTATTTTTCTTTCATGGTGAGGAGTGTGACTCACAATGCTTTTCATAGGTACAAATTCTCCTACCTCAAATATCGCAACATAATGATCCTCCTCAATGACAAACAGCTTTAGCAAACCAACACACCACTTCTGAACAAAATAGTTTGCCACATGTCTCTGCTCTTTTTATGGCACTAAAGGGCAGAGAAAATGACTAGAGAAGGTCCTCAGGCATAAGAAACAAACCAATTTCATTGAAATGGAACTAGGATGGTTCACTGCAAGACTTTTTCAAAAACTACAATAAAGAGTTACAAAGCTAGAGTCACTATGTACATTAATATGAAGATGCACTAAAAGTAAGTTTTCTTTCTGTGTAAAAATAGGTATAGTTTTATTATTCTGGTACCTCTGCAGCCAGAACATAAGATGGTATTACTTTAACTGTAGTCATGTCATATATTGGCTTATTATTACAGAAGAAACATGGATTCATCCACTTTTTTCTAAAGGAAGAAAAAAAACCATAAAACATGCAAGTTTAACTGAATATTCTGCTTGTCTGCCATAAATAAAGGAATGAAAAGTGAGGACCAAGTAGGTAGTATGTGCTGCTGGCTTTCCAGCAGTGTGTAAATATCCCACTCCAAAGAGTGTTACTTTCTCTCTCCCTCCTTTCCACTGCCTTGATCTTCTTATGTTCTTCCTCCATCCTTTTAGATTTGGTCATTGCTTCATTTTTATGCTTACAAGAAATGTGTGATTTTTCATTATGGAACTTCTCATTGGCATCTCAAGTTTGTGGTATAAGAGGAGGAACAGAGAAACAACATATAGGTACTAAACTGACAGTGGATTTCTGTCATTTTGCCAAGCAAATACAATTAAAAAGGACAGAATTTCCTCCTAGAATCCACCCTTTTGTTTTGGGGAGCACCCACTGTTATAACATCTTTAGGATTCACATAAGGATTTGTGACCACTTCCCCTCTTTGGTGAGAAGGTAGCAGTCAGAAAATTCATCCCTTCGTCACATCCTACTTGCTCCCCTCTCAGTGTTACTGTCCATTTTGTTGACCCTTTGCCTTGGTCTTTTATAGATGTCTTACCTTTATATCTCCCCACATCTATTCTAGCTTAAGAAAATTCTCCCTTTCTCTTTACTGCATAGTTGATTTTTCAGCTGTTTTTCTTCTTGTGCTTACCTTCTGGCCTTCGGAAACTATGGGGGGGAAAAAAAAAAAGGAGAAAAGAAAAGAAAAGGAAGAACAGGAACCTGAATACCAAGGAACTGAGGCAAAAACTGAAGTGCAAGAAAAATGGGAAGGGTGTGGGGGGAAAGGGGGATGGCTGGACTACAAAATCTTCCCCTAAAGGTGCCTTTCAGCAAATATGTTTAATACTGCCTGCTCTTGGTTTGTTAGGTTTATTATTAGTGGTGTTCAGGGTTAGCATATTTATCAATCTGTAATCCAACAAGAAAGAGAAAAAAATGTGAAAGGCTTCTTTTGCCTTTTCAGAGTAGTTACAAAACATGAATCTTTTTTGTATTGAAGATATTTATCATATATTACCAGCAGCATTTGAAGTGTATTTGCATAAATATTAAATCTATTTATCTTAAATGATCCTCCATGTATGGAAGTATTTTTTATTTCAAATACAAATGGATTTTTTCTGTGACATAAACATATTGAGTGTGTGACTTCTGCATTTATTCAGTTTAATAATAAGTAACCTTTTACTGCACTCAGCCCTGCAGCGTGAATACTGATATGAGAAAAATGAGTTACACTATTTCTGCTTCATGCTTCTTTCCCAGCAAATCAGTCTGGCATCTGTGCCTGCTCTTACCTTTCTATTGTGGGTTGCTTTAAACAAGAGTGAATGAGGTGTATGTCAGACAGAGAAAATAATTCTTCACTTCTAAGAGCTGTTTGCAAATTGGCACTTGTAAATGCCTTTTTTTTTTTTTTTTTTCCAGTTGGAAAAAAACTGATAATGAAGCAGACTTGTAAAGGTTATTTGTTTTCTTACTCTAAATCATTTGCCTTTCACATAGTGTGGACAACAGACAGAAAGAGTAGTTTCCCCTACAGAAAGCTCACGATCGTATAATGGTGTCACAAAACCCACCACTGTGACGAGCTGAAAGACAAATTGGCAGGGTGGATTTACGGTTGCTTATCTTACCCTAACT
Organism: Anseranas semipalmata; assembly: GCA_013399115.1. NCBI lineage: Eukaryota > Metazoa > Chordata > Aves > Anseriformes > Anseranatidae > Anseranas > Anseranas semipalmata. The sequence goes on from VXAA01002386.1 coordinate 45,893, forward strand.
CCATTGAACTCAAATAGATCTGCTTATCTAGCTATCAGTATTAACCACCCAAAACCTGCCACACTGACCTACAAGTAATTGGATAAACAAGCAACAAAGTATGATATAGTTAGCTGATTTAAAAAATGGGTAACCAAGTTCATAAGCAACACCTTTTACTTACAAGGTAATGAGCAATTTAATAGTGATTTGGAACAACTTTGACATCCATAAATTTAAATCAGCAAAGAAGGAGATCTAAAAAAAAAAAAAACAGATTTTTTTTTTAAGATTATTCCTATTCAGAGAAATGTGATACTATGTAATGATATCATCAGAAAAAAATCCCTTTAGATTCTGATTTTGCAAACAGATTTACAGGGACATTTCACAAAGGAATACCACAAAACTGGGATTCCTCACCTGTGGGACTAGTTAGTCAGGGACTTCAACATTTTTTGTGCTATTTATTAAAGAATTGAGGTTAGGAAAAAATCTTCCAGCTGAAAGCTACTACTGAGAAAGAAATGGGGGACAAGAAAGAAAGAACAAGTCTGTTCATGCATTTACATCAGAAAGGAAAATNGGGGGGGGGCGTGAAAACATGACATATGTTTGTTGCAAACTGAACTGTTCTGCAAATACTTGCATTTCCGTATCTTCTAAAATAAACTCAGATATTCATATATCATCCATAAAATAATTTAAATGTGTTTTTGTTGTTATTGTTGTTGTTTTAATGTGCAAGAGAAAAGTGTTAAGCTATTACATTGGAAAGGTTGTATTCTCATCTTGCTGCTATCAAGGAAAAGCCTGGTTTGGGAACATAAACTTTATAAAAGCCAATATAAACTCTACACTGGGGATCCTTTTTTTGCTGAGTGAAGTAACATGGTATTTATTATTGGACCATATTCCTAAGATCTAATATTCAGAGNAAGATTATTCCTATTCAGAGAAATGTGATACTATGTAATGATATCATCAGAAAAAAATCCCTTTAGATTCTGATTTTGCAAACAGATTTACAGGGACATTTCACAAAGGAATACCACAAAACTGGGATTCCTCACCTGTGGGACTAGTTAGTCAGGGACTTCAACATTTTTTGTGCTATTTATTAAAGAATTGAGGTTAGGAAAAAATCTTCCAGCTGAAAGCTACTACTGAGAAAGAAATGGGGGACAAGAAAGAAAGAACAAGTCTGTTCATGCATTTACATCAGAAAGGAAAATTAACACCCTTTCAGAATTGTCAGACTACTTTCCTGTTTAGTTCATTGTAGTAAAGATGGCATTTACCAACTTGTATAGGGCTTGAGCATCCTACTGACTAGTTTATTTGCACATTGCTCCAGCAAATGTTTAAACAACAGATGGAAAATGGAATCAATATCATGGTGCATCCTCATCAATCTAGAATTATTTTCAGTAGATTTAATAATTTTAATTCTTTAATGGTTTAAAGAACCAGATTGTTAACAGATCAAAGTTAAGGGGGCGGTTGGGG
>VXAA01002386.1:48519-69394 GCA_013399115.1 Anseranas semipalmata
GGGGGCGTGAAAACATGACATATGTTTGTTGCAAACTGAACTGTTCTGCAAATACTTGCATTTCCGTATCTTCTAAAATAAACTCAGATATTCATATATCATCCATAAAATAATTTAAATGTGTTTTTGTTGTTATTGTTGTTGTTTTAATGTGCAAGAGAAAAGTGTTAAGCTATTACATTGGAAAGGTTGTATTCTCATCTTGCTGCTATCAAGGAAAAGCCTGGTTTGGGAACATAAACTTTATAAAAGCCAATATAAACTCTACACTGGGGATCCTTTTTTTGCTGAGTGAAGTAACATGGTATTTATTATTGGACCATATTCCTAAGATCTAATATTCAGAGATGTTTAGAAAGAAACATCTTTGTAATTTCACTGTAGTACAAGAAGCTAGAATTAAACATTAAAACAAGTCAGTGAAGAGCTTTGCAACTTTATTCAGAAACTGGACAAATACTGACAAATAAACTCTGTTCACTAAGCTATTGTGACAGTTTCAGTGCCAGCCATTTAGAGCTTCCCGTGACCTAGAAGAGAAAGAAAAAGTTCAGAAAGACCCACAGTCACTGTATGCTCCATCTCACTACTGGGATCAAACCCAGTGAAGACTTTCAGGTAAGAACAACAGAATTTGTACTTGCTGTCAAATGCATTACCGCAGTGATCAGCAACTGCTAATAAAACTCTTAATAATGAAAATGCACATTGCTTTTGTTCCAGAAGCAAAGTATATCGTAAAGAAATAATTTTAAATATCACAATATTGTATCCATGGGACAAGTGGAGTGAAACAGGAATACATTTTGTTTGAACTTATAGTATTCTAGGCTCTGGCAGGGGAATCTTGGGGCTAGTTATAAATAATTCCTTTTCCACCATAAAAAAAAAAAAAAAAAAAAAGACAGATTCACCAGTTGCTATGCACAGCAAAATAAAAATTCAGAGCAAGAGTGTGGTAATTAGGTGTAATGTCTCTGTGCCTATGTGACTCACTAAAATATTTTTCTCAACTCTATTTATGTTAACAATTTTAGAAATCTGTAATTTTCTATTTATGTACCCCAGCACTTAACTATGGCAGTTTGTACAGTGAAAAAAAAAAAAAAAAGAGAAACTATTCAACTGGGGGAGATTAGAAGTAATACAGAAAGTGTTATGTGAGAACTGTCTAAATATGAGTGAATCTTACAGAAAAGGGAGCACTGGTCTTGCTCTGAATTTTTCCAAAGATCAGCGCTGGGAGAGATCTGTTGTGGTGAGGTGCTTCACAGATGTGAATATGGCATTCGCTGAAGATGCACAAAAGAACAACATGATCTTGGTATACAATGAAATTACAGAGTCACAGAATGGTTGACGTTGGAAGGGACCTCTGGAGATCATCTCGTCCAACCACCCTGCTCTAGGAAGACCTAGAGCAGGGTGCCCAGGACTATGTCCAGACTCCACAACCTGCCTGGGCAACCTCTGCCACTGCTTGGTCACCCACACAGCAAAGTGCATGTTGATGTTCGGAGGGAACCTCCTGCATTCTAGTTTGTGCCCGTTGCCTCTTGTCCTGGCACTGAGCACCACTGACAAGAGCACGGCTCCGTCCTTTTTGCACCCTCCCTTCAGGGATTTATAGACATTGGTGAGACCCCCCCTAAGTCTCGTCTTCTCCAGTCTGAACAGTCCCAGCTCTCTCAGCCTCTCCTCATGGGACAGATGCTCCAGTCCCTTCCTTGTCTTTGTGGCCCTCTGCTAGACTCTTTCCAGTATGTCCAGGTCTGTCTTGTACTGGGGGCCTAGAACTGGACAGAGTACTCCAAGTGCGGCCTCACCAATGCTGCGTAGAGAGGAAGGATCACCTCTCTTGACCTGCTGGCGATCCTTTGCCTAATGCAGCCAAGAAGACCACTAGCCTTCTTAGCAGCGAGGGCACATTGCTGACTCAGTTCAACTTGGTGTCCACCAGGACCTCCAGGTGCTTTCCTGCAGAGCTGCTTTCCAGCTGGGATTGTTCCCAGCATGTCCTGGTGGCTGGGGTTGTTCCTCCCCAGGTGCAGGACTCTGCAGTTCTTACTGTGTAAACTGTAATTTTTTTTGGTAAGATTCAGAGCAGTTATGCTGGTCTCCTAATAGGAGTTTAACATTTACTTTCATCCTTTCGCAGATGTCCCATGTAGGCACAAGTGCACTTTGTTTTAACAGCAGGTAGATATTCTCCTGAACACAGAAGGCTATAAAGCAACGTTTTGGATTCTATACAAAGGAATACACTCTTTCTGTATTGAAAAATCCTTATATCTATATAAGGAAACTTAAAGAATTTCTTTTGAAAATTAAAAGTTTGATGATAACTCTGTCCCTTATTCCTGAGCCCCTTCTATTGCTATTCTCTTTATTCTTTTTTTTTTTTTTTTTTTTTAAGTTCTTTTTTTAGAAAAAAAAATACAGATGGTAGCCATTTTATACATAGTCCTGCTATTCAGGCTGTCAAAGCACAGAAGGTTTTGCAACTATACTGAGGTTATAATGTACATCTTGCATGAAAGGAACATCCAAATGACTGGCTGAAAAAGGACCAGCAGAGAATAATTCAGCAGTGACTTTTGATTGATCATTTGATTTCCTCAGTAATCTAAACCTCGTGACACCTCGTGAGAGATGATGCTCCTCAGACTTACAAACCCAGTTTCATAGACTGGCTGCTGCAGTGCCACTGCCTGAGACATCCCTCCCTCTGAGGGTGGACTGTGTCTCTAGGGATGCACATCCAGGTCCAGCCCTCTATTTGCCTTACATAGGACATTTCAGGAGGAAGACAGAGGCCTGTTTGAAGGGCCTGGCCGTTCACCAGCATCACATGCCAGAGGAACAGCACTGTCACATCAAGAAAAATTAAGAGCAGCTCCTACACATTGTTATTCATTTGCAGTGAGATAATTTCTATGTGATGACAGACCATCATCACCACATACTTTGCACCTCTTTATTTATGAGAAATCACTACCTCTTTTTGGGAGTCTTTAGTGGGGCTGCTTCAAGCATCAGAAACAACAGATTTAGAAGACATAGTTGCCAGGAAGAATAGACCAAATGGACCTTTACAAGACAGTCCTCAATACCATTTATTTAGATCTGTGTGCTGAATCTGAAGAAACCTAATATGCGTTTCTGCTTTATCAAACTAGCAGCCATTTCTGCCCACCACATTTCAGAGCATTCCAATGTTATGATGCTAAAATACCTTCCAAGGGGATGTTTAAGTTGTTCTCACCTGTGGAAAATACAGTCTATAGGAGATTCTGCATCTGTCTGTCAGGATCCTCCCAGGACCAGCTTCCAAGCCTACAGAAACACCTACACATGCATCGTTACACTTCCTTATCAGTGTGTTGTTCTTGGTGATGATTCTACAGTGTGGATAGGAAGGGTGTGTCACCAAAGGAAGAGTGACCAAAAGAGTTTATCCTTTCAGGATAGAATATTTCTGTGTGACAATCTTTAATTTCTTCCCAGTTACAATCTGAGTTTCATCTTAACCAGGAAACAAATTTAGATGGGCATTCCCCTTAGCTCCAAGTCTTCCATAGCAGCTTCATAGCAGCACTGAGATTATATTTCATCTCTTTGGCATAAACTTGTTGTGTTTTTTTTTTTTGTTTTTGTTTTTGTTTTTGTTTTTTTTCAAATGAAAAGGACCGGATCCTTCAGATCATTCCCAAGACTGCCTATGTTGATAGATCCAGCGAAATAACCACCTCCCACCAAAGAGGTCAAAAGGCAGAGCAGGCCTTGGAGCAGACCTCCAAAATCTGTTTCAAACTGCCAATATGGAGCCTCCACATTATGATCAGGGTATACTCCATGTGATGGATATGTTTCTCAGAGATGTCATTACTATTTCTGACACCTACCAAGTGGCAATCTAGAGCTCCAGTTATGCCATCACTGCAGTGAAGCTGTATACCACAGCAATGGCACACAGAGCTGATGCAGCACTTGGTGCTTGGGCTTGTAGCCCTTGTTTGAGTGAAGGACTCAGAGATACACCTAAATATGCCATAAACAGTATGAACACTGTTTAAAGCATGCATTGCATGAATACTAATGCAGACTAATCTCTCAAACATGAGAAAGGAGAGGAGATGTACTAGTAAACGTATTTCCCTGAGTAGTCCTCATATGTTCCTATCTTCTTCAGAGTCTTCCACCGTATAGGTGGTATAGGTGGTAGTCTTGCACCGTATCGGGTCCAGAGAAGAGCAACGAAAACTGGTGAGGGGTCTGGAGGACAAGTCCTACAAGGAGCGGCTGAGGGAGCTGGGGTTGTTTAGTCTGGAGAAGAAGAGGCTCAGGGGTGACCTGATCGCTCTCTACAGGTACCTTAAAGGAGGCTGTAGTGAGGTGGGGATTGGTCTCTTCTCCTATGTGTCAAGTGATAGGATGAGGGGGAATGGGCTGAACTTGCGACAGGGGGGTTTAGGTTAGATAGTAGGAAAAATTTCTTTCCTGAAAGGGTTGTGAGCCATTGGAACAGGCTGCCCAGGGAAGTGGTGGAGTCACCATCCCTGGATGTATTTAAAAGACGTTTGGATGCAGAGCTTGGAGACATGATCTAGTGGAGGGATTGTTAGTGTTAGGTCTTGGTTGGACTAGGTGATCTTGAAGGTCTCTTCCAACCAAAAGATTCTGTGATTCTGTGATTCTGTATGGCCATGTTAGGCTTCCTTGGCTGAGGTGGTGCCAGGCATTCTCTCCTCTTCTGGTCTAAGCCTGGGAGATAAAGAGAGCTTGTGCTGGGTCCTGCAGAATAAAATGAAACCAACCCAAAATAAAGAGACAGAGTCAGAATAAGCCCACAGTACAGAAGGACACATGGCAATCTAAAGTCTTTCAAAATATAGATGTTTGATTAGACATAAAGGCCCATGACTACAGCCCGCCTGATTTGCTAAAATCTGAGCAATAAAAAATATATTGTTAATCTGCAATTTAAACAAAGGAATTAAAAAAAAAAATCACCAAAAGGGGAACAAGCACGTCACACTGGAACAGCCACAGTTGACAACAGGATGGTGAAATGCTTCGGAAATTTTAAACAGGGAATAAAGTTGGATTCTGCTTTTCATACATGACGTGCATCAGCAGACATACACATGAGAACAGTACGTCTGGTTATTAGATAACTGAGAACACTTTCATTGTTAATCTCAAACCAGAATGTTTGTGCATTATTAAATTACAATAGAGCAGAAAAGCACAACAGAAACACTTGAAGACTATAACTGTGGCAACAAGAGCTCTTCAGAGCAGGCAAGTGATGTCAGTAATGGACCCTGAAAAAAAAATGATGCTTCAAACAGAATATGATTTTCTGCATCATTCTTCCCTTCACAGGGGGCAAAATACACGTAATATATGAAAAACATACTTTATATATAATAAGTTCCATTTAAAATGTAGGAGAGTTAATATTGTCTTGCTAAATTGTTTTCTCTCTCTGCCTTGCAGTGAGCCAGGAATTAGGTCCCTTAGGGCCTTATCCTGAAGCTCTCAAATAAATAGTAATTAGCCTATGAGTTGCATTACTCATTGTGAAGTGAAACTGATTGTGCCTGTAGCAGAGACTTCTCATAAATCTGTGTAGCCTGCTTACAGGCTTTTCCACTGTATATAACCTAATTTACATGAGACAAGTGAAGTGGTTAAACTATTTGTAAGTTACTCCAATAAAGGAGTAAAAGAGAAATGAATGTGCAAGTTGGAACTAGGTATTTAAAGAAAACTTGAAATATTGTATGGCTCCTTCTACTTCTTGAAAATATCTTTATTATTTTAGCTCCGTGGTGTCCCATTTCATGAGTCTGAATGACACTTTTTCTGATCATCCCATACAAACACTGAATAAAGTGACGTCAGTGAAACAAGGGTTCAGGAACTGAACACAGGCTGCTGGAAGAGTGCCAGGAAATGATGTACATGCCTACATTCTAGCAATGGAGAATTGTGGCGAGGTCAAAAGGCAGACAGCAAGATGGTAAAATAGCAGCTCAACATCTACACAGATTCATCAGTTTAGGTCCATGTAGCTCACAGAAGAGTGTCTATATAGGACTTGCTGGCACAGCAGATGTTGCCACACCTATTGCAGATGGCCGTCTTGGTGCAGCTGCAGAGTAACTTGGGAAAATGCTGGAAAATACCCACAAACTCAGCAGTGTTACTTAGCCCACTCAGATTTGCACCACCTATATCACACAACTCACAGATCCCAGAGAAACCCTTCCCTCAATAAAAAAGAGAAACGTGAAATAAAACAGATCTACTCTTCAGTATGTCAGGTGTAAATACCTTCTGTTTAGCTGTAAATCTTCAGGAAAAAAAAATCTGAATGTTTATCTTCTGTGACAGGTAGGGGCTAGAGAAATCTTTGTCATTTGTCTGAAAAACATGTCTCCGTTGCATGTATCAACCAGCCTTCACTCACAATTTTCTGGCTGGAGTGATCTTGACTTACTTCCAGTTAGCCTTTACTGCATGTTCCCTTTGTGAAGAAATTCAGACAAGCTTTAGAAATGTTCTACAGTGAATGGACAAGTTACAACTGACCACTTCTATAAGCCTTCTACAACAGAGTTACAGAAGATAAAAGGGAAAATAGTTATCAAATACTTTTGAAATGTATTACATATTCAGGCTGAGCGTTCAACAGTGTCCAAATAACTGGAATCCACAAAAGTTTCTCAATAAGCCGAAGACAAAGATTCATCTCAACCCAGTGAAAAAGGAACAGGAAGCAAATTGCAGATTGTTACTGTGGGTTTTTCTTACCTGTTAGTTATTTCAGGCAATTTGTTCTTGGCTCTGTGATTTCAAAAGGTGTTCACACTTCATAGCTCACAACTGCAGGAACACATTTTCCCGTTCAGTCCACAAGACTTATCTTTATCTATTATTATTATTATTATTATTATCATCACCATCTTCATCATCATCATCATCATCATTGTTATTTAAATCTCACAGTGAACAGCAGATCTGCACAACCCTCTTATTGACCAGCTGAAAGTATTTTTCATTTTGAAGAGACCTTACCAAAATTACCCAATAGTATCCTTTGTAGAAAACATGCAAGAAATGATTTTATGCAGAAGTCTAGTGTGTACTTAATAGATGCGGAAAACATCTCCAAATAGCAAAGCACATAACAAAGCACACGATAAGTTGGGTCCACACCACCTTACCTTTAGCAGTCCCTTAAGTATGGAAACAGCTTGCCAAGGTGACCAAACCAGTCAATGTAGAAGTGGAAGCAGAAAGCTGGTTGTCTATTTTGACTATTACAACACATTGCCTCCTGAAGATTAAATATTCCCATCAGCTACTTCAACATAAAAGAAAACATAGGAGACATATTCCCTGCTGTTCAATAAACAGGTCTAGGTTTTAATGATGTGTAATTTCACTAATGAGGCAAAACAAAGAACATAATATCTACAAGGTGACCAACGGAGTCATAGGTTTTCAGATGAGAAAGTCTTATAAGGGAACCTTGTTGCAGAAAAAATAAATATTTATTGGTGAGTCACTCTGAGCACAAAATAGACTTGTTCAAAGCTGAAAAGCATGTATGCTTAAGGTTGGAGACTCATTACTGCGTCTGTTCTTTAAAAATGCATCACAACTAGACGAGTGTTGAAGGGATGCCTAACTAGAAATGTTTTAACTTAGAAAAGTTAAAGGTGTATTGGCCATAGATTCATTACTCATATATAACTTAGCACTCATCAAAACCCATTAAAACTTCATGAATGGTTCAGAAAAAATATCCATAATATGCCTGTAGTATTTGAAGTATATGATTCAACCCTAATACAACACCAGAACAATAAACCTATCAGACCATTGTTCATTGGTCTCAACTCTGAAATGCAGCTTAAATACCCCAAATGTTTGGTAAATATTTCTGTAGTTGAAGTAGTCTGTTGTTGAAGTAGTCCTGTTGTTAAAGAAACTAAATAAAATTTAATACTTTCCAATGAAAAACTATACAGCCTTTATTTTTCCATTAGAATTGCTCATCAGCGCTGTCAATAAAATGTTTTCTCTGAATATTTGTTGGAAGTTACAAGACTCCCCTGAAGCCTTTTAAAGACTTACTCCTTAAATCTGAAATTGTTTTTTAGTTGATAGAAAAGCCTTTTTCATCATTTCATATAATAGATTTTCTTACAGATAAGGTCATTTAAGACTCCCTCTCACACTTTTTTCTCTGTAGAAAAAAGCATCAGGTGCTTCAGTGGAAAGCAGGACACTTCTGCAACATTCTCAAGATCATGATACTATACCATTATGGAAAAAAAAAAAAAATGTCCTCTGACCTCGTCTGATGATCAGGTCATGAAACTTTTTCCTTTAACAGTCCCCAAAAGACAGTTTAAGCTTTAGGAAGGAAATCATCTTATTCTTGGATTCTATATCTGCACTTTCTTTACAGAAAATTTTGAAGAGATGCTTTTATTACAGCAAGGTAACAAGAGATAACATTCCAGCAGCAGTAAAAAGTAAGACATGTCTGCATCTCTTTAGTATACCATTTCAACCCGTGCAAATACACCATCCTAATACATGCACAGACACAGTGTAGTGCACAGAATAGTGTTCATTTTCATCGTTCCACTCTTCAAGCACTTCTGTTGCAGAAATGTAATGCAAAAAGGTTTTGAAATAACACCTGACTCATGGCGGCCTGCAGCTTTCTCACGAGCGGAGCGGAGGGGCAGGCGCTGATCTCTGCTCTCTGGTGACAGCGATAGGACCCGAGGGAACGGCATGGAGCTGTGACAGGGGAGGGGCAGGCTTGGTGTTAGGAAAAGGTTCTTCACCGAGAGGGTGGTCGGGCACTGGCACAGGCTCCCCAGGGCAGTGGTCACAGCACCAAGCCTGCCGGAGTTCAAGAAGCGTTTGGACAATGCTCTCAGACATCTGGTTTGATTTTTGGGTGGTCCTGTGTGGAGCCAGGAGTTGGACTTGATGATCCTTGTGAGTCCCTTCCAACTCGGGATATTCTATGATTCTATGATTCTATGATATATGACTGCAGAAATGTAATAATGCATATATGACAATATCATCTATAGCACTACTCAGTAGATAACTTAGTTTTGACTCCTGTCACACACAATTAAATTCATTGTAAGAAATAAAAATAAAAAGGTTGAAGCAGTACATCAGAGTAACTAAAAAGAACTAAAAGCACTATCTCATTAAAAATTGCATTTATATTCACAGATTTCACAGAATTGTAGCGGTTGGAAGGAACCTCCAGAGATCATCAGGTCCAACACCCCTGCCACAGCGGGTTCCCTAGAGGAGGTTGCACAGGTAGGCATCCAGATGGGTCTTGAATATCTCCAGAGAAGGAGAATCCACGACCTCCCTGGGCAGCCTGTTCCAGTGCTCCCGTGAAGAAGTTCTTTCACATATTGGTGCGGAACTTCCTGTGCTCCATTTTGTGGCCATTGCCCCTTGTCCTGTCCCCACAGACCATTGAAAAGAGGCTGGCCATATCCCTGTGTCCCCGACACTGCAGATATTTATAAACATTGATAAGATCCCCTCTCAGTCTTGTTTTCTCAAGGCTGAACAGACCCAGGTCTCTCAGCCTTTCCTCATAGGAGAGATGTTCCAGGCCCTGTATCATCTTTATGGCCCTTCGCTGGACTCTCTCCAGAAGATCCCTGTCTCTCTTGTACCGGGGAGCCCAGAACTGGACACAGTACTCCAGGTGAGGCCTGACCATGGCAGAGTAGAGGCGGTGACCAGGGCAGAGTAGAGAGGGACCAGGGCAGAGTAGAGGGGATATGTTCACAGATATGTTACTGTGAATCTCCAAAGTTGAAGATAATTCTGTATAAAATCTCCTATTTACTCATAACCAGCAGAAGAGGGGCTCTACTTTCTGGAACCAGTAAAACTCAGTTACTTCACAGCTCCTGTAGAATGACCATCCCTTTACTGTATGACTTCACCTGATGAAGACTTTTCATACCTATCTGCATCCCACAGCAATGTACATCTCATGGCAGTAACAATGCCAGGAGTACCTTCAAGGCTGATAGCATTGCAACAGATCAAACAGGTTTATATGCAAATGATCACAAATACAGTCAGAAATCCACAGCTATTCAGCCTATTACTCTGAAAAACCTTGAGAAGTCAGAAAACTTAAAGATCCTAAAAAGGTTGATCATATTTCCTATTCCTCGTTAACGTGTGCAAGCTAGAAACTATTATCCACTCATGCTCCTGATATATACAGAGATGTGTGGGATCTAGTAGATTAATAGACTTGTGAGCACTGAAAGAGACCACTTCGTTTGTGTAAAACTCTGTGACATATAACAGGACCAAAAAGTGTACCATGAGGCAGCAGGATCATAAAATATGACCAAAAACACTTTCTATCCTCATCTCAGTTATTCACAATGCTCAGAGCTTCTACACAATGCATGTCTTAATTGCAAGGTAGGTGCCCTGTCCACCGCACAGAAAATAGTGTGGTAAGGGCATTCCAACCAGTAGGCAATGGTGAACCTCAACAACCTCTGCAGCTGTGGTAGAAGAGCTGTTTATCTCAGCTGGTGTTAAAAGCTACCACCAAGCCATCATGGACATTATACCTACACACCAGGCTGTGAAAAGAGGATTTGTATCCTCTTGTTCTTTTAACACATAACCATAAACTATACCCTTTCTCTGCTTTATGTGCTGTCTGACAATCCAAGTCTGCAGCTTAGATCATTCTCAGAGCAAAGCCAACAGTACTGCTGTACTTGGTTGAGATAGTGTTAAGCCATCACCATCACAACTCCGCTTCTCTAGAGATACTGTAAAACAACATTGAAAGTCCTCTCAGAAAGTGAAGAGCAGATATGATATTTGTACTGTTTTGTTGGTGCTTCTACTAGGTTAATCACAGAACGGTTTGAGTTGGAATAGACCTTAAAGATCACCCAGTTCCAGCCCCCCTGCCATGGGCAGGAACACCTCCCACTAGACCAGGTTGCTCAAAGCCCCGTCCAACTTGGCTTTGAGCACTTCCAGAGATGGGGCATCCACAGCTTCTCTGGGCAACCCATTCCAGTGCCTCACCACCCTCATAACAAAGAATTTCTACCTAATCCATTCTGTGATTCTGTGATTCTTCCAAATATCTAATCTAAATCTACCCTCTTTTAGTTAAAAAACATTATCCCTTCTCCTGTTACTACACTCCCTGATAAAGAGTCTCTCCCATCATTCCTGTAGGCCCCCTTTGGGTACAGAAAGACCTCTATAAGGTCTTCCCAGCTCCCTCAGCCTGTCTTCATAGGAGACATGCTCCAGCCCTCTGACCATCCTCATGACCCTCCTCTGAACTCGCCCCAACAGGTCCATGTCTTTCTTATGCTGGGGGCCCCAGAGCTGAATGCAGCACTCCAGGTGGGGTCTCACAAGAGCAGTGTAGAGGGGAAGAATCACCTCCCTCGACCTGCTGGCCACACTTCTTTCGATGAAGCCCAGGATATGATTGGCTTTCTGGGCTGCAAGGGCACATTGCCAGCTCATGTTCAGTTTTTCATGAACAAACACCCCCAAGTCCTTCTCCTCAGGGCTGCTCTCAATCCCTTCTCTGTCCAGTCTGTGTTTGTGCTTGGGATTGCCCCAGCCCAGGTGTAAGACCTTGCACTTGGCCTTGTTGAACTGCATGAGGTTTGCACAGGCCCACTTCTCAAGCCTGTCCAGGTCCCTCTGGATGGCATCCCTTCCCTCCAGCGTGTCGACCGCACCACACAGCGTGGTGTCATCCACAAAACTCGTGAGGGTGCACTCAATACCACTGTCCTTGTCACTGACAAAGATGTTAAATAATACCAGTACTAAGATGTTAAATAAAATAATAGTGTGCATAGTGTTATGGAAAAAAAGACTGAAGACATTGTGTTTTACTTTACTTTTACATTTATAAATAACTCATTCTTGTCGTATCTGTGCTGTTTTGTAATACAATATTTATTATATGCATTGCACAGAGTTCTGTAATTTTGCAAAATCATGCAAGTGCTTAATGCCTGCTGATTTAAGAATCTCAGCACATAACAAGTATATTGTATACACAAATGTCCTCATTATTCATTACAAAAGATTTTATTGTTGTTTGCTTGCCTTGCTTTCTTGCTTGCCTTGCTTTTTAAAGCCACCCTAAGAGAATGTCCTGGTCTCAGCTGAGACAGAGTTAATTTTCTTCATAGTGGCTGGTATATTGCCATGTTTTTGATTTAGGAGAAAAATAATGTTGATAATACACTTTTAGTTGTTGCAGAGCAGTGCTCACACAGAGCCAAGGACTGTTCAGCTCCTTGTGCTGCCCTGCCAGCAGAAGGCTGGGGGTGCACAAGGAGCTGGGAGGGGACACAGCCAGGACAGCTGGCCCGGGCTGGCCAAAGGGATGTCCCGTACCTTGTGGTGTCATGCTGAACAATAAAACTGGAGTGAGTTGGCCATGGGGGTGCGGCTGCTGCTCAGGGATTAGCTGGGCATCAGTCAGCAGGTGGTGAGCAATTGTATTGTGCATCACTTACTTTGTATATATATATTTATTATAATTATCATTGCTTTCCCTTCCTTTTCTGTTCTATTAAACTGTCTTTATCTCAACCCATGAGTTTTACCTTTTTACTGATTCTCTCCACCATCCTCCTCCTGCGGGGAGTGAACGTCTGTGTGGTGTTTAGCTGCCTGCCAGATTAAAACACAATACTCCTTTCTGATGCCTAATGTGGAGCACAAAGGGCTGAGATAATGACAGGTCTGACTAAAGCATGTTAGAACAAGATTTGTTATAAGGCTCATATTAGTTTGATAGTTGCTGGTCACAATGTTGATTTTTTTGTTCGTGTTCCTTTATGTGCTTTCAAGGTTGCTTTTCTTACTTCCTTTCTTGTTGTTTATCATCTCTGTGGACTGGCTTAAGTTTATTTATGGTTTTGCCAATTTGTATATAGCATGTGCTTATATCACACCAACCGTGAACTTAATCTAGTATTTGTACTCAGTATGGCTGTCATTCTTGGACTTCAGGAACCTTGCCATGGAAACTATTAACAAGTACACTCTTCACTCCATGCAAGTTAAAATAGTTTCTGAAAATTTTGAGTATTCTTGGGATGTTCAGACTAGCACGATCCTATTGCTATGTCTCCTACATGTTTTTCCATTTTTGTCTATGGTTAAACACAGAGATCTGCCCTGAGCAAGATGGTTATGGGTGGCAAGGTGTGTGGGAGGATATAGGCAGGTATCTATCATGATTGTCACCTCTGGTGGTTTTGGAATTCACCCCTGAACAAATGAGGAATCCTAAAAAGCTAATAGAATGTTTTAAAATGATATGCTTTGATCCTGGCAGTGCCAGAGATTTACAGCTCACCACACTGTGCTGGGGTCTGGCCATCAAACACTATTCAGCATTATTCAGCACCTTCAGGAGGAAGAAAATGCCTCTGGATTGATCCAACTCTGGTGATAGGCCCTGCAGCTCATCCAATCCCAGTGACAGGCCCTTCAGTTACTCCAACCCCAGCGACAGGCCCTGCGGCTGAACCAGAGAACCGACCCGTGCACGTATCGGTCACCCCTATACATAAGAAAAAACAAAGGATGTGAAAGTCAGCTCATGCAGTAAGGAAAGAAACTCCTACTAAGAAGGGGAAGGAGGAAGAAGAGGACAATGCAGGCTACTCCAAAGCAGGACCATCACAGGAACAGGAGGAGGAATAGGCAGATCTCATAAATGCGGCAGTAACCACCCAATCCCTATCCCTGGGTAAGCTGCGAGATATGCAAAAAGACTTCAGCTGTCATCCAGATAAGCACATTCTCACCTGGCTGCTCCGGTGCTGGGATAACAGGGCCAGTAGCCTGGAAGCCAAGCAGCTGGGATCCCTCTCTAAGGAAGGAGGCATTGCCAAAGAGGTTGGAAAAGGGGCACAAACCCTCAGCCTCTGGAGGCAACTCCTGTCAGATGTGCAGGAAAGGTATCTCTTCAGGGAAGATGTTGTATGTCTCCTGGGAAAGTGGACCACCATGGAGAGGGGAATCCAGTACCAGAGGGAATTAGCTGTGCTGGAGGTGATTTATGATGACCTAGACAATGAACAGATGTCCAAAGATCCAGATGAAATCAAGTGTACACTTGTGTCCGCCATGTGGCAGAAGATTTTACGGACCGCACCATCGTTGTATGCCAAGTCACTGTCAGTAATGACCTGAAAAGGCGGAGAGGAACAAAGGTGGATGAATTGGCTGGCCAGCTCCAGCAATACAAAGAAAGTCTCTCTTCCTCCCTATGGGCCTGTGTGTCAGCTGTGGAGAAACTGGTTCAGCAGCTCAGAGAGAGAGAGAATAAGTTTTCTCCCGCACCTGTACAGACCAGTATCTCAGCTATTAGAAGTAAGTGTTTCTCTGCTCAAGAGAGAGGATATAGTGGATACACACCATGGACCACCCTTTGTTTTTTCTACCTGTGTGACCACAAGGAGGACATAAGAAAGTGGGATCATGGGATCATAGAATCTTAGAATGGCCTGGGTTGAAAAGGACCTTAAAGATCATCTAGTTTCAACCCCCCTGCTCTGGGCAGGGTTGCCAACTACTAGAGCAGGCTGCCCAGAGCCACATCCAGCCTGGCCTTGAATGGCTCCAGGGATGGGGCATCCACAACCTCTCTGGGCAACCTTTCCTGGATGGAAAATCTATCTCGACCCTAAAGGCATAGGTACATGAGTTGCAAGGAAAAACAATGGAAAAGGGGGGTTCTTCCAGGAAAATGACTGCTCCAGTTTCTGGCAGGACGTAGATGGGCTGATCTTACTTCTGACCTTAATGAAGGGATATTTGATTCACATTTACATGAAGTGAGTAACGAATGCGATGACCAGAACTAGAGGGGCCCTGCCTCCATCCAGGCAGAGGAAAAGGACAATCGGGTTTATTGGACTGTGTGGATTCGATGGCCTGGCACATCAGGCCCACAGGAGTACAAGGCTCTAGTGGATGTTGGTGCACAGTGTACCCTGATGCCATTAAGCTATAAAGGGGAAGGACCCATTTGTATTTCTGGAGTGATCCCAACAGCTAACTGTATTGGAGGCCGAAGTGAGCCTACCTGGCAATGAGAGGCAAAAGCACCCCATTGTGACTGGCCCGGAGGCTCCGTGCACCATTGGCATAGACTCCCTTATAAGTCTAAGTCCCTTAGACTTACCTGCAGAGGGTACTTCAAGGACCCAAAAGGGTACCGGTAGGCTTTTGGTAGAGCTGCCTTAAGTATGGAGAAGAGGACCCTTCTGTTGTGGGGTTGCTGAGGGTCAAAGAACAGCAGGTACCAACTGCTAGCAGAACAGTGCACTCGCAGCAATATTGCACCAATGGCTGCGTGATGCTTATGTGCCTGCCAGGTTAAACCACAACAGAGAATTAAAGCATTCTCATGTAATAAATTTCAACCTTTAAGTATCCAGCAGAGTAGGTATTTTAAAATATTTATATCCTGGATTAACCATGGGAAAATCTTACTTCTTCAAAGAAAAGGATTACTTTTCAAATATTTATGCACAGCCACTGCATTGCTGGTTAGAGGCAACTTGTTGCAAAGCTTAATTACTAACTTAGATAATTCTACACCTTTCTGATCTTAAAAGAGAAATGTTAAGTTACAATGTTTTAACTACATTCCCTTGGAAAGTATTAACAATCCAAAATTAAAGTAACAGTGCCATTTTAGGAAAGAAAGCACCTATGGATTTGATGACTTCCACGTGAAAACAAGCCTTTCAATACTCCAGAAGCTAATGAGGTGTCTTTCTTACCAGTTTTTCATATTGTAAATGTAAGATTTTATATAAGCTAAACTAAAGATAATATTGAGCTCTTAGTGGGATTCTTAGCTAACCAGTCTGTACATGCCATCTGCCATAACATTATTATAGAAGGCTATTCAATAAACCTAGCCAACCAATTTACATTTCCTTCCCTCATTTACCTTAACAAAATTTCCTCCAAGCAATTCCCTGTTTTAGAAACCCCATCTGTCATCTTCTATCCCCTCTTCTTTTAAACCCCTCTTTAAAATACTACTGCTTCACCAGACCTGAAAATGCCAGTCTGCCCTCTTAAGATACAGTATGACAATTGCTATTTCTGTTAAACCATAAATTATATATATCATTCACCTATGCTGGAACTTGAGGTTTATCATTTTTCTCACTTCCTAGAAGATTCCTAAATATTTTTTATTTTCCCATTTTTCAACTGTGTTTGCATGGGACATAGTTCTCTAAAGTTTAGTTATATGAAAGAGTGCTTGCTGGCACCAAACATTGGTTTGCTCAAGACCTAAACAAAATAGTGCCTTTGTCTGTAAAGAATTAGTAGAGTAGACAAGATTTTCCAAGATAAATAGCTGCAATTTTAGAATATTTAATCTATCTATATAAAAAAAAAACTTTCCGTGTAGCTGCTCATCAGAGCAGTTTGAAATTTGCTACTTGTTTCAGGTCTTAAGGGGCCCTGTATGGGAAACAGTTTAGTTGATGTTTCCCAACAGTACCAGTAAACTACAAAAGCTATTCCCTCTCCCAGCAGTCCTGCTTTTCCCATATCCTTAGCACAGGCTTGCTGCAAGACTGCTAGTTTAAGTACAGAAATATGAAGCTTTTAAAATAAATTAAAATAAAGCAAAGATTAAGAGATTATTTTGAGAAAACAAACAAACAAACAAACAAACAAGTTTAGTCACACCGCAAACATACTTTCTGTTCCCTTGTCAAGCTAGCAGTTGAATATCTCTGCTGCTCACCACATGTTCTTTAACGTGCCTGTGCAAACACTACTGCCTTTTGTGCTACCTTAATAGATTTATCTGCATTCACTACACACGTCCATGTATAATACACTTCAGTACAGGCATGCAGCTTTTCTGCAGAAGGTAAAACCTCCACAGGAAGTCACTTCCCCCTCCAAAAAAAATTTTGGGGTGAAGAAACATGTCTG
Organism: Anseranas semipalmata; assembly: GCA_013399115.1. Lineage (NCBI taxonomy): Eukaryota > Metazoa > Chordata > Aves > Anseriformes > Anseranatidae > Anseranas > Anseranas semipalmata. The sequence goes on from VXAA01002386.1 coordinate 65,605, forward strand.
TGATTTATTAATCTCTGAGCACTACCTAAGCAGTGCTACTACACAGGCCAGCTCAGAGGAAGGCACTGGCTCAACAGCTCATGAATGCAGCGGTAGATATACTCACATTCAAGAATTCACACAAACCTTGTTTAAAGCCATAAGGATTATTTGGATTCTTATCTAATACACTGCAACAGTTGGAGACCATTCTCTGGGAGGCTAAACTGAATAGGAACCAACATGGTTGACACTGAAGTGATTGTCTCTTTTTGCCAGAAGAATGACAACTTTAAGATAGACATTTTTCATAATATTAGATGTGCAACATGGGTGCAGGAGCACCCCAGACATGATTTCCAGCTTTCCTTGCCATTAAGGACATGTTTAGGGAGGATTTAAATGTATATACCCCCATGAGATGTTAAAGTTTTTCATATAGCAGAGATGATTTCTAATAGAACAGTAAAACAACAGCTCAAATGGCTGTAACAAAATTTTGTACTAATCTCCATCTAGTGGCTGGATGGTCACAGTCAAAGAGTTGTGGTCAATGGCTCAATGTCCAAGTGGAGACCAGTATTGAGTGGTGCTCCTGAGCGGTCAGTATTGGGACCAATTCTATTTAACATCTTTGTTGGTGATATGGACAATGGGGTTAAGTGCTCCCTCACCAAGTTTGCCAAAGACACCAAGCTGTGAGGTGGGTTTGACATGCTGGAGGGAAGGGATGCCATCCAGAGGGACCTGGACAGGCTTGAGAAGTGGGCCTGTGCAAACCTCATGCAGTTCAACAAGGCCAAGTGCAAAGTCTTACACCTGGGCTGGGGCAATCCCAAGCACAAACACAGACTGGGCAGAGAAGGGATTGAGAGCAGCCCTGAGGAGAAGGACTTGGGGGTGTTTGTTCATGAAAAACTGGACATGAGCTGGCAATGTGCCCTTGTAGCCCAGAAAGCCAATCATATCCTGGGCTTCATCAAAAGAAGTGTGGCNACAGGGGCCTTCCAGTACCTAAAGGGGACCCACAGGAAAGCTGGAGAGAGACTCTTTGTCAGGGACTGTGGTGACAGGACAAGGGGTAAAGGCTTTAAAGTAAAAGAGGGTAGATTTAGATTAGATATTTGGAAGAAATTCTTTATTATGAGGGTGGTGAGGCAGTGGAACAGGTTGCCCAGAGAAGCTGTGGATGCCCCATCCCTGGAAGTGCTCAAGGCCAGGCTGGATGGGGCTTTGGGCAACCCGGTTGAGTGGATGGTGTCCCTGCCCATGGCAGGGGGGTTGAAACCAGATGATCTTTAAGGTCTCTTCCAACTCAAACTGTTCTATGATTCCATGCAAATTACAAAAACATTTTCCCATGTATAAATTTTAACTGTTTTCCTGATATCTAAATGTAGACAAGGTACAGAAACTATTTTTGAATAAACCACACCTTTGTTCTGAAAAGTTGTGATTAGAGGTGAGAAAAACAGTTAGCCATCGTCCCTCCAGAGCAATGTATCATTTGACCTCTCTGTCTTCAGACCTCCACAGTACTGCAATGGTACACAGCGCCAAAATGTGCCAGCAATCCACTTATAATGCCCTTTCAAGTCCTTCATTTATCACATATCCTTATGTTCCCAAAGACATAGCCATTTACAAAAGAGACAATATTAAATTGTAATCTGTTCTGTACCACGGCACTGTTGATTTATCACACAGTCTACAACAATTGTCAAGTTCAGTTACTCCGTGGACTCAGCCCTTGTTCAGGTTCCTATTATATTCCAGTGCCCAGAATTCATGGAGGCATCTTGCCCTGCAATGTTGGCTTTGTTCTCCCGGAGAAAAAGCCATTTTTAAAATGTATTTTGTTTAAACTAAAGATCAGGCAAAACCAGGCTGTTATAGGTAAAAAGTCTGAGGTGTACATGGAGATTGACTTACTGTACTTCATGGTATAGGAATGATAGTCATTACTCATTTTACTGAGACAGAGTCCAGCACATGCTGTATAACAGAGATACAGTTACATTATGGTACAGTGCAATTAACAGAAGGATAATATTTGGGCTTAGATCAGTAGTGCTTTTCCACTGGTTATTTTAAAATTGAGAATCACATGTGTGCTGCAATGTTATACACTAAAACATATTAACATATTGCAAAATTATCTGCTCTATACGTGAATCAGGCAATGTAGATGCAGAAAGGGAGAAGAGGAGTGTATTGTAAAATTCATATAATATTTGCTAAAAGATGCCCTAAATCTTGTAGAAGATGTGCCTCCTGGAATATGTTCACCACTCATAGTCAGCCTCAGGGACAGCAGGTCGCAGAAACCCCTTCCAAACACACAGTCACTAGGACCTATTGCTCTTTTGGGAATAGGAAGAAAAGTTTTGCAGCAAGCTGGAAGTCATACATGACACTTCTGGAAATGGAATCTTTGAATCCATGAAGCTTTGCACAAACTTGACAAACAGGGTTGTATACCTTCTGAAGGGGACTTGGCCTTGTCTGGGCTGGCTCATTCCTCTTTCTTGAATTAGCACTGCCCTGGAAAAGAGGAAATAGTGGGATTAATAGAGCCACAGAGCACTTGGCAAAGCAGAAAGTGGATGAAATTCAGTGCAGGTAAATGCAGAGTTTGCAAGCAGGGAAATGGTGGGCCATGAGCTGGTTGTTAATGCTTGATCGTTAGACCTTTCTGTTAGGACAGACTGTCACACAAAAGCAGCACCTCCAAGTTCAGCAGCAGTGAACGAACAAGTCATGCATTGGGAGTTTTTAGGATAAGAACAAGGAACAAAATACAAAATGTAGTTTTGTCACTGTACAAATCCGTTACTTGAATTCAATACCTTGAATACTTTGAGCAGTTCTGATTCCCTAGCTTCAAAGGAAATGTACTAGGACTGGGAAGTTTTTGAATGCAGGCATCAAAGATACTCAAAACTATGAAAGGATTTTCATGAGAGGAGTGATTGAGCAGACTGAATTCAGACAGTCTGGAAAAATGAGTATTCTTCAGCGAAATGTCAGAGGCTTACAAGATTATAATCATCATAAACGGAATGGGTAGAGACTGGCTGTTCCCTCTGCTAATGCATAGAGGCCATCAAAAGAAGGTGACAGGTTCAGAACCAGCAAAAGGAAGCTGCTCACAAAGCATGTCGTACGTAAATGTGTGGAGCTCCTTGCCAGAGGATGCTGTGGATGCAGGAATATCAGATGGCTTTACAGAGTGCCTGAATAATCATCGTAAGAGAGAGCTACCATCTGTTGCCTCCTGCATAAACACAACAGGCAGAGGAGATCCTCTGCACACACACAAAAAAATGTCCATATTTGGGAATGTGTCATGCGAAAGCATCACGTATGTCTGTACTGTTCTTACACTTCCCCTGGCATCCATTTTGGTGTCGTTGGAGAAAGAGCAGAGGACTGGATATGTAGACAATGGATTAAAAATTTAAGTTGAGTGTTATGGGTTCTGGAAATCAGAATAATTGGAAAGAAGATAAACAAAACTGAAAGCTGCTTTGAACTTTTTCAAAGTGCTTGTGTAGCAACAATGGAAACAGGGCACATTGCAACCAAATTCCTCCCTGTAGCAGCTGAATCCCAGCCAATAACAAGAATAATGCTAAAAGAATAAAAAACATACTTCTACTTTGCATTCCTCCAACCTGTTGCAGTCTCTAAGTTGTAAGCCTGCCAAATGTTTAAGTCATTTATAATCATTTGGAAGTGTTTTTTGTTGTTGTTTTTGTAGCTTTTTTGTTGTTGTTGTTGTTGTTGTTGTTGTTGTTGTTGTTTTAAC